>JAUIMM010000532.1:1832500-2387500 GCA_031769625.1 Taudactylus pleione
TCATTCATCTGTACTACCCCCGGTACATCAGACCAATCAGCTACAATATCTGTCATTCATCTGTACTACCCCCGGTATATCAGACCAATCAGCTACAATATCTGTCATTCATCTGTACTAACCTCGGTACATAAGACCAATCAGCTACAATATCTGTCATACATCTGTACTACCCCCGGTAAATCAGACCAATCAGCTACAATATCTGTCATTCATCTGTACTACCCCCGGTACATCAGACCAATCAGCTACAATATCTGTCATTCATCTGTACTACCCCCGGTACATCAGACCAATCAGCTACAATATCTGTCATTCATCTGTACTACCCCTGGTACATCAGACCAATCAGCTACAATATCTGTCATTCATCTGTACTACCCCCAATACATTAGACCAATCAGCTACAATATCTGTCATTCATCTGTACTACCCCCGATGCATCAGACCAATCAGCTACAATATCTGTCATTCATCTGTACTAACCTTGGTACATCAGAATAATCAGCTACAATATCTGTCATTCATCTGTACTACCCCCGGTGCATCAGAATAATCAGCTACAATATCTGTCATTCATCTGTACTACCCCCGATGCATCAGAATAATCAGCTACAATATCTGTCAATCATCTGTACTACCCCCGATGCCTCAGACCAATCAGCTACAATATCTGTCATTCATCTGTACTACCCCCGGTACATCAGACCAATCAGCTACAATATCTGTCATTCATCTGCACTACCCCCGGTGCCTCAGACCAATCAGCTACAATATCTGTCATTCATCTGCACTAACCTCGGTACATCAGACAAATCAGCTACAATATCTGTCATTCATCTGTACTACCCCTGGTACATCAGACCAATCAGCTACAATATCTGTCATTCATCTGTACTACTCCCGGTACATCACACCAATCAGCTACAATATCTGTCATTCATCTGTACTACCCCCGGTACATCAGACCAATCAGCTACAATATCTGTCATTCATCTGTACTACCCCAGGTACATCAGACCAATCAGCTACAATATCTGTCATTCATCTGTACTACCCCCGGTACATCAGACCAATCAGCTACAATATCTGTCATTCATCTGTACTACCCCCGGTGCCTCAGACCAATCAGCTGCAATATCTGTCATTCATCTGTACTACCCCCGGTGCCTCAGACCAATCAGCTACAATATCTGTCATTCATCTGTACTACCCCCCGTACATCAAACCAATCAGCTACAATATCTGTCATTCATCTGTACTACCCCAGGTTCATCAGAACAATCAGCTACAATATCTGTCATTCATCTGTACTACCCCCGGTACATCAGACCAATCAGCTACAATATCTGTCATTCATCTGTACTACCCCCGGTACATCAGACCAATCAGCAACAATATCTGTCATTCATCTGTACTACCACTGGTACATCAGACCAATCAGCTACAATATCTGTCATTCATCTGTACTACCCCCGGTACATTAGACCAATCAGCTACAATATCTGTCATTCATCTGTACTACCCCTGGTGCATCAGACCAATCAGCTACATTATCTGTCATTCATCTGTACTAACCTTGGTACATCAGAATAATCAGCAACAATATCTGTCATTCATCTGTACTACCCCCGGTGCATCAGAATAATCAGCTACAATATCTGTCATTCATCTGTACTACCCCCGGTGCATCAGAATAATCAGCTATAATATCTGTAATTCATCTGTACTATCCCCGATGCCTCAGACCAATCAGCTACAATATCTGTCATTCATCTGTACTACCCCCGGTACATCAGACAAATCAGCTACAATATCTGTCATTCATCTGTACTACCCCCGGTACATCAGACCAATCAGCTACAATATCTGTCATTCATCTGCACTACCCCCGGTGCCTCAGACCAATCAGCTACAATATCTGTCATTCATCTGCACTAACCTCGGTACATAAGACAAATCAGCTACAATATCTGTCATTCATCTGTACTACCCCTAGTACATCAGACCAATCAGCTACAATATCTGTCATTCATCTGTACTACCCCCGGTACATCACACCAATCAGCTACAATATCTGTCATTCATCTGTACTACCCCCGGTACATCAGACCAATCAGCTACAATATCTGTCATTCATCTGTACTACCCCCGGTGCATCAGAATAATCAGCTATAATATCTGTAATTCATCTGTACTATCCCCGATGCCTCAGACCAATCAGCTACAATATCTGTCATTCATCTGTACTACCCCCGGTACATCAGACAAATCAGCTACAATATCTGTCATTCATCTGTACTACCCCCGGTACATCAGACCAATCAGCTACAATATCTGTCATTCATCTGTACTAACTTCAGTACATCAGTCAAATCAGCTACAATATCTGTCATTCAGCTGTACTACCCCCGGTGCCTCAGACCAATCAGCTACAATATCTGTCATTCATCTGTACTACCCCCGGTGCCTCAGACCAATCAGCTACAATATCTGTCATTCATCTGTACTACCCCCGGTACATCAGACCAATCAGCTACAATATCTGTCATTCATCTGTACTACCCCCGATGCCTCAGACCAATCAGGTACAATATCTGTTATTCATCTGTACTACCCCCGATGCCTCAGAATAATCAGCTACAATATCTGTCATTCATCTGTACTACCCCCGCTACATCAGACCAATCAGCTACAATATCTGTCATTCATCTGTACTACCCCGGGTACATCAGACCAATCAGCTACAATATCTGTCATTCATCTGTACTACCCCCGGTACATCAGACCAATCAGCTACAATATCTGTCATTCATCTGTACTTCCCCCGGTACATCAGACCAATCAGCTACAATATCTGTCATTCATCTGTACTACCCCCGGTATATCAGACCAATCAGCTACAATATCTGTCATTCATCTGTACTAACCTCGGTACATAAGACCAATCAGCTACAATATCTGTCATACATCTGTACTACCCCCGGTAAATCAGACCAATCAGCTACAATATCTGTCATTCATCTGTACTACCCCCGGTACATCAGACCAATCAGCTACAATATCTGTCATTCATCTGTACTACCCCCGGTACATCAGACCAATCAGCTACAATATCTGTCATTCATCTGTACTACCCCTGGTACATCAGACCAATCAGCTACAATATCTGTCATTCATCTGTACTACCCCCAGTACATTAGACCAATCAGCTACAATATCTGTCATTCATCTGTACTACCCCCGATGCATCAGACCAATCAGCTACAATATCTGTCATTCATCTGTACTAACCTTGGTACATCAGAATAATCAGCTACAATATCTGTCATTCATCTGTACTACCCCCGGTGCTTCAGAATAATCAGCTACAATATCTGTCATTCATCTGTACTACCCCCGATGCATCAGAATAATCAGCTACAATATCTGTCAATCATCTGTACTACCCCCGATGCCTCAGACCAATCAGCTACAATATCTGTCATTCATCTGTACTACCCCCGGTACATCAGACCAATCAGCTACAATATCTGTCATTCATCTGCACTACCCCCGGTGCCTCAGACCAATCAGCTACAATATCTGTCATTCATCTGCACTAACCTCGGTACATCAGACAAATCAGCTACAATATCTGTCATTCATCTGTACTACCCCTGGTACATCAGACCAATCAGCTACAATATCTGTCATTCATCTGTACTACTCCCGGTACATCACACCAATCAGCTACAATATCTGTCATTCATCTGTACTACCCCCGGTACATCAGACCAATCAGCTACAATATCTGTCATTCATCTGTACTACCCCAGGTACATCAGACCAATCAGCTACAATATCTGTCATTCATCTGTACTACCCCCGGTACATCAGACCAATCAGCTACAATATCTGTCATTCATCTGTACTACCCCCGGTGCCTCAGACCAATCAGCTGCAATATCTGTCATTCATCTGTACTACCCCCGGTGCCTCAGACCAATCAGCTACAATATCTGTCATTCATCTGTACTACCCCCCGTACATCAAACCAATCAGCTACAATATCTGTCATTCATCTGTACTACCCCAGGTTCATCAGAACAATCAGCTACAATATCTGTCATTCATCTGTACTACCCCCGGTACATCAGACCAATCAGCTACAATATCTGTCATTCATCTGTACTACCCCCGGTACATCAGACCAATCAGCAACAATATCTGTCATTCATCTGTACTACCACTGGTACATCAGACCAATCAGCTACAATATCTGTCATTCATCTGTACTACCCCCGGTACATTAGACCAATCAGCTACAATATCTGTCATTCATCTGTACTACCCCTGGTGCATCAGACCAATCAGCTACATTATCTGTCATTCATCTGTACTAACCTTGGTACATCAGAATAATCAGCAACAATATCTGTCATTCATCTGTACTACCCCCGGTGCATCAGAATAATCAGCTACAATATCTGTCATTCATCTGTACTACCCCCGGTGCATCAGAATAATCAGCTATAATATCTGTAATTCATCTGTACTATCCCCGATGCCTCAGACCAATCAGCTACAATATCTGTCATTCATCTGTACTACCCCCGGTACATCAGACAAATCAGCTACAATATCTGTCATTCATCTGTACTACACCCGGTACATCAGACCAATCAGCTACAATATCTGTCATTCATCTGTACTAACTTCAGTACATCAGACAAATCAGCTACAATATCTGTCATTCAGCTGTACTACCCCCGGTGCCTCAGACCAATCAGCTACAATATCTGTCATTCATCTGTACTACCCCCGGTGCCTCAGACCAATCAGCTACAATATCTGTCATTCATCTGTACTACCCCCGGTACATCAGACCAATCAGCTACAATATCTGTCATTCATCTGTACTACCCCCGATGCCTCAGACCAATCAGGTACAATATCTGTCATTCATCTGTACTACCCCCGATGCCTCAGAATAATCAGCTACAATATCTGTCATTCATCTGTACTACCCCCGCTACATCAGACCAATCAGCTACAATATCTGTCATTCATCTGTACTACCCCGGGTACATCAGACCAATCAGCTACAATATCTGTCATTCATCTGTACTACCCCCGGTACATCAGACCAATCAGCTACAATATCTGTCATTCATCTGTACTACCCCCGGTACATCAGACCAATCAGCTACAATATCTGTCATTCATCTGTACTACCCCCGGTATATCAGACCAATCAGCTACAATATCTGTCATTCATCTGTACTAACCTCGGTACATAAGACCAATCAGCTACAATATCTGTCATACATCTGTACTACTCCCGGTACATCAGACCAATCTGCTACAATATCTGTCATTCAACTGTACTACCCCCGGTACATCAGACCAATCAGCTACAATATCTGTCATTCATCTGTACTACCCCCGGTACATCAGACCAATCAGCTACAATATCTGTCATTCATCTGTACTACCCCTGGTACATCAGACCAATCAGCTACAATATCTGTCATTCATCTGTACTACCCCCAGTACATTAGACCAATCAGCTACAATATCTGTCATTCATCTGTACTACCCCCGGTGCATCAGACCAATCAGCTACAATATCTGTCATTCATCTGTACTAACCATGGTACATCAGAATAATCAGCTACAATATCTGTCATTCATCTGTACTACCCCCGGTGCATCAGAATAATCAGCTACAATATCTGTCATTCATCTGTACTACCCCCGATGCATCAGAATAATCAGCTACAATATCTGTCAATCATCTGTACTACCCCCGATGCCTCAGACCAATCAGCTACAATATCTGTCATTCATCTGTACTACCCCCGGTACATCAGACCAATCAGCTACAATATCTGTCATTCATCTGCACTACCCCAGGTGCCTCAGACCAATCAGCTACAATATCTGTCATTCATCTGCACTAACCTCGGTACATAAGACAAATCAGCTACAATATCTGTCATTCATCTGTACTATCCCCGATGCCTCAGACCAATCAGCTACAATATCTGTCATTCATCTGTACTACCCCCGGTACATCACACCAATCAGCTACAATATCTGTCATTCATCTGTACTACCCCCGGTACATCAGACCAATCAGCTACAATATCTGTCATTCATCTGTACTACCCCCGGTGCATCAGAATAATCAGCTATAATATCTGTAATTCATCTGTACTATCCCCGATGCCTCAGACCAATCAGCTACAATATCTGTCATTCATCTGTACTACCCCCGGTACATCAGACAAATCAACTACAATATCTGTCATTCATCTGTACTACCCCCGGTACATCAGACCAATCAGCTACAATATCTGTCATTCATCTGTACTAACTTCAGTACATCAGTCAAATCAGCTACAATATCTGTCATTCAGCTGTACTACCCCCGGTGCCTCAGACCAATCAGCTACAATATCTGTCATTCATCTGTACTACCCCCGGTGCCTCAGACCAATCAGCTACAATATCTGTCATTCATCTGTACTACCCCCGGTACATCAGACCAATCAGCTACAATATCTGTCATTCATCTGTACTACCCCCGATGCCTCAGACCAATCAGGTACAATATCTGTCATTCATCTGTACTACCCCCGATGCCTCAGAATAATCAGCTACAATATCTGTCATTCATCTGTACTACCCCCGCTACATCAGACCAATCAGCTACAATATCTGTCATTCATCTGTACTACCCCGGGTACATCAGACCAATCAGCTACAATATCTGTCATTCATCTGTACTACCCCCGGTACATCAGACCAATCAGCTACAATATCTGTCATTCATCTGTACTACCCCCGGTACATCAGACCAATCAGCTACAATATCTGTCATTCATCTGTACTACCCCCGGTATATCAGACCAATCAGCTACAATATCTGTCATTCATCTGTACTAACCTCGGTACATAAGACCAATCAGCTACAATATCTGTCATACATCTGTACTACCCCCGGTACATCAGACCAATCAGCTACAATATCTGTCATTCATCTGTACTACCCCCGGTACATCAGACCAATCAGCTACAATATCTGTCATTCATCTGTACTACCCCCGGTACATCAGACCAATCAGCTACAATATCTGTCATTCATCTGTACTACCCCTGGTACATCAGACCAATCAGCTACAATATCTGTCATTCATCTGTACTACCCCCAGTACATTAGACCAATCAGCTACAATATCTGTCATTCATCTGTACTACCCCCGGTGCATCAGACCAATCAGCTACAATATCTGTCATTCATCTGTACTAACCTTGGTACATCAGAATAATCAGCTACAATATCTGTCATTCATCTGTACTACCCCCGGTGCATCAGAATAATCAGCTACAATATCTGTCATTCATCTGTACTACCCCCGATGCATCAGAATAATCAGCTACAATATCTGTCAATCATCTGTACTACCCCCGATGCCTCAGACCAATCAGCTACAATATCTGTCATTCATCTGTACTACCCCCGGTACATCAGACCAATCAGCTACAATATCTGTCATTCATCTGCACTACCCCCGGTGCCTCAGACCAATCAGCTACAATATCTGTCATTCATCTGCACTAACCTCGGTACATCAGACAAATCAGCTACAATATCTGTCATTCATCTGTACTACCCCTGGTACATCAGACAAATCAGCTACAATATCTGTCATTCATCTGTACTACCCCCGGTACATCACACCAATCAGCTACAATATCTGTCATTCATCTGTACTACCCCCGGTACATCAGACCAATCAGCTACAATATCTGTCATTCATCTGAACTACCCCAGGTACATCAGACCAATCAGCTACAATATCTGTCATTCATCTGTACTACCCCCCGTACATCAAACCAATCAGCTACAATATCTGTCATTCATCTGTACTACCCCCGATGCCTCAGACCAATCAGCTACAATATCTGTCATTCATCTGTAGTACCCCCGATGCCTCAGAATAATCAGCTACAATATCTGTCATTCATCTGTACTACCCCCGGTACATCAGACCAATCAGCAACAATATCTGTCATTCATCTGTACTACCACCGGTACATCAGACCAATCAGCTACAATATCTGTCATTCATTTGTACTACCCTCGATACATCAGACCAATCAGCTACAATATCTGTCATTCATCTGTACTACCCCCGGTACATTAGACCAATCAGCTACAATATCTGTCATTCATCTGTACTACCCCCGGTGCATCAGACCAATCAGCTACAATATCTGTCATTCATCTGTACTACCCCCGGTACATCAGACCAATCAGCTACAATATCTGTCATTCATCTGTACTAACCTCGGTACATCAGAATAATCAGCTACAATATCTGTCATTCATCTGTACTACCCCCGGTAAATCAGAACAATCAGCTACAATATCTGTCATACATCTGTACTACCCCCGGTACATCAGACCAATCAGCTACAATATCTGTCATTCATCTGTACTACCCCCGGTACATTAGACCAATCAGCTACAATATCTGTCATTCATCTGTACTACCCCCGGTGCAATAGAATAATTAGCTACAATATCTGTCATTCATCTGTACTACCCGCAATGCCTCAGACCAATCAGCTACAATATCTGTCAATCATTTGTACTACCCCCGGTACATCAGACCAATCAGCTACAATATCTGTCATTCATCTGCACTACCCCCGGTACATCAGACCAATCAGCTACAATATCTGTCATTCATCTGTACTAACCTCGGTACATCAGAATAATCAGCTTCAATATCTGTCATTCATCTGTACTACCCCCGGTACATCAGACCAATCAGCTACAATATCTGTCATTCATCTGTACTACCCCCGGTACCTCAGACCAATCAGCTACAATATCTGCCATTCATCTGTACTACCCCCGGTACATCAGAATAATCAGCAACAATATCTGTCATTCATCTGTACTACCCCCGGTACAAAAGACCAATCAGCTACAATATCTGTCATTCATCTGTACTAACCTCGGTACATCAGAATAATCAGCTACAATATCTGTCATTCATCTGTACTACCCCCGGTAAATCAGAACAATCAGCTACAATATCTGTCATACATCTGTACTACCCCCGGTACATCAGACCAATCAGCTACAATATCTGTCATTCATCTGTACTACGCCCGGTACATCAGACCAATCAGCTACAATATCTGTCATTCATCTGTACTACCCCCTGTACATCAGACCAATCAGCTACAATATCTGTCATTCATCTGTACTACGCCCGGTACATCAGACCAATCAGCTACAATATCTGTCATTCATCTGTACTACCCCCAGTACATCAGACCAATCAGCTACAATATCTGTCATTCATCTGCACTACCCCCGGTGCCTCAGACCAATCAGCTACAATATCTGTCATTCATCTGCACTAACCTCGGTACATCAGACAAATCAGCTACAATATCTGTCATTCATCTGTACTACCCCTGGTACATCAGACCAATCAGCTACGATATCTGTCATTCATCTGTACTACCCCCGGTACATCACACCAATCAGCTACAATATCTGTCATTCATCTGTACTACCCCCGGTACATCAGAGCAATCAGCTACAATATCTGTCATTCATCTGTACTACCCCAGGTACATCAGACCAATCAGCTACAATATCTGTCATTCATCTGTACTACCCCCGGTACATCAGACCAATCAGCTACAATATCTGTCATTCATCTGTACTACCCCCGGTGCCTCAGACCAATCAGCTGCAATATCTGTCATTCATCTGTACTACCCCCAGTGCCTCAGACCAATCAGCTACAATATCTGTCATTCATCTGTACTACCCCCCGTACATCAAACCAATCAGCTACAATATCTGTCATTCATCTGTACTACCCCCGATGCCTCAGACCAATCAGCTACAATATCTGTCATTCATCTGTAGTACCCCCGATGCCTCAGAATAATCAGCTACAATATCTGTCATTCATCTGTACTACCACCGGTACATCAGACCAATCAGCTACAATATCTGTCATTCATTTGTACTACCCTCGATACATCAGACCAATCAGCTACAATATCTGTCATTCATCTGTACTACCCCCGGTACATTAGACCAATCAGCTACAATATCTGTCATTCATCTGTACTACCCCCGGTACATCAGACCAATCAGCTACAATATCTGTCATTCATCTGTACTACCCCAGGTACATCAGACCAATCAGCTACAATATCTGTCATTCATCTGTACTACCCCCGGTACATCAGACCAATCAGCTACAATATCTGTCATTCATCTGTACTACCCCCGGTGCCTCAGACCAATCAGCTGCAATATCTGTCATTCATCTGTACTACCCCCGGTGCCTCAGACCAATCAGCTACAATATCTGTCATTCATCTGTACTACCCCCCGTACATCAAACCAATCAGCTACAATATCTGTCATTCATCTGTACTACCCCCGATGCCTCAGACCAATCAGCTACAATATCTGTCATTCATCTGTAGTACCCCCGATGCCTCAGAATAATCAGCTACAATATCTGTCATTCATTTGTACTACCCCCGGTACATCAGACCAATCAGCAACAATATCTGTCATTCATCTGTACTACCACCGGTACATCAGACCAATCAGCTACAATATCTGTCATTCATTTGTACTACCCTCGATACATCAGACCAATCAGCTACAATATCTGTCATTCATCTGTACTACCCCCGGTACATTAGACCAATCAGCTACAATATCTGTCATTCATCTGTACTACCCCCGGTGCATCAGACCAATCAGCTACAATATCTGTCATTCATCTGTTCTACCCCCGGTAAATCAGACCAATCAGCTACAATATCTGCCATTCATCTGTACTAACCTCGGTACATCAGAATAATCAGCTACAATATCTGTCATTCATCTGTACTACCCCCGGTAAATCAGAATAAATAGCTACAATATCTGTCATTCATCTGTACTACCCCCGGTACATCAGACCAATCAGCTACAATATCTGTCATTCATCTGTACTACCCCCGGTACATTAGACCAATCAGCTACAATATCTGTCTTTCATCTGTACTACCCCCGGGGCAATAGAATAATTAGCTACAATATCTGTCATTCATCTGTACTACCCGCAATGCCTCAGACCAATCAGCTACAATATCTGTCAATCATTTGTACTACACCCGGTACATCAGACCAATCAGCTACAATATCTGTCATTCATCTGCACTACCCCCGGTACATCAGACCAATCAGCTACAATATCTGTCATTCATCTGTACTAACCTCGGTACATCAGAATAATCAGCTTCAATATCTGTCATTCATCTGTACTACCCCCAGTACATCAGACCAATCAGCTACAATATCTGTCATTCATCTGTACTACCCCCGGTACCTCAGACCAATCAGCTACAATATCTGCCATTCATCTGTACTTCCTCCGGTACATCAGAATAATCAGCAACAATATCTGTCATTCATCTGTACTACCCCCGGTACATCAGACCAATCAGCTACAATATCTGTAATTCATCTGTACTACCCCCGGTACATCAGACCAATCAGCTACAATAGCTGTCATTCATCTGTACTACCCCCGGTACATCAGACCAATCAGCTACAATATCTGTCAATCATCTGTACTACCCCCTGTACATCAGACCAATCAGCTACAATATCTGTCATTCATCTGTACTACGCCCGGTACATCAGACCAATCAGCTACAATATCTGTCATTCATCTGTACTACCCCCGGTACATCAGACCAATCAGCTACAATATCTGTCATTCATCTGCACTACCCCCGGTGCCTCAGACCAATCAGCTACAATATCTGTCATTCATCTGCACTAACTTCGGTACATCAGACAAATCAGCTACAATATCTGTCATTCATCTGTACTACCCCTGGTACATCAGACCAATCAGCTACAATATCTGTCATTCATCTGTACTACCCCCGGTACATCACACCAATCAGCAACAATATCTGTCATTCATCTGTACTACCCCCGGTACATCAGACCAATCAGCTACAATATCTGTCATTCATCTGTTCTACCCCAGGTACATCAGACCAATCAGCTACAATATCTGTCATTCATCTGTACTACCCCCGGTACATCAGACCAATCAGCTACAATATCTGTCATTCATCTGTACTACCCCCGATGCCTCAGACCAATCAGCTACAATATCTGTCATTCATCTGTAGTACCCCCGATGCCTCAGAATAATCAGCTACAATATCTGTCATTCATCTGTACTACCCACGGTACATCAGACCAATCAGCAACAATATCTGTCATTCATCTGTACTACCCTCGATACATCAGACCAATCAGCTACAATATCTGTCATTCATCTGTACTACCCCCGGTACATTAGACCAATCAGCTACAATATCTGTCATTCATCTGTACTACCCCCGGTGCATCAGACCAATCAGCTACAATATCTGTCATTCATCTGTACTACCCCCGGTACATCAGACCAATCAGCTACAATATCTGTCATTCATCTGTACTAACCTCGGTACATCAGAATAATCAGCTACAATATCTGTCATTCATCTGTACTACCCCCGGTAAATCAGAATAATCAGCTACAATATCTGTCATTCATCTGTACTACCCCCGGTACATCAGACCAATCAGCTACAATATCTGTCATTCATCTGTACTACCCCCGGTACATTAGACCAATCAGCTACAATATCTGTCATTCATCTGTACTACCCCCGGTGCAATAGAATAATTAGCTACAATATCTGTCATTCATCTGTACTACCCGCAATGCCTCAGACCAATCAGCTACAATATCTGTCAATCATTTGTACTACCCCCAGTACATCAGACCAATCAGCTACAATATCTGTCATTCATCTGCTCTACCCCCGGTACATTAGACCAATCAGCTACAATATCTGTCATTCATCTGTACTAACCTCGGTACATCAGAATAATCAGCTTCAATATCTGTCATTCATCTGTACTACCCCCGGTACATCAGAACAATCAGCTACAATATCTGTCATTCATCTGTACTACCCCCGGTACCTCAGGCCAATCAGCTACAATATCTGTCATTCATCTGTACTACCCCCGGTACATCAGAATAATCAGCAACAATATCTGTCATTCATCTGTACTACCCCCGGTACATCAGACCAATCAGCTACAATATCTGTCATTCATCTGTACTACCCCCGGTACATCAGACCAATCAGCTACAATAGCTGTCATTCATCTGTACTACCCCCGGTACATCAGACCAATCAGCTACAATATCTGTCATTCATCTGTACTACCCCCTGTACATCAGACCAATCAGCTACAATATCTGTCATTCATCTGTACTACGCCCGGTACATCAGACCAATCAGCTACAATATCTGTCATTCATCTGTACTACCCCCGGTACATCAGACCAATCAGCTACAATATCTGTCATTCATCTGTACTACCCCCGGTACATCAGACCAATCAGCTACAATATCTGTCATTCATCTGTACTACCCCCGGTACATCAGACCAATCAGCTACAATATCTGTCATTCATCTGTACTACCCCCGGTACATCAGACCAATCAGCTACAATATCTGTCATTCATCTGTAGTACCCCCGGTACATCAGACCAATCAGCTACAATATCTGTCATTCATCTGTACTAACCCTGGTACATCAGAATAATCAGCTACAATATCTGTCATTCATCTGTACTACCCCTGGGACATCAGACCAATCAGCTACAATATCTGTCATTCATCTGTACTACCCCCGGTACATCAGACCAATCAGCTACAATATCTGTCATTCATCTGTACTACCCCCGGTACATCAGACCAATCAGCTACAATATCTGTCATTCATCTGTACTAACCTCGGTACATCAGAATAATCAGCTACAATATCTGTCATTCATCTGTACTACCCCCGGTACATCAGACCAATCAGCTACAATATCTGTCATTCATCTGTACTACCCCAGGTACATCAGACCAGTCAGCTACAATATCTGTCATTCATCTGTACTACCCCCGATACATCAGACCAATCAGCTACAATATCTGTCATTCATCTGTACTACCCCCGGTACATCAGACCAATCAGCTACAATATCTGTCATTCATCTGTACTACCCCCGGTACATCAGACCAATCAGCTACAATATCTGTCATTCATCTGTAGTACCCCCGGTACATCAGACCAATCAGCTTCAATATCTGTCATTCATCTGTACTACCCCTGGTACATCAGACCAATCAGCTACAATATCTGTCATTCATCTGTACTACCCCTGGTACATCAGACCAATCAGCTACAGTATCTGTCATTCATCTGTACTACCCCCGGTACATCAGACCAATCAGCTACATTTTCTGTCATTCATCTGTACTACCCCCGGTACATCTGACCAATCAGCTACAATATCTGTCATTCATCTATACTACCCCCAGTACATCAGACCAATCAGCTACAATATCTGTAATTCATCTGTACTACCCCCGGTACATCTGACCAATCAGCTACAATATCTGTCATTCATCTATACTACCCCCAGTACATCAGACCAATCAGCTACAATATCTGTCATTCATCTGTTCTAACCTCGGTACATCAGGCCAATCAGCTACACTATCTGTCATTCATCTGTAGTACCCCCGATGCCTCAGACCAATCAGCTACAATTTCTGTCATTCATCTGTAGTACCCCCTATGCCTCAGACCAATCAGATACAATATCTGTCATTCATTTGTACTACCCCCGATGCCTCAGACCAATCAGCTACAATATCTGTCATTCATCTGTACTACCCCCGGTACATCAGACCAATCAGCTACAATTTCTGTCATTCATCTGTACTACCCCCGGTGCCTCAGACTAATCAGCTGCAATATCTGTCATTCATCTGTACTACCCCCGGTGCCTCAGAATAATCAGCTACAATATCTGTCATTCATCTGTACTTCCCCCCGTACATCAGACCAATCAGCTACAATATCTGTCATTCATCTGTACTACCCCCGGAATATCAGACCAATCAGCTACAATATCTGTCATTCATCTGTACTAACCTCGGTACATCAGACCAATCAGCTACAATATCTGTCATTCATCTGTACTACCCCCGGTACATCAGACCAATCAGCTACAATATCTGTCATTCATCTGTACTACCCCCGATGCCTCAGACCAATCAGCTACAATATCTGTCATTCATCTGTACTACCCCCGGTACATCAGACCAATCAGCTACAATATCTGTCATTCATCTGTACTACCCCCGGTACATCAGACCAATCAGCTACAATACCTATCATTCATCTGTACTACCCCCGGTACATCAGACCAATCAGCTACAATATCTGTCATTCATCTGTACTACCCCAGGTGCATCAGAACAATCAGCTACAATATCTGTCATTCATCTGTACTACCCCTGGTACCTCAGACCAATCAGCTACAATATCTGTCATTCATCTGTACTACCCCCAGTACATCAGACCAATCAGCAACAATATCTGTCATTCATCTGTACTACCCCTGGTACATCAGACCAATCAGCTACAATATCTGTCATTCATCTGTACTACCCCCGGTACATTAGACCAATCAGCGACAATATCTGTCATTCATCTGTACTACCCCTGGTGCATCAGACCAATCAGCTACATTATCTGTCATTCATCTATACTAACCTCGGTACATCAGAATAATCAGCAACAATATCTGTAATTCATCTGTACTACCCCCGGTGCATCAGAATAATCAGCTACAATATCTGTCATTCATCTGTACTACCCCCGGTGCATCAGAATAATCAGCTATAATATCTGTAATTCATCTGTACTATCCCCGATGCCTCAGACCAATCAGCTACAATATCTGTCATTCATCTGTACTACCCCCAGTACATCAGACAAATCAGCTACAATATCTGTCATTCATCTGTACTACCCCCGGTACATCAGACCAATCAGCTACAATATCTGTCATTCATCTGTACTAACTTCAGTACATCAGACAATTCAGCTACAATATCTGTCATTCAGCTGTACTACCCCCGGTACATCAGACCAATCAGCTACAATATCTGTCATTCATCTGTACTAACTTCAGTACATCAGACAATTCAGCTACAATATCTGTCATTCATCTGTACTACCCCCGGTACATCAGACCAATCAGCTACAATATCTGTCATTCATCTGTACTAACTTCAGTACATCAGACAATTCAGCTACAATATCTGTCATTCAGCTGTACTACCCCCGGTGCCTCAGACCAATCAGCTACAATATCTGTCATTCATCTGTACTACCCCCGGTGCCTCAGACCAATCAGCTACAATATCTGTCATTCATCTGTACTACCCCCGGTACATCAGACCAATCAGCTACAATAACTGTCATTCATCTGTACTACCCCCGATGCCTCAGACCAATCAGCTACAATATCTGTCATTCATGTGTACTACCCCCGATGCCTCAGAATAATCAGCAACAATATCTGTCATTCATCTGTACTACCCCCGCTACATCAGACCAATCAGCTACAATATCTGTTCATTCATCTGTACTACCCCGGGTACATCAGACCAATCAGCTACAATATCTGTCATTCATCTGTACTACCCCCGGTACATCAGACCAATCAGCTACAATATCTGTCATTCATCTGTACTACCCCCGGTATATCAGACCAATCAGCTACAATATCTGTCATTCATCTGTACTACCCCCGATGCCTCAGAATAATCAGCTACAATATCTGTCATTCATCTGTACTACCCCCGCTACATCAGACCAATCAGCTACAATATCTGTTCATTCATCTGTACTACCCCGGGTACATCAGACCAATCAGCTACAATATCTGTCATTCATCTGTACTACCCCCGGTACATCAGACCAATCAGCTACAATATCTGTCATTCATCTGTACTACCCCCGGTATATCAGACCAATCAGCTACAATATCTGTCATTCATCTGTACTAACCTCGGTACATAAGACCAATCAGCTACAATATCTGTCATACATCTGTACTGCCCCCGGTACATCAGACCAATCAGCTACAATATCTGTCATTCAACTGTTCTACCCCCGGTACATCAGACCAATCAGCTACAATATCTGTCACTCATCTGTACTACCCCCGGTACATCAGACCAATCAGCTACAATATCTGTCATTCATCTGTACTACCCCTGGTACATCAGACCAATCAGCTACAATATCTGTCATTCATCTGTACTACCCCCAGTACATTAGACCAATCAGCTACAATATCTGTCATTCATCTGTACTACCCCCGGTGCATCAGACCAATCAGCTACAATATCTGTCATTCATCTGTACTAACCTCGGTACATCAGAATAATCAGCTACAATATCTGTCATTCATCTGTACTACCCCCGGTGCATCAGAATAATCAGCTACAATATCTGTCATTCATCTGTACTACCCCCGATGCATCAGAATAATCAGCTACAATATCTGTCAATCATCTGTACTACCCCTGATGCCTCAGACCAATCAGCTACAATATCTGTCATTCATCTGTACTACCCCCGATACATCAGACCAATCAGCTACAATATCTGTCATTCATCTGCACTACCCCCGGTGCCTCAGACCAATCAGCTACAATATCTGTCATTCATCTGCACTAACCTCGGTACATCAGACAAATCAGCTACAATATCTGTCATTCATCTGTACTACCCCTGGTACATCAGACCAATCAGCTACAATATCTGTCATTCATCTGTACTACCCCTGGTACATCACACCAATCAGCTACAATATCTGTCATTCAACTGTACTACCCCCGGTACATCAGACCAATCAGCTACAATATCTGTCATTCATCTGTACTACCCCAGGTACATCAGACCAATCAGCTACAATATCTGTCATTCATCTGTACTACCCCCGGTGCCTCAGACCAATCAGCTTCAATATCTGTCATTCATCTGTACTACCCCCGGTGCCTCAGACCAATCAGCTACAATATCTGTCATTCATCTGTACTACCCCCGATACATCAGACCAATCAGCTACAATATCTGTCATTCATCTGCACTACCCCCGGTGCCTCAGACCAATCAGCTACAATATCTGTCATTCATCTGCACTAACCTCGGTACATCAGACAAATCAGCTACAATATCTGTCATTCATCTGTACTACCCCTGGTACATCAGACCAATCAGCTACAATATCTGTCATTCATCTGTACTACCCCTGGTACATCACACCAATCAGCTACAATATCTGTCATTCAACTGTACTACCCCCGGTACATCAGACCAATCAGCTACAATATCTGTCATTCATCTGTACTACCCCAGGTACATCAGACCAATCAGCTACAATATCTGTCATTCATCTGTACTACCCCCGGTGCCTCAGACCAATCAGCTTCAATATCTGTCATTCATCTGTACTACCCCCGGTGCCTCAGACCAATCAGCTACAATATCTGTCATTCATCTGTACTACCCCCCGTACATCAAACCAATCAGCTACAATATCTGTCATTCATCTGTACTACCCCCGATGCCTCAGACCAATCAGCTACAATATCTGTCATTCATCTGTAGAACCCCCGATGCCTCAGAATAATCAGCTACAATATCTGTCATTCATTTGTACTACCCCCGGTACATCAGACCAATCAGCAACAATATCTGTCATTCATCGGTACTACCACCGGTACATCAGACCAATCAGCTACAATATCTGTCATTCATTTGTACTACCCTCGATACATCAGACCAATCAGCTACAATATCTGTCATTCATCTGTACTACCCCCGGTACATTAGACCAATCAACTACAATATCTGTCATTCATCTGTACTACCCCCGGTGCATCAGACCAATCAGCAACAATATCTGTCATTCATCTGTACTACCCCCGGTACATCAGACCAATCAGCTACAATATCTGTCATTCATCTGTACTAACCTCGGTACATCAGAATAATCAGCTACAATATCTGTCATTCATCTGTACTACCCCCGGTAAATCAGAATAATCAGCTACAATATCTGTCATTCATCTGTACTACCCCCGGTACATCAGACCAATCAGCTACAATATCTGTCATTCATCTGTACTACCCCCAGTACATTAGACCAATCAGCTACAATATCTGTCATTCATCTGTACTACCCCCGGTGCAATAGAATAATTAGCTACAATAACTGTCATTCATCTGTACTACCCGCAATGCCTCAGACCAATCAGTTACAATATCTGTCAATCATTTGTACTACCCCCGGTACATCAGACCAATCAGCTACAATATCTGTCATTCATCTGTACTAACCGCGGTACATCAGAATAATCAGATTCAATATCTGTCATTCATCTGTACTACCCCCGGTACATCAGACCAATCAGCTACAATATCTGTCATTCATCTGTACTACCCCCGGTACCTCAGACCAATCAGCTACAATATCTGTCATTCATCTGTACTACCCCCGGTACATCAGAATAATCAGCAACAATATCTGTCATTCATCTGTACTACCCCCGGTACATCAGACCAATCAGCTACAATATCTGTCATTCATCTGTACTACCCCCGGTACATCAGACCAATCAGCTACAATAGCTGTCATTCATCTGTACTACCCCCGGTACATCAGACCAATCAGCTACAATATCTGTCAATCATCTGTACTGCCCCCTGTACATCAGACCAATCAGCTACAATATCTGTCATTCATCTGTACTACGCCCGGTACATCAGACCAATCAGCTACAATATCTGTCATTCATCTGTACTACCCCCGGTACATCAGACCAATCAGCTACAATATCTGTCATTCATCTGTACTACCCCCGGTGCAATAGAATAATTAGCTACAATAACTGTCATTCATCTGTACTACCCGCAATGCCTCAGACCAATCAGCTACAATATCTGTCAATCATTTGTACTACCCCCGGTACATCAGACCAATCAGCTACAATATCTGTCATTCATCTGTACTAACCTCGGTACATCAGAATAATCAGATTCAATATCTGTCATTCATCTGTACTACCCCCGGTACATCAGACCAATCAGCTACAATATCTGTCATTCATCTGTACTACCCCCGGTACCTCAGACCAATCAGCTACAATATCTGTCATTCATCTGTACTACCCCCGGTACATCAGAATAATCAGCAACAATATCTGTCATTCATCTGTACTACCTCCGGTACATCAGACCAATAAGCTACAATATCTGTCATTCATCTGTACTACCCCCGGTACATCAGACCAATCAGCTACAATAGCTGTCATTCATCTGTACTACCCCCGGTACATCAGACCAATCAGCTACAATATCTGTCAATCATCTGTACTACCCCCTGTACATCAGACCAATCAGCTACAATATCTGTCATTCATCTGCACTACGCCCGGTACATCAGACCAATCAGCTACAATATCTGTCATTCATCTGTACTACCCCCGGTACATCAGACCAATCAGCTACAATATCTGTCATTCATCTGTACTACCCCCGGTACATCAGACCAATCAGCTACAATATCTGTCATTCATCTGTACTACCCCCGGTACATCAGACCAATCAGCTACAATATCTGTCATTCATCTGTACTACCCCCGGTACATCAGACCAATCAGCTACAATATCTGTCATTCATCTGTAGTACCCCCGGTACATCAGACCAATCAGCTACAATATCTGTCATTCATCTGTACTAACCCCGGTACATAAGAATAATCAGCTACAATATCTGTCATTCATCTGTACTACCCCTGGTACATCAGACCAATCAGCTACAATATCTGTCATTCATCTGTACTACCCCCGGTACATCAGACCAATCAGCTACATTATCTGTCATTCATCTGTACTACCCCCGGTACATCAGAATAATCAGCAACAATATCTGTCATTCATCTGTACTACCCCCGGTACATCAGACCAATTAGCTACAATATCTGTCATTCATCTGTACTACCCCCGGCACATCAGACCAATCAGCTACAATATCTGTCATTCATCTGTACTACCCCCGGTACATCAGACCAATCAGCTACAATATCTGTCATTCATCTGTACTACCCCCTGTACATCAGACCAATCAGCTACAATATCTGTCATTCATCTGTACTACCCCCGGTACATCAGACCAATCAGCTACAATATCTGTCATTCATCTGTACTAACCCCGGTACATCAGAATAATCAGCTACAATATCTGTCATTCATCTGTACTACCCCTGGTACATCAGACCAATCAGCTACAATATCTGTCATTCATCTGTACTACCCCCGGTACATCAGACCAATCAGCTACAATATCTGTCATTCATCTGTAGTACCCCCGGTACATCAGACCAATCAGCTACAATATCTGTCATTCATCTGTACTAACCCCGGTACATCAGAATAATCAGCTACAATATATGTCATTCATCTGTACTACCCCTGGTACATCAGACCAATCAGCTACAATATCTGTCATTCATCTGTACTACCCCCGGTACATCAGACCAATCAGCTACATTATCTGTCATTCATCTGTACTACCCCCGGTACATCAGAATAATCAGCAACAATATCTGTCATTCATCTGTACTACCCCCGGTACATCAGACCAATCAGCTACAATATCTGTCATTCATCTGTACTACCCCCAGTACATTAGACCAATCAGCTACAATATCTGTCATTCATCTGTACTACCCCCGGTGCAATAGAATAATTAGCTTCAATAACTTTCATTCATCTGTACTACCCGCAATGCCTCAGACCAATCAGCTACAATATCTGTCAATCATTTGTACTACCCCCGGTACATCAGACCAATCAGCTACAATATCTGTCATTCATCTGTACTAACCTCGGTACATCAGAATAATCATCTTCAATATCTGTCATTCATCTGTACTACCCCCGGTACATCAGACCAATCAGCTACAATATCTGTCATTCATCTGTACTACCCCCGGTACCTCAGACCAATCAGCTACAATATCTGTCATTCATCTGTACTACCCCCGGTACATCAGAATAATCAGCAACAATATCTGTCATTCATCTGTACTACCCCCGGTACATCAGACCAATCAGCTACAATATCTGTCATTCATCTGTACTACCCCCGGTACATCAGACCAATCAGCTACAATAGCTGTCATTCATCTGTACTACCCCCGGTACATCAGACCAATCAGCTACAATATCTGTCATTCATCTGTACTACACCCTGTACATCAGACCAATCAGCTACAATATCTGTCATTCATCTGTACTACGCCCGGTACATCAGACCAATCAGCTACAATATCTGTCATTCATCTGTACTACCCCCGGTACATCAGACCAATAAGCTACAATATCTGTCATTCATCTGTACTACCCCCGGTACATCAGACCAATCAGCTACAATATCTGTCATTCATGTGTACTACCCCCGGTACATCAGACCAATCAGCTACAATATCTGTCATTCATCTGTACTACCCCCGGTACATCAGACCAATCAGCTACAATATCTGTCATTCATCTGTAGTACCCCCGGTACATCAGACCAATCAGCTACAATATCTGTCATTCATCTGTACTAACCTCGGTACATCAGAATAATCATCTTCAATATCTGTCATTCATCTGTACTACCCCCGGTACATCAGACCAATCAGCTACAATATCTGTCATTCATCTGTACTACCCCCGGTACCTCAGACCAATCAGCTACAATATCTGTCATTCATCTGTACTACCCCCGGTACATCAGAATAATCAGCAACAATATCTGTCATTCATCTGTACTACCCCCGGTACATCAGACCAATCAGCTACAATATCTGTCATTCATCTGTACTACCCCCGGTACATCAGACCAATCAGCTACAATAGCTGTCATTCATCTGTACTACCCCCGGTACATCAGACCAATCAGCTACAATATCTGTCATTCATCTGTACTACCCCCTGTACATCAGACCAATCAGCTACAATATCTGTCATTCATCTGTACTACGCCCGGTACATCTGACCAATCAGCTACAATATCTGTCATTCATCTGTACTACCCCCGGTACATCAGACCAATCAGCTACAATATCTGTCATTCATCTGTACTACCCCCGGTACATCAGACCAATCAGCTACAATATCTGTCATTCATCTGTACTACCCCCGGTACATCAGACCAATCAGCTACAATATCTGTCATTCATCTGTACTACCCCCGGTACATCAGACCAATCAGCTACAATATCTGTCATTCATCTGCAGTACCCCCGGTACATCAGACCAATCAGCTACAATATCTGTCATTCATCTGTACTAACCCCGGTACATCAGAATAATCAGCTACAATATCTGTCATTCATCTGTACTACCCCTGGTACATCAGACCAATCAGCTACAATATCTGTCATTCATCTGTACTACCCCCGGTACATCAGACCAATCAGCTACATTATCTGTCATTCATCTGTACTACCCCCGGTACATCAGAATAATCAGCAACAATATCTGTCATTCATCTGTACTACCCCCGGTACATCAGACCAATTAGCTACAATATCTGTCATTCATCTGTACTACCCCCGGTACATCAGACCAATCAGCTACAATATCTGTCATTCATCTGTACTACCCCCGGTACATCAGACCAATCAGCTACAATATCTGTCATTCATCTGTACTACCCCCTGTACATCAGACCAATCAGCTACAATATCTGTCATTCATCTGTACTACCCCCGGTACATCAGACCAATCAGCTACAATATCTGTCATTCATCTGTACTAACCCCGGTACATCAGAATAATCAGCTACAATATCTGTCATTCATCTGTACTACCCCTGGTACATCAGACCAATCAGCTACAATATCTGTCATTCATCTGTACTACCCCCGGTACATCAGACCAATCAGCTACAATATCTGTCATTCATCTGTACTACCCCCGGTACATCAGACCAATCAGCTACATTATCTGTCATTCATCTGTACTACCCCCGGTACATCAGAATAATCAGCAACAATATCTGTCATTCATCTGTACTACCCCCGGTACATCAGACCAATCAGCTACAAAATCTGTCATTCATCTGTACTACCCCCGGTACATCAGACCAATCAGCTACAATATCTGTCATTCATCTGTACTACCCCCGGTACATCAGACCAATCAGCTACAATATCTGTCATTCATCTGTACTACCCCCTGTACATCAGACCAATCAGCTACAATATCTGTCATTCATCTGTACTACCCCCGGTACATCAGACCAATCAGCTACAATATCTGTCATTCATCTGTACTACCCCTGGTACATCAGACCAATCAGCTACAATATCTGTCATTCATCTGTAGTACCCCCGGTACATCAGACCAATCAGCTACAATATCTGTCATTCATCTGTACTAACCCCGGTACATCAGAATAATCACCTACAATATCTGTCATTCATCTGTACTACCCCTGGTACATCAGACCAATCAGCTACAATATCTGTCATTCATCTGTACTACCCCCGGTACATCAGACCAATCAGCTACAATATCTGTCATTCATCTGTACTACCCCCGATACATCAGACCAATCAGCTACAATATCTGTCATTCATCTGTGCTACCTCCGGTACATCAGAATAATCAGCTACATTATCTGTCATTCATCTGTACTACCTCCGGTACATCAGACCAATCAGCTACATTATCTGTCATTCATCTGTACTACCCCCGATACATCAGACCAATCAGCTACAATATCTGTCATTCATCTGTACTACCCCCGGTACATCAGACCAATCAGCTACAATATCTGTCATTCATCTGTACTACCTCCGGTACATCAGACCATTCAGCTACAATATCTGTCATTCATCTGTACTAACCTCGGTACATCAGACCAATCAGCTACAATATCTGTCATTCATCTGCACTAACCTCGGTACATCAGACCAATCAGCTACAATATCTGTCATTCATCTGTACTACCCCCGGTACATCAGAATAATCAGCTACAATATCTGTCATTCAGCTGTACTACCACCGGTACATCAGACCAATCAGCTACAATATCTGTCATTCATCTGTACTACCTCCGGTACATCAGACCAATCAGCTACAATATCTGTCATTCATCTGTACTAACCTCGGTACATCAGACTAATCAGCTACAATATATGTCATTCATCTGTACTACCCCCGGTACATCAGACCAATCAGCAACAATATCTGTCATTCATCTGTACTTCTCCTGGTACATCAGACCAATCAGCTACAATTTCTGTCATTCATCTGTACTACCCCAGGTACATCAGACCAATCAGCTACAATATCTGTCATTCATCTGTACTACCCCCGGTACATCAGACCAATCAGCTACAATATCTGTCATTCATCTGCACTACCCCCGGTACATCAGACCAATCAGCTACAATATCTGTCATTCATCTGTACTACCCCCGGTACATCAGACCAATCAGCTACAATATCTGTCATTCATCTGTACTACCTCCGGTACATCAGACCAATCAGCTACAATATCTGTCATTCATCTGTACTACCCCCGGTACATCAGACCAATCAGCTACAATATCTGTCATTCATCTGTACTACCCCCGGTACATCAGACCAATCAGCTACAATATCTGTCATTCATCTGTACTAACCTCGGTACATCAGACTAATCAGCGACAATATCTGTCATTCATCTGTACTACCCCAGGTACATCAGACCAATCAGCTACAATATCTGTCATTCATCTGTACTAACCTCAGTACATCAGAATAATCAGCAACAATAACTGTCATTCATCTGTACTACCCACGGTACATCAGACCAATCAGCTACAATATCTGTCATTCATCTGTACTACCCCCGGTACATCAGAATAATCAGCTACAATATCTGTCATTCATCTGTACTACCCCCGATGCCTCAGACCAATCAGCTACAATATCTGTCATTCATCTGTACTACCCCCGGTACATCAGACCAATCAGCTACAATATCTGTCATTCATCTGTACTACCTCCGGTACATCAGACAAATCAGCTACAATATCTGTCATTCATCTGTACTACCCCAGGTACATCAGACCAATCAGCTACAATATCTGTCATTCATCTGTACTACCTCCGGTACATCAGACCAATCAACTACAATATCTGTCATTCTTCTGTACTAACCTCGGTACATCAGACCAATCAGCTACAATATCTGTCATTCATCTGTACTAACCTCGGTACATCAGACCAATCAGCTACAATATCTGTCATTCATCTGTACTACCCCCGGTACATCAGACCAATCAGCTACAATATCTGTCATTCATCTGTACTACCCCCGGTACATCAGACCAATCAGCTACAATATCTGTCATTCATCTGTACTACCCCCGGTACATCAGACCAATCAGCTACAATATCTGTCATTCATCTGTACTAACCTCGGTACATCAGACCAATCAGCTACAATATCTGTCATTCATCTGTACTACCCCCCGTACATCAAACCAATCAGCTACAATATCTGTCATTCATCTGTACTACCCCCGATGCCTCAGACCAATCAGCTACAATATCTGTCATTCATCTGTAGTACCCCCGATGCCTCAGAATAATCAGCTACAATATCTGTCATTCATCTGTACTACCCCCGGTACATCAGACCAATCAGCAACAATATCTGTCATTCATCTGTACTACCCTCGATACATCAGACCAATCAGCTACAATATCTGTCATTCATCTGTACTACCCCCGGTACATTAGACCAATCAGCTACAATATCTGTCATTCATCTGTACTACCCCCGGTGCATCAGACCAATCAGCTACAATATCTGTCATTCATCTGTACTACCCCCGGTACATCAGACCAATCAGCTACAATATCTGTCATTCATCTGTACTAACCTCGGTACATCAGAATAATCAGCTACAATATCTGTCATTCATCTGTACTACCCCCGGTAAATCAGAAAAATCAGCTACAATATCTGTCATTCATCTGTACTACCCCCGGTACATCAGACCAATCAGCTACAATATCTGTCATTCATCTGTACTACCCCCGGTACATTAGACCAATCAGCTACAATATCTGTCATTCATCTGTACTACCCCCGGTGCAATAGAATAATTAGCTACAATATCTGTCATTCATCTGTACTACCCGCAATGCCTCAGACCAATCAGCTACAATATCTGTCAATCATTTGTACTACCCCCGGTACATCAGACCAATCAGCTACAATATCTGTCATTCATCTGCTCTACCCCCGGTACATCAGACCAATCAGCTACAATATCTGTCATTCATCTGTACTAACCTCGGTACATCAGAATAATCAGCTTCAATATCTGTCATTCATCTGTACTACCCCCGGTACATCAGACCAATCAGCTACAATATCTGTCATTCATCTGTACTACCCCCGGTACCTCAGACCAATCAGCTACAATATCTGTCGTTCATCTGTACTACCCCCGGTACATCAGAATAATCAGCAACAATATCTGTCATTCATCTGTACTACCCCCGGTACATCAGACCAATCAGCTACAATATCTGTCATTCATCTGTACTACCCTCGGTACATCAGACCAATCAGCTACAATAGCTGTCATTCATCTGTAATACCCCCGGTACATCAGACCAATCAGCTACAATATCTGTCATTCATCTGTACTACCCCCTGTACATCAGACCAATCAGCTACAATATCTGTCATTCATCTGTACTACGCCCGGTACATCAGACCAATCAGCTACAATATCTGTCATTCATCTGTACTACCCCCGGTACATCAGACCAATCAGCTACAATATCTGTCATTCATCTGTACTACCCCCGGTACATCAGACCAATCAGCTACAATATCTGTCATTCATCTGTACTACCCCCGGTACATCAGACCAATCAGCTACAATATCTGTCATTCATCTGTTCTACCCCCGGTACATCACACCAATCAGCTACAATATCTGTCATTCATCTGTAGTACCCCCGGTACATCAGACCAATCAGCTACAATATCTGTCATTCATCTGTACTAACCCCGGTACATCAGAATAATCAGCTACAATATCTGTCATTCATCTGTACTACCCCTGGTACATCAGACCAATCAGCTACAATATCTGTCATTCATCTGTACTACCCCCGGTACATCAGACCAATCAGCTACAATATCTGTCATTCATCTGTACTACCCCCGGTACATCAGACCAATCAGCTACAATATCTGTCATTCATCTGTACTAACCTCGGTACATCAGAATAATCAGCTACAATATCTGTCATTCATCTGTACTACCCCCGGTACATTAGACCAATCAGCTACAATATCTGTCATTCATCTGTACTACCCCAGGTACATCAGACCAGTCAGCTACAATATCTGTCATTCATCTGTACTACCCCCGATACATCAGACCAATCAGCTACAATATCTGTCATTCATCTGTACTACCCCCGGTACATCAGACCAATCAGCTACAATATCTGTCATTCATCTGTACTACCCCCGGTACATCAGACCAATCAGCTACAATATCTGTCATTCATCTGTAGTACCCCCGGTACATCAGACCAATCAGCTACAATATCTGTCATTCATCTGTACTAACCCCGGTACATCAGAATAATCAGCTACAATATCTGTCATTCATCTGTACTACCCCTGGTACATCAGACCAATCAGCTACAATATCTGTCATTCATCTGTACTACCCCCGGTACATCAGACCAATCAGCTACAATATCTGTCATTCATCTGTACTAACCCCGGTACATCAGACCAATCAGCTACATTTTCTGTCATTCATCTGTACTACCCCCGGTACATCAGAATAATCAGCAACAATATCTGTCATTCATCTATACTACCCCCGGTACATCAGACCAATCAGCTACAATATCTGTCATTCATATGTACTACCCCCGGTACATCAGAATAATCAGTTACAATATCTGCCATTCATCTGTACTACCTTCGGTACATCAGAACAATCAGCTACAATATCTGTCATTCATCTGTACTACCCCCGGTACATCAGACCAATCAGCTACAATATCTGTCATTCATCTGTACTACCCCCGGTACATCAGACCAATCAGCTACAATATCTGTCATTCATATGTTTTACCCCGGTACATCAGAATAATCAGTTACAATATCTGCCATTCATCTGTACTACCCCCGGTACATCAGACCAATCAGCTACAATATCTGTCATTCATCTGTTCTAACCTCGGTACATCAGGCCAATCAGCTACAATATCTGTCATTCATCTGTAGTACCCCCGATGCCTCAGACCAATCAGCTACAATATCTGTCATTCATCTGTAGTACCCCCTATGCCTCAGACCAATCAGATACAATATCTGTCATTCATTTGTACTACCCCCGATGCCTCAGACCAATCAGCTACAATATCTGTCATTCATCTGTACTACCCCCGGTACATCAGACCAATCAGCTACAATATCTGTCATTCATCTGTACTACCCCCGGTGCCTCAGACTAATCAGCTGCAATATCTGTCATTCATCTGTACTACCCCCGGTGCCTCAGACCAATCAGCTACAATATCTGTCATTCATCTGTACTTCCCCCCGTACATCAGACCAATCAGCTACAATATCTGTCATTCATCTGTACTACCCCCGGAATATCAGACCAATCAGCTACAATATCTGTCATTCATCTGTACTAACCTCGGTACATCAGACCAATCAGCTACAATATCTGTCATTCATCTGTACTACCCCCGGTACATCAGACCAATCAGCTACAATATCTGTCATTCATCTGTACTACCCCCGATGCCTCAGACCAATCAGCTACAATATCTGTCATTCATCTGTACTACCCCCGGTACATCAGACCAATCAGCTACAATATCTGTCATTCATCTGAACTACCCCCGGTACATCAGACCAATCAGCTACAATACCTATCATTCATCTGTACTACCCCCGGTACATCAGACCAATCAGCTACAATATCTGTCATTCATCTGTACTACCCCAGGTGCATCAGAACAATCAGCTACAATATCTGTCATTCATCTGTACTACCCCCGGTACATCAGACCAATCAGCTACAATATCTGTCATTCATCTGTACTACCCCCAGTACATCAGACCAATCAGCAACAATATCTGTCATTCATCTGTACTACCCCTGGTACATCAGACCAATCAGCTACAATATCTGTCATTCATCTGTACGACCCCCGGTACATTAGACCAATCAGCTACAATATCTGTCATTCATCTGTACTACCCCTGGTGCATCAGACCAATCAGCTACATTATCTGTCATTCATCTGTACTAACCTCGGTACATCATAATAATCAGCTACAATATCTGTCATTCATCTGTACTACCCCCGGTGCATCAGAATAATCAGCTATAATATCTGTAATTCATCTGTACTATCCCCGATGCCTCAGACCAATCAGCTACAATATCTGTCATTCATCTGTACTACCCCCGGTACATCAGACAAATCAGCTACAATATCTGTCATTCATCTGTAATACCCCCGGTACATCAGACCAATCAGCTACAATATCTGTCATTCATCTGTACTAACTTCAGTACATCAGACAATTCAGCTACAATATCTGTCATTCAGCTGTACTACCCCCGGTACATCAGACCAATCAGCTACAATATCTGTCATTCATCTGTACTAACTTCAGTACATCAGACAATTCAGCTACAATATCTGTCATTCATCTGTACTACCCCCGGAACATCAGACAAATCAGCTACAATATCTGTCATTCATCTGTACTACCCCCGGTACATCAGACCAATCAGCTACAATATCTGTCATTCATCTGTACTAACTTCAGTACATCAGACAATTCAGCTACAATATCTGTCATTCAGCTGTACTACCCCCGGTGCCTCAAACCAATCAGCTACAATATCTGTCATTCATCTGTACTACCCCCGGTGCCTCAGACCAATCAGCTACAATATCTGTCATTCATCTGTACTACCCCCGGTACATCAGACCAATCAGCTACAATATCTGTCATTCATCTGTACTACCCCCGATGCCTCAGACCAATCAGCTACAATATCTGTCATTCATCTGTACTACCCCCGATGCCTCAGAATAATCAGCTACAATATCTGTCATTCATCTGTACTACCCCCGCTACATCAGACCAATCAGCTACAATATCTGTTCATTCATCTGTACTACCCTGGGTACATCAGACCAATCAGCTACAATATCTGTCATTCATCTGTACTACCCCCGGTACATCAGACCAATCAGCTACAATATCTGTCATTCATCTGTACTACCCCCGGTACATCAGACCAATCAGCTACAATATCTGTCATTCATCTGTACTACCCCCGGTATATCAGACCAATCAGCTACAATATCTGTCATTCATCTGTACTAACCTCGGTACATAAGACCAATCAGCTACAATATCTGTCATACATCTGTACTGCCCCCGGTACATCAGACCAATCAGCTGCAATATCTGTCATTCAACTGTACTACCCCCGGTACATCAGACCAATCAGCTACAATATCTGTCACTCATCTGTACTACCCCCGGTACATCAGACCAATCAGCTACAATATCTGTCATTCATCTGTACTACCCCTGGTACATCAGACCAATCAGCTACAATATCTGTCATTCATCTGTACTACCCCCAGTACATTAGACCAATCAGCTACAATATCTGTCATTCATCTGTACTACCCCCGGTGCATCAGACCAATCAGCTACAATATCTGTCATTCATCTGTACTAACCTCGGTACATCAGAATAATCAGCTACAATATCTGTCATTCATCTCTACTACCCCCGGTGCATCAGAATAATCAGCTACAATATCTGTCATTCATCTGTACTACCTTGATGCATCAGAATAATCAGCTACAATATCTGTCAATCATCTGTACTACCCCCGATGCCTCAGACCAATCAGCTACAATATCTGTCATTCATCTGTACTACCCCCGATACATCAGACCAATCAGCTACAATATCTGTCATTCATCTGCACTACCCCGGTGCCTCAGACCAATCAGCTACAATATCTGTCATTCATCTGCACTAACCTCGGTACATCAGACAAATCAGCTACAATATCTGTCATTCATCTGTACTACCCCTGGTACATCAGACCAATCAGCTACAATATCTGTCGTTTAAATCTGTACTACCCCCGGTACATCACTCCAATCAGCTACAATATCTGTCATTCATCTGTACTACCCCCGGTACATCAGACCAATCAGCTACAATATCTGTCATTCATCTGTACTACCCCAGGTACATCAGACCAATCAGCTACAATATCTGTCATTCATCTGTACTACCCCCGGTACATCAGACCAATCAGCTACAATATCTGTCATTCATCTGTACTACCCCCGGTGCCTCAGACCAATCAGCTGCAATATCTGTCATTCATCTGTACTACCCCCGGTGCCTCAGACCAATCAGCTACAATATCTGTCATTCATCTGTACTACCCCCCGTACATCAAACCAATCAGCTACAATATCTGTCATTCATCTGTACTACCCCCGATGCCTCAGACCAATCAGCTACAATATCTGTCATTCATCTGTAGTACCCCCGATTCCTCAGAATAATCAGCTACAATATCTGTCATTCATCTGTACTACCCCCGGTACATCAGACCAATCAGCAACAATATCTGTCATTCATCGGTACTACCACCGATGCCTCAGACCAATCAGCTACAATATCTGTCATTCATCTGTACTACCCCCGGTACATCAGACAAATCAGCTACAATATCTGTCATTCATCTGTAATACCCCCGGTACAACAGACCAATCAGCTACAATATCTGTCATTCATCTGTACTAACTTCAGTACATCAGACAATTCAACTACAATATCTGTCATTCAGCTGTACTACCCCCGGTACATCAGACCAATCAGCTACAATATCTGTCATTCATCTGTACTAACTTCAGTACATCAGACAATTCAGCTACAATATCTGTCATTCATCTGTACTACCCCCGGTACATCAGACAAATCAGCTACAATATCTGTCATTCATCTGTACTACCCCCGGTACATCAGACCAATCAGCTACAATATCTGTCATTCATCTGTACTAACTTCAGTACATCAGACAATTCAGCTACAATATCTGTCATTCAGCTGTACTACCCCCGGTGCCTCAAACCAATCAGCTACAATATCTGTCATTCATCTGTACTACCCCCGATGCCTCAGACCAATCAGCTACAATATCTGTCATTCATCTGTACTACCCCCGGTACATCAGACCAATCAGCTACAATATCTGTCATTCATCTGTACTACCCCCGATGCCTCAGACCAATCAGCTACAATATCTGTCATTCATCTGTACTACCCCCGATGCCTCAGAATAATCAGCTACAATATCTGTCATTCATCTGTACTACCCCCGCTACATCAGACCAATCAGCTACAATATCTGTTCATTCATCTGTACTACCCCGGGTACATCAGACCAATCAGCTACAATATCTGTCATTCATCTGTACTACCCCCGGTACATCAGACCAATCAGCTACAATATCTGTCATTCATCTGTACTACCCCCGGTACATCAGACCAATCAGCTACAATTTCTGTCATTCATCTGTACTACCCCCGGTATATCAGACCAATCAGCTACAATATCTGTCATTCATCTGTACTAACCTCGGTACATAAGACCAATCAGCTACAATATCTGTCATACATCTGTACTGCCCCCGGTACATCAGACCAATCAGCTACAATATCTGTCATTCAACTGTACTACCCCCGGTACATCAGACCAATCAGCTACAATATCTGTCACTCATCTGTACTAACTTCAGTACATCAGACAATTCAGCTACAATATCTGTCATTCATCTGTACTACCCCCGGTACATCAGACAAATCAGCTACAATATCTGTCATTCATCTGTACTACCCCCGGTACATCAGACCAATCAGCTACAATATCTGTCATTCATCTGTACTAACTTCAGTACATCAGACAATTCAGCTACAATATCTGTCATTCAGCTGTACTACCCCCGGTGCCTCAAACCAATCAGCTACAATATCTGTCATTCATCTGTACTACCCCCGGTGCCTCAGACCAATCAGCTACAATATCTGTCATTCATCTGTACTACCCCCGGTACATCAGACCAATCAGCTACAATATCTGTCATTCATCTGTACTACCCCCGATGCCTCAGACCAATCAGCTACAATATCTGTCATTCATCTGTACTACCCCCGATGCCTCAGAATAATCAGCTACAATATCTGTCATTCATCTGTACTACCCCCGCTACATCAGACCAATCAGCTACAATATCTGTTCATTCATCTGTACTACCCCGGGTACATCAGACCAATCAGCTACAATATCTGTCATTCATCTGTACTACCCCCGGTACATCAGACCAATCAGCTACAATATCTGTCATTCATCTGTACTACCCCCGGTACATCAGACCAATCAGCTACAATATCTGTCATTCATCTGTACTACCCCCGGTATATCAGACCAATCAGCTACAATATCTGTCATTCATCTGTACTAACCTCGGTACATAAGACCAATCAGCTACAATATCTGTCATACATCTGTACTGCCCCCGGTACATCAGACCAATCAGCTACAATATCTGTCATTCAACTGTACTACCCCCGGTACATCAGACCAATCAGCTACAATATCTGTCACTCATCTGTACTACCCCCGGTACATCAGACCAATCAGCTACAATATCTGTCATTCATCTGTACTACCCCTGGTACATCAGACCAATCAGCTACAATATCTGTCATTCATCTGTACTACCCCCAGTACATTAGACCAATCAGCTACAATATCTGTCATTCATCTGTACTACCCCCGTTGCATCAGACCAATCAGCTACAATGTCTGTCATTCATCTGTACTACCCCCGGTACATCAGACCAATCAGCTACAATATCTGTCATTCATCTGTACTACCCCCGGTACATCAGACCAATCAGCTACAATTTCTGTCATTCATCTGTACTACCCCCGGTATATCAGACCAATCAGCTACAATATCTGTCATTCATCTGTACTAACCTCGGTACATAAGACCAATCAGCTACAATATCTGTCATACATCTGTACTGCCCCCGGTACATCAGACCAATCAGCTACAATATCTGTCATTCAACTGTACTACCCCCGGTACATCAGACCAATCAGCTACAATATCTGTCACTCATCTGTACTAACTTCAGTACATCAGACAATTCAGCTACAATATCTGTCATTCATCTGTACTACCCCCGGTACATCAGACAAATCAGCTACAATATCTGTCATTCATCTGTACTACCCCCGGTACATCAGACCAATCAGCTACAATATCTGTCATTCATCTGTACTAACTTCAGTACATCAGACAATTCAGCTACAATATCTGTCATTCAGCTGTACTACCCCCGGTGCCTCAAACCAATCAGCTACAATATCTGTCATTCATCTGTACTACCCCCGGTGCCTCAGACCAATCAGCTACAATATCTGTCATTCATCTGTACTACCCCCGGTACATCAGACCAATCAGCTACAATATCTGTCATTCATCTGTACTACCCCCGATGCCTCAGACCAATCAGCTACAATATCTGTCATTCATCTGTACTACCCCCGATGCCTCAGAATAATCAGCTACAATATCTGTCATTCATCTGTACTACCCCCGCTACATCAGACCAATCAGCTACAATATCTGTTCATTCATCTGTACTACCCCGGGTACATCAGACCAATCAGCTACAATATCTGTCATTCATCTGTACTACCCCCGGTACATCAGACCAATCAGCTACAATATCTGTCATTCATCTGTACTACCCCCGGTACATCAGACCAATCAGCTACAATATCTGTCATTCATCTGTACTACCCCCGGTATATCAGACCAATCAGCTACAATATCTGTCATTCATCTGTACTAACCTCGGTACATAAGACCAATCAGCTACAATATCTGTCATACATCTGTACTGCCCCCGGTACATCAGACCAATCAGCTACAATATCTGTCATTCAACTGTACTACCCCCGGTACATCAGACCAATCAGCTACAATATCTGTCACTCATCTGTACTACCCCCGGTACATCAGACCAATCAGCTACAATATCTGTCATTCATCTGTACTACCCCTGGTACATCAGACCAATCAGCTACAATATCTGTCATTCATCTGTACTACCCCCAGTACATTAGACCAATCAGCTACAATATCTGTCATTCATCTGTACTACCCCCGTTGCATCAGACCAATCAGCTACAATGTCTGTCATTCATCTGTACTAACCTCGGTACATCAGAATAATCAGCTACAATATCTGTCATTCATCTGTACTACCCCCGGTGCATCAGAATAATCAGCTACAATATCTGTCATTCATCTGTACTACCTTGATGCATCAGAATAATCAGCTACAATATCTGTCAATCATCTGTACTACCCCCGATGCCTCAGACCAATCAGCTACAATATCTGTCATTCATCTGTACTACCCCCGATACATCAGACCAATCAGCTACAATATCTGTCATTCATCTGCACTACCCCCGGTGCCTCAGACCAATCAGCTACAATATCTGTCATTCATCTGCACTAACCTCGGTACATCAGACAAATCAGCTACAATATCTGTCATTCATCTGTACTACCCCTGGTACATCAGACCAATCAGCTACAATATCTGTCGTTTAAATCTGTACTACCCCCGGTACATCACTCCAATCAGCTACAATATCTGTCATTCATCTGTACTACCCCCGGTACATCAGACCAATCAGCTACAATATCTGTCATTCATCTGTACTACCCCAGGTACATCAGACCAATCAGCTACAATATCTGTCATTCATCTGTACTACCCCCGGTACATCAGACCAATCAGCTACAATATCTGTCATTCATCTGTACTACCCCCGGTGCCTCAGACCAATCAGCTGCAATATCTGTCATGCATCTGTACTACCCCCGGTGCCTCAGACCAATCAGCTACAATATCTGTCATTCATCTGTACTACCCCCCGTACATCAAACCAATCAGCTACAATATCTGTCATTCATCTGTACTACCCCTGATGCCTCAGACCAATCAGCTACAATATCTGTCATTCATCTGTAGTACCCCCGATTCCTCAGAATAATCAGCTACAATATCTGTCATTCATCTGTACTACCCCCGGTACATCGGACCAATCAGCAACAATATCTGTCATTCATCGGTACTACCACCGGTACATCAGACCAATCAGCTACAATATCTGTCATTCATTTGTACTACCCTCGATACATCAGACCAATCAGCTACAATATCTGTCATTCATCTGTACTACCCCCGGTACATTAGACCAATCAACTACAATATCTGTCATTCATCTGTACTACCCCCGGTGCATCAGACCAATCAGCAACAATATCTGTCATTCATCTGTACTACCCCCGGTACATCAGACCAATCAGCTACAATATCTGTCATTCATCTGTACTAACCTCGGTACATCAGAATAATCAGCTACAATATCTGTCATTCATCTGTACTACCCCCGGTAAATCAGAATAATCAGCTACAATATCTGTCATTCATCTGTACTACCCCCGGTACATCAGACCAATCAGCTACAATATCTGTCATTCATCTGTACTACCCCCGGTACATTAGACCAATCAGCTACAATATCTGTCATTCATCTGTACTACCCCCGGTGCAATAGAATAATTAGCTACAATAACTGTCATTCATCTGTACTACCCACAATGCCTCAGACCAATCAGCTACAATATCTGTCAATCATTTGTACTACCCCCGGTACATCAGACCAATCAGCTACAATATCTGTCATTCATCTGTACTAACCTCGGTACATCAGAATAATCAGCTTCAATATCTGTCATTCATCTGTACTACCCCCGGTACATCAGACCAATCAGCTACAATATCTGTCATTCATCTGTACTACCCCCGGTACCTCAGACCAATCAGCTACAATATCTGTCATTCATCTGTACTACCCCCGGTACATCAGAATAATCAGCAACAATATCTGTCATTCATCTGTACTACCCCCGGTACATCAGACCAATCAGCTACAATATCTGTCATTCATCTGTACTACCCCCGGTACATCAGACCAATCAGCTACAATAGCTGTCATTCATCTGTACTACCCCTGGTACATCAGACCAATCAGCTACAATATCTGTCATTCATCTGTACTACCCCCTGTACATCAGACCAATCAGCTGCAATATCTGTCATTCATCTGTACTATGCCCGGTACATCAGACCAATCAGCTATAATATCTGTCATTCATCTGTACTACCCCCGGTACATCAGACCAATCAGCTACAATATCTGTCATTCATCTGTACTACCCCCGGTACATCAGACCAATCAGCTACAATATCTGTCATTCATCTGTACTACCCCCGGTACATCAGACCAATCAGCTACAATATCTGTCATTCATCTGTACTACCCCCGGTGCCTCAGACCAATCAGCTACAATATCTGTCATTCATCTGTACTACCCCCCGTACATCAAACCAATCAGCTACAATATCTGTCATTCATCTGTACTACCCCCGATGCCTCAGACCAATCAGCTACAATATCTGTCATTCATCTGTAGTACCCCCGATTCCTCAGAATAATCAGCTACAATATCTGTCATTCATCTGTACTACCCCCGGTACATCAGACCAATCAGCAACAATATCTGTCATTCATCGGTACTACCACCGATGCCTCAGACCAATCAGCTACAATATCTGTCATTCATCTGTACTACCCCCGGTACATCAGACAAATCAGCTACAATATCTGTCATTCATCTGTAATACCCCCGGTACATCAGACCAATCAGCTACAATATCTGTCATTCATCTGTACTAACTTCAGTACATCAGACAATTCAACTACAATATCTGTCATTCAGCTGTACTACCCCCGGTACATCAGACCAATCAGCTACAATATCTGTCATTCATCTGTACTAACTTCAGTACATCAGACAATTCAGCTACAATATCTGTCATTCATCTGTACTACCCCCGGTACATCAGACAAATCAGCTACAATATCTGTCATTCATCTGTACTACCCCCGGTACATCAGACCAATCAGCTACAATATCTGTCATTCATCTGTACTAACTTCAGTACATCAGACAATTCAGCTACAATATCTGTCATTCAGCTGTACTACCCCCGGTGCCTCAAACCAATCAGCTACAATATCTGTCATTCATCTGTACTACCCCCGATGCCTCAGACCAATCAGCTACAATATCTGTCATTCATCTGTACTACCCCCGGTACATCAGACCAATCAGCTACAATATCTGTCATTCATCTGTACTACCCCCGATGCCTCAGACCAATCAGCTACAATATCTGTCATTCATCTGTACTACCCCCGATGCCTCAGAATAATCAGCTACAATATCTGTCATTCATCTGTACTACCCCCGCTACATCAGACCAATCAGCTACAATATCTGTTCATTCATCTGTACTACCCCGGGTACATCAGACCAATCAGCTACAATATCTGTCATTCATCTGTACTACCCCCGGTACATCAGACCAATCAGCTACAATATCTGTCATTCATCTGTACTACCCCCGGTACATCAGACCAATCAGCTACAATTTCTGTCATTCATCTGTACTACCCCCGGTATATCAGACCAATCAGCTACAATATCTGTCATTCATCTGTACTAACCTCGGTACATAAGACCAATCAGCTACAATATCTGTCATACATCTGTACTGCCCCCGGTACATCAGACCAATCAGCTACAATATCTGTCATTCAACTGTACTACCCCCGGTACATCAGACCAATCAGCTACAATATCTGTCACTCATCTGTACTAACTTCAGTACATCAGACAATTCAGCTACAATATCTGTCATTCATCTGTACTACCCCCGGTACATCAGACAAATCAGCTACAATATCTGTCATTCATCTGTACTACCCCCGGTACATCAGACCAATCAGCTACAATATCTGTCATTCATCTGTACTAACTTCAGTACATCAGACAATTCAGCTACAATATCTGTCATTCAGCTGTACTACCCCCGGTGCCTCAAACCAATCAGCTACAATATCTGTCATTCATCTGTACTACCCCCGGTGCCTCAGACCAATCAGCTACAATATCTGTCATTCATCTGTACTACCCCCGGTACATCAGACCAATCAGCTACAATATCTGTCATTCATCTGTACTACCCCCGATGCCTCAGACCAATCAGCTACAATATCTGTCATTCATCTGTACTACCCCCGATGCCTCAGAATAATCAGCTACAATATCTGTCATTCATCTGTACTACCCCCGCTACATCAGACCAATCAGCTACAATATCTGTTCATTCATCTGTACTACCCCGGGTACATCAGACCAATCAGCTACAATATCTGTCATTCATCTGTACTACCCCCGGTACATCAGACCAATCAGCTACAATATCTGTCATTCATCTGTACTACCCCCGGTACATCAGACCAATCAGCTACAATATCTGTCATTCATCTGTACTACCCCCGGTATATCAGACCAATCAGCTACAATATCTGTCATTCATCTGTACTAACCTCGGTACATAAGACCAATCAGCTACAATATCTGTCATACATCTGTACTGCCCCCGGTACATCAGACCAATCAGCTACAATATCTGTCATTCAACTGTACTACCCCCGGTACATCAGACCAATCAGCTACAATATCTGTCACTCATCTGTACTACCCCCGGTACATCAGACCAATCAGCTACAATATCTGTCATTCATCTGTACTACCCCTGGTACATCAGACCAATCAGCTACAATATCTGTCATTCATCTGTACTACCCCCAGTACATTAGACCAATCAGCTACAATATCTGTCATTCATCTGTACTACCCCCGTTGCATCAGACCAATCAGCTACAATGTCTGTCATTCATCTGTACTACCCCCGGTACATCAGACCAATCAGCTACAATATCTGTCATTCATCTGTACTACCCCCGGTACATCAGACCAATCAGCTACAATTTCTGTCATTCATCTGTACTACCCCCGGTATATCAGACCAATCAGCTACAATATCTGTCATTCATCTGTACTAACCTCGGTACATAAGACCAATCAGCTACAATATCTGTCATACATCTGTACTGCCCCCGGTACATCAGACCAATCAGCTACAATATCTGTCATTCAACTGTACTACCCCCGGTACATCAGACCAATCAGCTACAATATCTGTCACTCATCTGTACTAACTTCAGTACATCAGACAATTCAGCTACAATATCTGTCATTCATCTGTACTACCCCCGGTACATCAGACAAATCAGCTACAATATCTGTCATTCATCTGTACTACCCCCGGTACATCAGACCAATCAGCTACAATATCTGTCATTCATCTGTACTAACTTCAGTACATCAGACAATTCAGCTACAATATCTGTCATTCAGCTGTACTACCCCCGGTGCCTCAAACCAATCAGCTACAATATCTGTCATTCATCTGTACTACCCCCGGTGCCTCAGACCAATCAGCTACAATATCTGTCATTCATCTGTACTACCCCCGGTACATCAGACCAATCAGCTACAATATCTGTCATTCATCTGTACTACCCCCGATGCCTCAGACCAATCAGCTACAATATCTGTCATTCATCTGTACTACCCCCGATGCCTCAGAATAATCAGCTACAATATCTGTCATTCATCTGTACTACCCCCGCTACATCAGACCAATCAGCTACAATATCTGTTCATTCATCTGTACTACCCCGGGTACATCAGACCAATCAGCTACAATATCTGTCATTCATCTGTACTACCCCCGGTACATCAGACCAATCAGCTACAATATCTGTCATTCATCTGTACTACCCCCGGTACATCAGACCAATCAGCTACAATATCTGTCATTCATCTGTACTACCCCCGGTATATCAGACCAATCAGCTACAATATCTGTCATTCATCTGTACTAACCTCGGTACATAAGACCAATCAGCTACAATATCTGTCATACATCTGTACTGCCCCCGGTACATCAGACCAATCAGCTACAATATCTGTCATTCAACTGTACTACCCCCGGTACATCAGACCAATCAGCTACAATATCTGTCACTCATCTGTACTACCCCCGGTACATCAGACCAATCAGCTACAATATCTGTCATTCATCTGTACTACCCCTGGTACATCAGACCAATCAGCTACAATATCTGTCATTCATCTGTACTACCCCCAGTACATTAGACCAATCAGCTACAATATCTGTCATTCATCTGTACTACCCCCGTTGCATCAGACCAATCAGCTACAATGTCTGTCATTCATCTGTACTAACCTCGGTACATCAGAATAATCAGCTACAATATCTGTCATTCATCTGTACTACCCCCGGTGCATCAGAATAATCAGCTACAATATCTGTCATTCATCTGTACTACCTTGATGCATCAGAATAATCAGCTACAATATCTGTCAATCATCTGTACTACCCCCGATGCCTCAGACCAATCAGCTACAATATCTGTCATTCATCTGTACTACCCCCGATACATCAGACCAATCAGCTACAATATCTGTCATTCATCTGCACTACCCCCGGTGCCTCAGACCAATCAGCTACAATATCTGTCATTCATCTGCACTAACCTCGGTACATCAGACAAATCAGCTACAATATCTGTCATTCATCTGTACTACCCCTGGTACATCAGACCAATCAGCTACAATATCTGTCGTTTAAATCTGTACTACCCCCGGTACATCACTCCAATCAGCTACAATATCTGTCATTCATCTGTACTACCCCCGGTACATCAGACCAATCAGCTACAATATCTGTCATTCATCTGTACTACCCCAGGTACATCAGACCAATCAGCTACAATATCTGTCATTCATCTGTACTACCCCCGGTACATCAGACCAATCAGCTACAATATCTGTCATTCATCTGTACTACCCCCGGTGCCTCAGACCAATCAGCTGCAATATCTGTCATGCATCTGTACTACCCCCGGTGCCTCAGACCAATCAGCTACAATATCTGTCATTCATCTGTACTACCCCCCGTACATCAAACCAATCAGCTACAATATCTGTCATTCATCTGTACTACCCCTGATGCCTCAGACCAATCAGCTACAATATCTGTCATTCATCTGTAGTACCCCCGATTCCTCAGAATAATCAGCTACAATATCTGTCATTCATCTGTACTACCCCCGGTACATCAGACCAATCAGCAACAATATCTGTCATTCATCGGTACTACCACCGGTACATCAGACCAATCAGCTACAATATCTGTCATTCATTTGTACTACCCTCGATACATCAGACCAATCAGCTACAATATCTGTCATTCATCTGTACTACCCCCGGTACATTAGACCAATCAACTACAATATCTGTCATTCATCTGTACTACCCCCGGTGCATCAGACCAATCAGCAACAATATCTGTCATTCATCTGTACTACCCCCGGTACATCAGACCAATCAGCTACAATATCTGTCATTCATCTGTACTAACCTCGGTACATCAGAATAATCAGCTACAATATCTGTCATTCATCTGTACTACCCCCGGTAAATCAGAATAATCAGCTACAATATCTGTCATTCATCTGTACTACCTCCGGTACATCAGACCAATCAGCTACAATATCTGTCATTCATCTGTACTACCCCCGGTACATTAGACCAATCAGCTACAATATCTGTCATTCATCTGTACTACCCCCGGTGCAATAGAATAATTAGCTACAATAACTGTCATTCATCTGTACTACCCACAATGCCTCAGACCAATCAGCTACAATATCTGTCAATCATTTGTACTACCCCCGGTACATCAGACCAATCAGCTACAATATCTGTCATTCATCTGTACTAACCTCGGTACATCAGAATAATCAGCTTCAATATCTGTCATTCATCTGTACTACCCCCGGTACATCAGACCAATCAGCTACAATATCTGTCATTCATCTGTACTACCCCCGGTACCTCAGACCAATCAGCTACAATATCTGTCATTCATCTGTACTACCCCCGGTACATCAGAATAATCAGCAACAATATCTGTCATTCATCTGTACTACCCCCGGTACATCAGACCAATCAGCTACAATATCTGTCATTCATCTGTACTACCCCCGGTACATCAGACCAATCAGCTACAATAGCTGTCATTCATCTGTACTACCCCTGGTACATCAGACCAATCAGCTACAATATCTGTCATTCATCTGTACTACCCCCTGTACATCAGACCAATCAGCTGCAATATCTGTCATTCATCTGTACTATGCCCGGTACATCAGACCAATCAGCTATAATATCTGTCATTCATCTGTACTACCCCCGGTACATCAGACCAATCAGCTACAATATCTGTCATTCATCTGTACTACCCCCGGTACATCAGACCAATCAGCTACAATATCTGTCATTCATCTGTACTACCCCCGGTACATCAGACCAATCAGCTACAATATCTGTCATTCATCTGTACTACCCCCGGTACATCAGACCAATCAGCTACAATATCTGTCATTCATCTGTAGTACCCCCGGTACATCAGACCAATCAGCTACAATATCTGTCATTCATCTGTACTAACCCCGGTACATCAGAATAATCAGCTACAATATCTGTCATTCATCTGTACTACCCCTGGTACATCAGACCAATCAGCTACAATATCTGTCATTCATCTGTACTACCCCTGGTACATCAGACCAATCAGCTACAATATCTGTCATTCATCTGTACTACCCCCGGTACATCAGACCAATCAGCTAAATTATCTGTCATTCATCTGTACTACCCCCGGTACATCAGAATAATCAGCAACAATATCTGTCATTCATCTGTACTACCCCCGGTACATCAGACCAATCAGCTACAATATCTGTCATTCATCTGTACTAACCCCGGTACATCAGACCAATCAGCTACAATATCTGTCATTCATCTGTACTACCCCCGGTACATCAGACCAATCAGCTACAATATCTGTCATTCATCTGTACTACCCCCTGTACATCAGACCAATCAGCTCCAATATCTGTCATTCATCTGTACTACCCCCGGTACATCAGACCAATCAGCTACAATATCTGTCATTCATCTGTACTAACCCCGGTACATCAGAATAATCAGCTACAATATCTGTCATTCATCTGTACTACCCCTGGTACATCAGACCAATCAGCTACAATATCTGTCATTCATCTGTACTACCCCCGGTACATCAGACCAATCAGCTACAATATCTGTCATTCATCTGTACTACCCCCGGTACATCAGACCAATCAGCTACATTATCTGTCATTCATCTGTACTACCCCCGGTACATCAGAATAATCAGCAACAATATCTGTCATTCATCTGTACTACCCCCGGTACATCAGACCAATCAGCTACAATATCTGTCATTCATCTGTACTACCCCCGGTACATCAGACCAATCAGCTACAATATCTGTCATTCATCTGTACTACCCCCGGTACATCAGACCAATCAGCTACAATATCTGTCATTCATCTGTACTACCCCCTGTACATCAGACCAATCAGCTACAATATCTGTCATTCATCTGTACTACCCCCGGTACATCAGACCAATCAGCTACAATATCTGTCATTCATCTGTACTACCCCCGGTACATCAGACCAATCAGCTACAATATCTGTCATTCATCTGTAGTACCCCCGGTACATCAGACCAATCAGCTACAATATCTGTCATTCATCTGTACTAACCCCGGTACATCAGAATAATCAGCTACAATATCTGTCATTCATCTGTACTACCCCTGGTACATCAGACCAATCAGCTACAATATCTGTCATTCATCTGTACTACCCCCGGTACATCAGACCAATCAGCTACAATATCTGTCATTCATCTGTACTACCCCCGATACATCAGACCAATCAGCTACAATATCTGTCATTCATCTGTGCTACCTCCGGTACATCAGAATAATCAGCTACAATATCTGTCATTCATCTGTACTACCTCCGGTACATCAGACCAATCAGCTACATTATCTGTCATTCATCTGTACTACCCCCGATACATCAGACCAATCAGCTACAATATCTGTCATTCATCTGTACTACCACCGGTACATCAGACCAATCAGCTACAATATCTGTCATTCATCTGTACTACCTCCGGTACATCAGACCATTCAGCTACAATATCTGTCATTCATCTGTACTAACCTCGGTACATCAGACCAATCAGCTACAATATCTGTCATTCATCTGCACTAACCTCGGTACATCAGACCAATCAGCTACAATATCTGTCATTCATCTGTACTACCCCCGGTACATCAGAATAATCAGCTACAATATCTGTCATTCAGCTGTACTACCTCCGGTACATCAGACCAATCAGCTACAATATCTGTCATTCATCTGTACTACCTCCGGTACATCAGACCAATCAGCTACAATATCTGTCATTCATCTGTACTAACCTCGGTACATCAGACTAATCAGCTACAATATCTGTCATTCATCTGTACTACCCCCGGTACATCAGACCAATCAGCAACAATATCTGTCATTCATCTGTACTTCCCCTGGTACATCAGACCAATCAGCTACAATTTCTGTCATTCATCTGTACTACCCCCGGTACATCAGACCAATCAGCTACAATATCTGTCATTCATCTGTACTACCCCCGGTACATCAGACCAATCAGCTACAATATCTGTCATTCATCTGCACAACCCCCGGTACATCAGACCAATCAGCTACAATATCTGTCTTTCATCTGTACTACCCCCGGTACATCAGACCAATCAGCTACAATATCTGTCATTCATCTGTACTACCTCCGGTACATCAGACCAATCAGCTACAATATCTGTCATTCATCTGTACTACCCCCGGTACATCAGACCAATCAGCTACAATATCTGTCATTCATCTGTACTACCCCCGGTACATCAGACCAATCAGCTACAATATCTGTCATTCATCTGTACTAACCTCGGTACATCAGACTAATCAGCTACAATATCTGTCATTCATCTGTACTACCCCCGGTACATCAGACCAATCAGCTACAATATCTGTCATTCATCTGCACTACCCCCGGTACATCAGACCAATCAGCTACAATATCTGTCATTCATCTGTACTAACCTCAGTACATAAGAATAATCAGCTACAATAACTGTCATTCATCTGTACTACCCCCGGTACATCAGACCAATCAGCTACAATATCTGTCATTCATCTGTACTACCCCCGGTACATCAGAATAATCAGCTACAATATCTGTCATTCATCTGTACTACCCCCGATGCCTCAGACCAATCAGCTACAATATCTGTCATTCATCTGTACTACCCCCGGTACATCAGACCAATCAGCTACAATATCTGTCATTCATCTGTACTACCTCCGGTACATCAGACAAATCAGCTACAATATCTGTCATTCATCTGTACTAACCTCGGTACATCAGACCAATCAGCTACAATATCTGTCATTCATCTGTACTACCCCCGGTACATCAGACCAATCAGCTACAATATCTGTCATTCATCTGTACTACCCCCGGTACATCAGACCAATCAGCTACAATATCTGTCATTCATCTGTACTACCCCCGGTACATCAGACCAATCAGCTACAATATCTGTCATTCATCTGTACTAACCTCGGTACATCAGACCAATCAGCTACAATATCTGTCATTCATCTGTAGTACCCCCGATGCCTCAGACCAATCAGCTACAATATCTGTCATTCATCTGTAGTACCCCCGATGCCTCAGACCAATCAGCTACAATATCTGTCATTCATCTGTACTACCCCCGATGCCTCAGACCAATCAGCTACAATATCTGTCATTCATCTGTACTACCCCCGGTACATCAGACCAATCAGCTACAATATCTGTCATTCATCTGTACTACCCCTGGTACATCAGACCAATCAGCTACAATATCTGTCATTCATCTGTACTACCCCCGGTACATCAGACCAATCAGCTACAATATCTGTCATTCATCTGTACTACCCCCGGTACATCAGACCAATCAGCTACAATATCTGTCATTCATCTGTAGTACCCCCGATGCATCAGAATAATCAGCTACAATATCTGTCATTCATCTGTACTAACCTTGGTGCCTAATGGTGCCCACACACACAGCAATCTGCACACGATCAGCCGATGTGTACGATTTCCCTTGAAACTCTCCCCGGCAGCTCTGCACATGATCTGCACACAATTTGGTGTCCAATCTTCAAACAATCTCTCCTGCATCCAGACTGTCACAGTGCATCGTGTCCTAGATTGTCAGATCTGCCCTACTGCACGGCAGATCTGACGATGCGATGTGCGAACAGCAAGGACGCGCTTCCCATCGTGATCGTGAGTGGGGACTCATGATTTACTCTCATTTCGGCCGTATTTTACACGATCTGTCGTTCCAGTGTGTCGTAATCGGCCAGATCGGGTAAAATATCGCTATGTGTGTGGCCAGCTTTAGACCATTCAGCTACAATATCTGTCATTCATCTGTACTACCTTCCCTGCCTCAGACCTATCTACAATATCTGCCAAACAGTTGTGTTACCTCCGATGCCTCATGTCTCAAGCCGAAACAGCTAAAATATATGTTATTTTACCTCTGGTACCTCATGTTTCAGACCAATCAGCTACAATATCTGTCATTCATCTGTACTAACCTCGGTACATCAGACTAATCAGCTACAATATCTGTCATTCATCTGTACTACCCCCGGTACATCAGACCAATCAGCAACAATATCTGTCATTCATCTGTACTTCCCCTGGTACATCAGACCGATCAGCTACAATTTCTGTCATTCATCTGTACTACCCCCGGTACATCAGACCAATCAGCTACAATATCTGTCATTCATCTGTACTACCCCCGGTACATCAGACCAATCAGCTACAATATCTGTCATTCATCTGCACTACCCCCGGTACATCAGACCAATCAGCTACAATATCTGTCATTCATCTGTACTACCCCCGGTACATCAGACCAATCAGCTACAATATCTGTCATTCATCTGTACTACCTCCGGTACATCAGACCAATCAGCTACAATATCTGTCATTCATCTGTACTACCCCCGGTACATCAGACCAATCAGCTACAATATCTGTCATTCATCTGTACTACCCCCGGTACATCAGACCAATCAGCTACAATATCTGTCATTCATCTGTACTAACCTCGGTACATCAGACTAATCAGCTACAATATCTGTCATTCATCTGTACTACCCCCGGTACATCAGACCAATCAGCTACAATATCTGTCATTCATCTGCACTACCCCCGGTACATCAGACCAATCAGCTACAATATCTGTCATTCATCTGTACTAACCTCAGTACATCAGAATAATCAGCTACAATAACTGTCATTCATCTGTACTACCCCCGGTACATCAGACCAATCAGCTACAATATCTGTCATTCATCTGTACTACCCCCGGTACATCAGAATAATCAGCTACAATATCTGTCATTCATCTGTACTACCCCCGATGCCTCAGACCAATCAGCTACAATATCTGTCTTTCATCTGTACTACCCCCGGTACATCAGACCAATCAGCTACAATATCTGTCATTCATCTGTACTACCTCCGGTACATCAGACAAATCAGCTACAATATCTGTCATTCATCTGTACTAACCTCGGTACATCAGACCAATCAGCTACAATATCTGTCATTCATCTGTACTACCCCCGGTACAGCAGACCAATCAGCTACAATATCTGTCATTCATCTGTACTACCCCCGGTACATCAGACCAATCAGCTACAATATCTGTCATTCATCTGTACTACCCCCGGTACATCAGACCAATCAGCTACAATATCTGTCATTCATCTGTACTAACCTCGGTACATCAGACCAATCAGCTACAATATCTGTCATTCATCTGTAGTACCCCCGATGCCTCAGACCAATCAGCTACAATATCTGTCATTCATCTGTAGTACCCCCGATGCCTCAGACCAATCAGCTACAATATCTGTCATTCATCTGTACTACCCCCGATGCCTCAGACCAATCAGCTACAATATCTGTCATTCATCTGTACTACCCCCGGTACATCAGACCAATCAGCTACAATATCTGTCATTCATCTGTACTACCCCTGGTACATCAGACCAATCAGCTACAATATCTGTCATTCATCTGTACTACCCCCGATACATCAGACCAATCAGCTACAATATCTGTCATTCATCTGTACTACCCCCGGTACATCAGACCAATCAGCTACAATATCTGTCATTCATCTGTACTACCCCCGGTACATCAGACCAATCAGCTACAATATCTGTCATTCATCTGTAGTACCCCCGATGCATCAGAATAATCAGCTACAATATCTGTCATTCATCTGTACTAACCTTGGTGCCTAATGGTGCCCACACACACAGCAATCTGCACACGATCAGCCGATGTGTACGATTTCCCTTGAAACTCTCCCCGGCAGCTCTGCACATGATCTGCACACAATTTGGTGTCCAATCTTCAAACAATCTCTCCTGCATCCAGACTGTCACAGTGCATCGTGTCCTAGATTGTCAGATCTGCCCTACTGCACGGCAGATCTGACGATGCGATGTGCGAACAGCAAGGACGCGCTTCCCACCGTGATCGTGAGTGGGGACTCATGATTTACTCTCAATTCGGCCGTATTTTACACGATCTGTCGTTCCAGTGTGTCGTAATCGGCCAGATCGGGTAAAATATCGCTATGTGTGTGGCCAGCTTTAGACCATTCAGCTACAATATCTGTCATTCATCTGTACTACCTTCCCTGCCTCAGACCTATCTACAATATCTGCCAAACAGTTGTGTTACCTCCGATGCCTCATGTCTCAAGCCGAAACAGCTAAAATATATGTTATTTTACCTCTGGTACCTCATGTTTCAGACCAAACAGCTACAATATCTGCCAATCATTTCTTATACCTCTGGTACCTAATGCCTCAGACCAAATAGCTACAATATCTACCAATAATTTTGTTTTGTCTCTGGTACCGCATGCCTCAGACAAAAAAGCTACAGTATCTGCCAATCAGTTGTTTTACCTCTGGTGCCTCATGCCTCAAGCCAAAACAGCTAAAATTTCTGTTATTTTAACTCTGGTGCCTCATGCTTCAGACCAAACAGCTACAATGGCCCTCATTCAGAGCCGTACGCTCTGAGCAGAGCGCACGCTCTGAATGAGGGCCGGGCTCCATTTTCATGGAGCGTCCTCCTGGACGCTCGTATAGCTGTGGGTCACCACCCACAGGCTATACGAGCGTGCTTTGTGATGGCCGCGATGGTCGAGACCATCGCGACCATCGAAATTGCGAGCCGGAGCCTGCGGTTGAGGTTTTCAACCGCAAGCTCCGGAGTGATTTTGGCTCTATCAGAGCCAAAATCACTCCCACTGACATCACTAGTGATGTCAGTGGGCCGGCTTCTGACGGGAGGCGTTCCCGTGGGAACGCCCCCGTCAGGGAGGCACGCCCCCGGCATGCCCACCAAAGGGGGCGTGCTGTCAATCAACATTGACAGCACGCCCCCTTTGATCGGACACAACGAGCGAAGGACTTTCCTTCGCTCGTCGCGTCTGGCGCATGCGCACGACGGAGCTCCCTCCGTCGTGCGCATGCTCAGTGCATAACATCGACCCACTTGCGAGCGGACAGCCGCTCGCGAGTGGGTCTGAATCAGGCCCTATATCTGGCAAACAGTTGGTTTACCTCCGGCACCTCATGCCTCAGACCAACCAACTCTTAATACCTGTAGCTCTCCTTGTGGCTACATCCTGATTATGCTACTTCTTCCTTTCTGTCCTGGGATAATCAGCGCCAAACAACTACTAACTGTACAGAATCCATCTACTCACATTGTTTTCCTCACTGTGAAGTTTTCACATTTACTTTTAAATCTTCATCCTTTATGTGGATTTATGAATCAAGTATTTCCCTCAGTGTTGGTGACAAATCTCTGGAGATTCTGAATAAACTAAAAAGGAACACAATAATAAGACAATGGTGTATAAAATAAGATGTGTGAAGAGACTCACCTTGTTTTTATCATGTATCATTTTCAGACAAATACAGTAATATAGTCAGAATCTTGGTTGACATGGTAACTCAAAAGATCCTTACAGTGTATTAACCTGAATGGTCTCTCTCATCTAGTTCTACGCGTTTCATGGAATCAATCTGCTACATCAGGAAAGTCTCTTGTTAGGTGACAGGGATCACAGAACTCAATTCTTTATTATAAAAAGATCACAGTTGTTCTTTTTCTTGTATGTATTTTAAGCACCACTGTTTCAATATGCATTTATGGCTTTAGAATTAATGCAACGATCCCTCTTAGGGCTACAGTCCTACCTTTAATAAGCAAGTGTATTCATCTTTGTAGGTACCAGATATATATTATCCAGTTTACACTATCATGGACTTTTTTATTTTATTTTTTTGTCAGAATCACTAATGCAACTGAAATTGTAGGAAGAACTTAATACTGAAATCGTCACTGAATGACTCAGATCTACAAGCAAACCAGCCACTGCGATCGGGGCTGACATCGCAGTGACTATGCAGACACATTTGTTATTTGATGATTGTGCACTTATGTGTATCCTGAGGACGGGGATACGTTCCCTGAAACATTGAAATAAACACCATTGCTTTCACAGGATTCCAAGTCTCCGAGTGCCACCTATTTGCAGAGATGATCTATGTTGGGGGTGCTGTCCTCCTTGGGAAGGCACCGGAGCAAGTTACCCCGTGGTGGGTCCAGAGTGCTGGGTTTCACAGAGTATATATATATATATATATATATATATATATATATAGGTTCAGGAAAGGTAGGTGGAGTTGCTGGGTTTGGAGAAAAGCAATTTTATATATATATATATACATATTAGGGGTGTGCACCGGCCACTTTTCGTGTTTTGTGTTTTGGTTTTGGATCTGGATCTTTCTTCGTGTTTTGGATCTGGATTGGTTTTGCCAAAACCACCCTTCCGTGTTTTGGGTTCTGGGTTTTGGATCTGTATTTTTTTTTTAAAAAGCATAAAAACAGCTATTATTAACCTCAATAACCTTAATATCCACTCATTTCCAGTCTCTTCTGAACACCTCACGCCTCACAATAGTGTTTTTATGTCCAAAAGGTTGCACCAAGGTAGCTGGATGACTATGCTAAGCGATACAAGTGGGCGGCACAAACACGTGGCCCATCTATGAGTGACACTGCAGTGGCAGACAGGATGGCAGTTTGAAAAACTAGGCCCCAAACAGTACATAATGCAAAGAAAAAAAAGAGGTGCAAGAAGGAATTGTCCTTGGGCCCTTCCACCCACCCTTATGTTGTATAAACAGGAAATGCACACTTTAACAAACCAATCATTTCAGCGCCAGGGTCTGCCACACGACTGTGGCTGAAATGATTGGTTTGTTTGGGCCCCCACAAAACAAGCTGGCAATTAATCTGTCCCTGCACAAACTGGCTCTACGGAGACAAGATGTCGTCCTCTTCCTCCTCATCCACCGATTCCTCACCCTCTTCAGTGTTGTGTACATCCTCATCCTCACAGAGTATTAATTCGTCCCCGCTGGAATCCACCACCACTGGTCCCTCTGTACGTTCTGGAGGCTGGTCTCCCTGGAAGAGTTGATAATTCATTTTTATGAACATCATCTTCTCCACATTTTTGGAAGCAACCTCCTACACCTTTCGCTGACAAGGTTCCCGGCTGCACTAAACACTCTTTCGGAGTACACACTGGAGGGGGGGCAACTCAGGTAAAATAGAGCCAGTTTGTACAGGGGCCTCCAAATTACCTCTTTTTCCTGCCAGTAAAGGTACGGACTGTCTGACATGCCTACTTGGAAGCTGTCACCGATGTAATCCTCCACCATTCTGTCAATGGTGACAGTATCATATGCAGTGACAGTAGACATGTCACAAATTGTTGCCAGGTCCTTCAGTCTGGACCAGATGTCCAAACTTGGTCCTGCCTGCCCTGCATCACCGCCAGCGGGTTGCTTAGGATACCTAAGATTTTTCCTGGCAGCCCCAGTTGCGGGAGAAAATGAAGAAGGAGCTGTTGACGTGTCACGTTCCGCTTCAGGTGACAGTGTTTTCACCAGCAGGTCTTTGCACCTCTGCTGGCTTGTGTCGGCCGGAAAGAGAGACACCACATAGGCTTTAAACCTAGGATTGAGCACGGTGGCCAAAATGTAGTGGTCTGATTTCAACAGATTGACCACCCTGGAATCCTAGTAAAGTGAATTAAGGGCTTCATCCACAAGTCCCACATGCCGAGCGGAATCGCTCCGTCTTAGCTCCTCCTTCACTTTCTCCAGCTGCTTCTGCAAAAGCCTGATGAGGGGAATAACCTGACTCAAGCTGGTAGTGTCTGAATTGACTTCACGTGTGGCAAGTTTGAAGGGCTGGAGAACCTTGCACAACACGGAAATCATTCTCCACTGTGCTTGAGTCAGGTGCATACCCCTTCTTTGCCTATGTCATAGGTGGATGTATAGGCTTGAATGGCCTTTTGCTGCTCCTCCATCCTCTGAAGTATATAGAGGGTTGAGTTTCACCGCGTCACAACCTCTTACTTCAGGTGATGGCAGGGCAGGTTCAAGAGTGTTTGCTGGCACTCCAGTCTTCGGCACGCAGTCACTGAATGGCAAAAGTGGCCAGAAATTTTTCGTGCCACCCAAAGCGTCTCCTGCACGCCCGCTGTTGCATTTCAGGAAATTCTGTACCACCAAGTTTATTGTGTGAGCAAAACATGGGACGTGCTGGAATTTGCCCAGATGTAATGCCCGCACAATATTGGTGGCGTTGTCAGATATCACAAATCCCCAGGAGAGTCTAAATGGGATAAGCCACTGGGCGATGATTTCCCTCAGTTTCTCTAAGAGGTTGTCAGCGGTGTGCCTCTTTCTGAAACCGGTGATACACAGTGTAGCCTGCCTTGGAATGAGCTGGCGTTTCTGAGATGCTGCTACTGGTGAAGCTGCTGTTGTTGCTGCATAAGGTGATACATCTACCCAGTGGGCTGTCACAGTCATATTGTCCTTAGTCTGCCCTGTTCCACTTGTCCACATGTCCGTGGTTAAGTGGACATTGGGTACAACCGCACTTTTCAGGACACTGAGGACACTTTTTCTGACGTTTCTGTAGAGTCTCGGTATCGCCTACCTAGTGAAGTGGAACCTAGATGGGATTTGGAACCGGGGACACACTATCTCCATCAATTGTCTAAATCCCACTGCACTAATGGCGGATACCGGATGCACGTCTAACACCAACATAGCAGTCAAGGCCTCAGTTATACGTTTTGCTTCAGGATGACTGCTGTCGTACTTCATCCTCCTCGCTAAGGACTGTTGGAGGGTCAATTGTTTAGTAAAAGTAGTGGTGTTTCTACTTCCTCTCTGGGATGATGAACGACTCCCAGCAGCAGCAACAGCAGCAGCGGCAGCAGGAGGCGTAGCAATGCAGGATCCTCCGGAGGAATCCCGGATAGGAGAGTCAGTCATGCCAGTGACATGGCCTGCAGGACTACTTCCGATCCTGACTAAGGAGGAAATTGACGAAGAGGGAGTTGACTGTGTGGTTTGAAGGCGCTTGGATACAACAGGACAACGGGATTTAGGTGTCCCTGGACTGCTTACGGTCTTAGCCAAAGTTTCTGAACTTGACAGTAACTTTTTATGAACGTGCTGCAGGTGCCGTATAAGGGAGGATGTTCCTAGGTGGTTAACATCCCTTCCCTTACTTATTTCACCTTTACATATGGTACACATGGCAAGACAGTTGTTGTCCGGATTTGGATAGAAATATTGCCAGACCAAAGAGGTGGAATGTTTGGTCTTCTGCCCAGGCATGACCGTGATGGGCTTTTTCATCCCACGGACAACAACTGTCTCCCCCGGAGCCTGATTTAAACAAACCACATCACCATCAAAATCCTCCTCGACAACTTCCTCCTCAGCGCCAGCTACACCAGTATCCTCATCCTGTTGTACTTCAACAGTGACATCTTCAATTTGTATATCAGCAAGTGGACTGTGGGTGCTCCTTTCAGCACTTGCAGGGGGTGTGCAAATGGTGGAAAGAGCCAACTATTCCCGTCCAGTGCTGGGAAGGTCAGGCATCGCAACCGCCACCAGACTTGGACTCTCCTTGGGGATTTGTGATATCTTCTTAGAATGCACTGTTCTTCGCTGTGCTTTTGCCATTTGATTTTTTTAGCGGGAGGAGGGCTTCCATCGTCATGTGAACTGAACCACTAGTCATGAACATAGGGGAAGACCTTAGCCGTTCCTTGCCACTCCGTGTCGTAAATGGCATATTGGCAAGTTTACTCTTCTCTTCAGATGATTTAAATGTTTTTTTCAAGGTCATTTTCCTGAACTTTGTCATTAGGGATTGTATGTGCCCTCTACTATGACATTTGGCATCGGCCTTGGCAGATGACGTTGATGGCATGTTATCATCTATGTCATGACTAGTGGCAGCAGCTTCAGCACTATTCTTGATCTTTCCCTATTTTATTTTTATCGGAGAAAGTTTGGTCATCCATTTATGTTATATTCATATATACGTGCGGCTAAGGCGCACACAAACACAGAAAATAATTTTTTATTTTTGTTGGAGACTAGTGCACTTTGTGGGTTACACCACCCTTTAAGAAATGAGCCAGCCGGCTCTTTACTTATGGGACACAGGCACACACTTGGCGCTGCTCCTTTGTTGATGCACGTGCAGCTACAGTGCACACAATTCACAAAGAGAGAAAAAAAAAATGTTTTTACTCTTTGTGGAGCGCACTTTCAGGGTTACACCACCATTTAACAGACAGACGCACGCTTGGTGCTGCAGCTTTGAGGATGCATGTACATTGCAGACAATTCACAAACACAGAAGAAAATATTTAATTTTTGTTGGAGACAGAAAAAAAAGGAGAATTTTTAATTTTTTGTGGAGCGCACTTTGAGGGTTACAGCATCCTTTAACGGACAAGCCAGCCGGCCCTTTAGTTATGGGACACAGGCGCACGCTTGGCGCTGCTCCTTTGTTGATGCACGTGCAGCCACAGTGCACACATTTCACAAACACAGAAAATATTTTTTTATTTGGTTTGGAGTGCACTTTGGGGGTTACAGCACCCTTTAACGGTCAAGCCAGCCGGCCCTTTACCTATGACACAGGCACACGCTTGGCGCTACTTTGTTGATGCACGTGCGGCTACTGCGCACACAATTCACAAACACAACAAAATATATATTTTTATTTTTTTTGGAGTGCACTTTGGGGGTTACAGCACCCTTTAACGGTCAAGCCAGCTGGCCCTTTACCTGTGACACAGGCATATGCTTGGTGCTACTTTGTTGATGCACGTGCAGCTGCTGCGCACACAATTCACAAACACAAAAAAATATATTTTTTTATTTTTATTGGAGTGCACTTTGGGGGTTACAGCTACCTTTAACGGTCAAGCCAGCCGGCCCTTTACCAATGACACAGGCGCATGCTTGGCGCTACTTTGTTGATGCACGTGCAGCTGCTGCGCACACAATTCACAAACACAAAAAAATATATTTTTTTATTTTTATTGGAGTGCACTTTGGGGGTTACAGCTACCTTTAACGGTCAAGCCAGCCGGCCCTTTACCAATGACACAGGCGCATGCTTGGCGCTACTTTGTTGATGCACGTGCAGCTACTGCGCACACAATTCCCAAACAGAAAAAAATATTTTTTTTGGAGTGCACTTTGGGGGTTACAGCAGCCTTTAACGGTCAAGCCAGCCGGGCCTTTACCTATGACACTGGCGCACGCTTGGCGCTACTCTGTTGATGCCCGTGCAGCTACTGTGCACACAATTCACAAACACAAAAAAATATATTTTTTTATTTTTTTTGGAGTGCACTTTGGTGGTTACAGCACCCCCTAATGGAGAAGCCAGGCGGTCCTTTACTTATGGGACACAGGCGCACGCTTGGCGCTGCTCCTTTGCTGATGCACGTGCAGCCACAGTGCACACAATTCACAAACACAGAAAAAAAATTTTCACCCCTAATATATGTATATATATATATATATATATATATATATGTATATAAATACATATATATATAAATGAAATCCTTCTGGCTAGGAAATGCTCCCAGCACCATACAAAACCTATGTTGTTTCGCCATCTCCTGCTTCAGATATAGTGGTTCAGAAGAAGAAACCAGGATGCTACAAGTGCATCTCTTGCACCACCTGTAGATACCTGGACCCAGGATATTATTTCAAACATCCGTATAGTGGCCGTAAATTCCCTATACGACATGTACTCACTTGTACATCCACGTTTATTGTTTACATTATTATTTGCCCTTGCGGGCTTTATTATGTTGGTCAGACCACGCACACGTTTAGGGAACGAGCAGCTCTACATCGATCTTCTATCAGAGCGGCCTTAGGAGGCAAGGAAATAGAGCAACCTGTGGCTCGTAACTTTGGCTATCCATACTTTAGCCAGTCTCAAATACAAAATTGTGGACCATGTCCTGATTGATGTTCGGGGCAGTGACAGAGCCAAACGTTTAAACCAGTGTGAGGCCCGTTGGATTCATCATCTTGATACCATTGCCCCAAGGGGGCTCAATGAAAAAAACTTGTTAAATGTGTTTCTATAATATTTTGTCTTTCAGCGGACTTTGATGCCTTTACAGTAGTTCATTAACTGTTTTCTCCTTTTATGTGCATTAATTAGCAACATTTTGCAACATTATACATTATTGGTACTTTGTATACTATTTAGTGTTCAGCAGATTCCAAATTGCATTTTTCTTTATATGTTTGTCACTTCTTAGTTTCATTTTTCCTTTGTGCACTCCTTCTATTTCTTTTTTTCCTTTCTCACTCATTCGTTTACCTGCACTATCTCCTCACACACTTTTTCACGTACTATTGACTTTTCTGTTCTCCCCAGGGTCCGATGACAAAGCAAATTGCTGGTTACCGGGCAACCACAGAGGCGCGTCTCGCTCGGAGGATGCCGGCGCCTCTGACGTAGACTCTGATGACGTCACTTCGGGAGTCCCAGTCTGCCCGTGGGTACTGTTGGAGTCCGCGTCTGCGGTTGCTGAGCAACCACAGGGCTGTGTCGCGGTTGGTGAGTTCCCCACTTCCGGCAGACGCTCGTGTCTCGTGGCTCCTGATACGGAGAGGAGATACTTTCAGCACTTTTCCTTTGTCTATTTAAGGTAGGCCAGTCTTACTTGTTGTCTTCCTTTGCATGTCCTGATGAAAAGGCTTACAGCCTTGAAACGTTGACACATGGATTGTATTATGTTGTTGCATTTATAATATATATTGACTTGAGTTCACAGATTGGAGTGCCGCTTTCCTTTTGTATGGTGCTGGGAGCGTATCCTAGCCAGAAGGATTTCATGTATACATTCATTTAGGATGGCACCCGTATTTTCATTTTCATCGTCCTGAGTGCCAGGCTTATTCTACGATATACATATATATATATATATATATATATATATATATATATATATATGTCTTGATTATCTTATTTTCGTTATATTATACTACCAGCTAATTTTGGAATGGGGGAGAGTTTGTAATAATTTCTCCTATATCAGGTCAAGTTTGTGGAACAAGGATATACTGTAAGAATGTGTTTCTGTATACATGATCCTCATGCTTAATTTAGGGAGGTGGTCCTAACAACATTAGATCAAGATTTGTTATCCATCAAAAACCCAGAACCACCCACATAACCTCCATAAGCTATCCTATCCAATGACATCCTCTATATACAGTCCACACATAAGTTTACATACTTTATCTTTCTTCACTTTCACATCCCGCAGACCCCAGGCCAACATCCCTGTGTGACTGGATCATACATCCCACCAAGAGCCTCTGCAATCTGGCTGGGCCAATATGCAGTAGGTACTGTGGCAACTATCCTTGTGTATTAATGCCTATTTATCTATAGATTGTAACCTTGTGAGCAGAGCCCTCTTGCCTCTATGGCTCGTATTCAATTACAGCCGAAAACCGTCATTTTCGCCTATTGCAATTTTTCCTGTATTCAATTAAAAAGGTGCGAAAAGTCTGTAAAAAAACAGGGATGACTTTTCTCCAATGTTTTGCTGGTGAAAAAAAGTGCAGAATTGGGGTTTAGGGGTGCAGGCTTAAAAAATAGTCTGCACCCCTGGGAATGGTCCCTAAAATTAATGTATGTCAAAAATAGTTTTGAAAAAAAATCGGGACACCCCAAAAATGTTTCTTTCATTTTTGTGGTAAAAATAAATAAATAAGTGAACACACTTCTAAAATAGTGATATTAAATCCAGAGGGGTTCCCATGTATGCGGCAGGTGTTTTCTTCATTGCGAGGAGTAGTGGCAGGTGCATTTTTGAAGATTTAAAAAAAAAAAATTTTCGGGACTTAAAAATATGCTTGTACCCCAAATTTGATGGCCATAGTTATTTTTCTCCCCCAAAAAGCTAAGTGCTATTCTTCACCACCTTCTTCCAGGCGCATTTATGCACCTGCCGCGGCTATTTAAAAATCCGACTTCCCTTCAGCATGCAAAAACGGTGGTACCCATAGTGATCCCCCATGTCAGGACATCTTTGGGGGGCCAAGGATGATTTCCCGAATATTCCCAGGTTTTTTCGCCGCTTCCTGTTTTGCCGGGTCCCGTTTTCTCCTCCTTTGAAATTGAATACCGGGATAAGCAGGCACACGCGCGATACTTTTCCGCCTGGAAAACAGGCGAAGGAGGCGAAAAGTCGAGCAGGTGAAAAGTCTGGACACTTCGCCTCAAATTGAGTACGGGCCTATATCTGTCTGTTATTACCAGTCTTGTTTTATTACTGATTGTTCACAATTGTAAAGCACAATAAATTATAAATTCATCTGGATTACAGTGTAAAATTAAGGATGAGGTATTTGATTGACCATGTAGTTAATAAATGGTTCACCTGGCAATTTGTTCCTTACCTAGGCACCAGACCTCCTTTGATCTGTAGCCACGCATTTGGATTGGCTGGAGTTGCATACAGTAATATACTGTACCATCTTCGGCGGGTGTCCGCTTCATCCTATCATGGACCGCCTATGGCAACTGAATCCGCATTTACAGTGTTGGGCTGGTACAGACATTGTATGTTCTTTGCAGAGTAATAACTAGGGATGTGTGCCGACTCCCGTGTTTTGGTTTTGGTTTTGGATCTGTATCTCCTTCAAGGTTTTCGATTTGGGTTTGCAAACCACCTTTCAGTGTTTTGGTTTTGGATCTGGATTTTTTTAATAAAAAATAGATAAAAAGTTTTAAAAACAGCTAAAATTTATGCAATCCAAAACCCGAAATTTGGATTTAAAATCCGAATTCCGAACCGCAAAAAGATCAGAGCCGTGACCCGGATTTACCCGGATCTCAGGAGATTAGAACCGAAATTCGTGTGGATTCGGAATTCTGGAGAACCGAACTGCACATATCTAGTAATAACCTCACCACCTTAAAACGGTATGCAGTCGGGAAGCCGGCGGACGTAATCCCGACGACCGGCTTCCCGACTGCTTTATCCCGGCGTGGGTTAAATGACAGGCGTCTATATCTAGACGCCTGTCATTTTACAGACGCCGGGAGATCGGCGCCCGGCACCCCGATCGAAGTGATGCCTGGAACGGCTTCAAACAGCCGCGGGGGGGGGGGTTAGGTTTAGGGTTCCCGGGGGGGACTTAGGGTAAGGCACCCCCCCAGGAGGTTAGGGTTAGGCTATGGGAAGGGAGGGTTAGGGTTGGCACCCCCGGGGGGGGGACATAGGGTTAAGCAGCGGGGAAGGGGGGGTTAGGTTTAGGCACTTAGAGGGGGGATTAGGGTTAGGCACTGGGGGGAAGGTTAGGGTTAGGCACCCCTAAAGAGGGTTAGGGTTAGGGGGGTTAGGTTAGTTGATACTTACCTGCGGACTATCAGGATTTTCAGCCATGTCGGCCAGTCGCTGTCGGGATTTGTATCAGGCGGTAATTCATACCGATTCCCCTTAAAGCAACTCTGTGTCTGAGAATCGGCAAGTATTAAGTATTGGTTATTTGTTACATTGAATATATTGAGTCACATACTTAACTTAAAAACATCTTTCATTTATGGAATGCATACTGTAAATTCCCGACACATCTGAACGTGTTCTGTCTGTGGTATCACACATATAGGCAATTATCTATCATGTGGATGTTACTCATCTTTATAACGTCATTGATTTCATGTACAGTATGTTTAAGACAGACCTACATAATACTATTATTTCAATACATTATGTGCTTTTATGTAAGCAACTCACTAAACAGCAGTCTTTGTATATATTATTTATTTAATTTAACTATTATATGCATTTTTCCTGATAGCGCTGTTCAACTACTCTTCCTTTTGTTATACAGTTTATATTTGAGAGATAGCAAATCCTACTTTGAATAGCTGCTTTAGTTCCACTATATTCAGGCACCTTTTGAAGATTTTTTTCCCTGTCTTTGGATAGAAAGGATCGGTAAGTAATGACGGGTTTATTTCTCTCAGATATTTTAGTTACAAAAGTGTGTGGCATAGTCAGTGTTTTTTCTCTGTGATAAAGGCACCGATACTCAGAAAAAAGGTGTCAGTAAAGTCCCCAATATGTTACTTAAAATTAAAATACAGAGCTGTAGTGAGGGTGGTGCATCCGATGTTGACGCCCAGGGAACGATACCCTAGGGCAGTGATGGCGAACCTTTTAGAGATCGTCTCTGGGAGAGGAGACGTCATGACTTCACTCACCCCCCAGTGACTTGTCGGGAGGTGAGGAAGACAAAACCATTAGCTATATTATATAAGGGAGCGGGAGGGACAATATCATTAAATATATTATAATATCCCCTGGCTTGTAATATTGTCCTAGTATGGGTAGCACTGATTATAAGAATTCTTTTTCCCCATACCGATCCTTCTATATACCCACACATTAACGTTCACCTTGGAACAAGAAATAGTCACCAACTGACCTGTCTCAGCGCACAGTGGACATCGGCCCCTCAGACAAGGACGGTAAGTCAAACTCTCATAATGATAGATTCAAGTTTTGTGTTTGTTTTATTTTTAGAAATAATGTTTTGAAAGTGTTAGTAAATCTCAGGCCAGGAGATATTGGGAGGTATGAAGGGGGGGGGGGGTCGTAGCTTCTACACTCTGGTTAAGTCTTCAGGCACTTATTTTATTTTATTTTTTTAATTATCTCACTGATTCCTTCCTGTTTCTGAAACTATTTATAAGAATTCAAATTATTAAAATGTACCATCTGTAGAAAAAAAATGGGTATAGCAATTGGTAACTTGGGTGATCCCTAAACAAACATACATGTCCCCTCATTATTAGATGTGAAATGGTGATTGATGATGCTATAGGCTGCATTCACAGCCTTATTCTGGGGGTATTATTAATAAACATCCAGGGGTCAATTTATTGAGATGGTTTTGTGTGGGTCTTCCAAGAAGAGCTGTCCCTTGCAAAGAGAGGACTTTCGGGTTTATGACCCAGAAGTCCTATTGCGCATGTGTGAGCCATGGGGGGGGGGGCAGAAAGGAATCCCTCAGATCTCTTTCCAGGGAATTCTATAGTAATAAACCCATAGGCTCGTGTAGGTAGATGGTGATGCCAGACGGGAACAAACTCCAGTAAGTTTTTGCATTCTATGGGGACTGCAGTGTCGGCGGTCCACGGAAGATATCTACACTATCCACTGCGGACCACTTTAATGCATATGGGGATTGCCGCAAACCCCTGAAAATGGCAGTTTTTAAAGGTTTGACCACATTTTGGGGGTTAGTACATACCGCCCCCAAGGCTTCATACAGTACATCTCCCCCCCCCAGTCCCCAACGCTCCAAAGAGGCTGGTTGTTGTAGTTATATACTATAAACCTCTTCCAGGCTGGTGGAGCATAAGGAAATCCCCGTTGAGACACGAAGAACTGGTTAGCGCCACTTGTTGCTCGAGTGTTCCATTTTTCTACAGTACTGTATTATGACTGAAGTGCTGAATCTTTTCTTCTGTGCGTGAACATATCCATATCTCTACATGAAATAAAAAGACAAAAAAGACGCTCATCTCCAGCTCAGACGCCAGGGAGAGTTTGTCACTGTGCTTTATATTCATTCAGGTACAAAATAAAAGACGACGCTGAAAAGGCTACATGAATTAAACAGGCTTCATGTTTTCATATATAGTTTATAAAAGCCCCCTCATCACTTTCGTACAGCTGTACGAGATGAAAGACATTAATTATTTATCTTGCAGTGGAGATGAATGAGGTATTTACGTGTTCTTGTTGTGCGTTGACTAATTATCCGTCTACTTGTTCAGATCCCTGACTTGTCATGGTTCACTGATGTGTATGCGAGATGTCCAGTTGGAAAGAGCTCGTGAATATTTATATGTCTAAAAGCTGCATGTTTGTCAGAAGCGAGGGTTTTTTTTTAATGTAAAACATCAATTATAATATCAGAAGCTAATTTGTATTCTTAATGCGGGAGAAGCATACCTTTGAAATTTAAAGGTTCCTAGCATGAAACACAAATTTTACTACTTAAAAGGCGATAGAGTCTGTGTATGTGGATAGGTGGCTTTTTCGGTGCATTGGACCAAAATAACAGCACCTTGCTGTATTTATTTTCAAAAACTGGATACACACGGACATGCAGGATATGTAGTGGTCAGGGCTATGACAAGTGATAATAGAGCATTAAAATGTTAACAGCGGCACAGAGTATTTCAGCCTGGCTGCATGTACGCGTACAGGTATGCATGTAGACCAGCATCGTAGCAGGGGTGGAATGGTGGTAGTGCCTTCTCCGGAGCACTAGCCTGCTGTTAGGAGTGTCCTCCTGGCACTCAAAGTGGCAAAACAGATCCCACGTCAATGTGGGAGAAGACATAGGGGTAGATGTACTAAGCCTTGGAGTGAAATAATGTGGAGAGAGATAAAGGGCCTGATTCAGATCAGCTCGCTAGGATGCGTTTGCACGAAGCCTGCCGATATTTGCAATCTGCAAATGTGTATAAGACGCAGTGCACGTGTGCGAACCAGTCACTGCGATCGCGAAGCGATCGCCCCTTGTACACAGACGCCTCGCTAGAATGAGTGACAGGACGAGCCGTTTGTGGGGATGGAAACGGAGGTGTGGTGGTGCAAACGCAGGCGTGTCTGTGCGTCTGATCGCCATTTCAGGGGCGTGCATAATTAAGACGCAGCTTCAGCATACACGTCACATGGCTGAATTACACACAGCAGCACTCGCAGTGCTTGCGGTAGGGTATGGTCATCCACAAGTGCTGCGTATAGGTCCGATGTCAGCCGATGTTACCGATTGTTTAATACACTCCCTGGATATGACGTATGTTACTAAGAGAAAGTGGGCGTCTTGTGTCAGGCTGGTGGGCATCTAAATATTATACCGCGATCTCACAGCAAGACATAGTGGGCATGCTAATGTCTTGCTGTGCGATTGCGGGATTTGCATACTCTGGCAGCTAATGACTCCATGCGACCGCATCTAGCGAGCGGGTCTGAATCAGGCCCAAAGTACCAACCAGTCAGCTCCTGACATTTTTCAAACACAGCCTGTAAAATGATAGTTAGGAGCTGATTGGTTAGTACTTTGTCTCTCTCTACGTTATCTCTCTCAAAGGCTTAGAACATCTCCCCCATAAGGTCTCTTCCCACACAGTGGGGGAGCTGTGAGCTGGAGCAGGGCACTGGTTGCCTCATAGGGTGAGTACAGCTGGTATTGCCCCCAGAGCATCCCACCCTGTGCGACGGCACTGGCAGCTAAGCCCTCCTTACGGCCCTGGGCGAGGCTCGGGAAACATCCAGCTGATTGGAGGGCTTAGAGCATCTCCCCCCTATCACATAGCAGTGATGGAACATTGCAACTTGTGTGTATGTGTGTGTGTATATATAATTGCACTGCATTTCTGATGAGACAAGCAGAGCAGCGCGTGGGTCAAACTTCAAAGCTCTGATTTTCGGCTGTGTCCTACCCCTGTATCTGTGCAATCCCTGACACCTGGCGCCTGGGGGCAAAAACTTCTGTTGCTTCCAGGAGTTACACCAATGTCCTGCAGTGTTTTAGAGATATTTTACTAGACGTATGACACCATTATTGCACTTTTGTTCTTGTCCATGTCTATCAGTATTAATCCATAGAACAGATCGCTCTCACTTGCTGCCAGTTTGAATGTGTGAAGCACATGGTAAAGGTACATCCAGTGAAGGCAAAATACAACCTCAATAGAGTAGGCCAACCTCTCACAACCCGTCCTCTTTGCTAAAGAAGCTGATGGACCGGGGACGTGGTGACCCAATCAGTTCATCAAAACCCAGACCTCCATATTCACAATGCCCAATTAAGTATCTGGGGCTGTCAAGATGTAAGTTACATCACCATGCAGCTTAAGCATTCCCTCAGGGGTCTCCTGGTGGGGCGAGTCCATAAATAAAACATGTATGACCTGAAACAAGGCTAATCTCTTATTCTTCATTTGTATTTAAAGTAAACCAGGTGGCATCAGTGGCTTATCCATAATGAGTGCAGGTTGTGTACAGCACAGAGGCCCCTGGGTCCAGATGGGCCCAGACCACACACCCTACACACATGTTTAATACCTTTTCTGGAGACCCAAGTTGGTGGCAGTGCTGCGCAAATCACCTGTAAGAGGCACGGCTGCCATTTTCCCATCGATTTCTGGTTGTGCAATAGAAAAATCATTGATCATTGAGATCATTGTTCCCGGAGACCTGTGCATACGCAGTAGACTCTGGGCCACCTGCTGTGGCCCTTAGAGAGGAGAAGGCCCACACAGAGATTGTACATGGGCTCCCTCTTCTTAATACGCCCTTGGGTATCAGTTTAGGGCCCTTATTCAATTAGCTGCAAAAAGTTGGAGACCTTTTGCCTATTGTACTTATTACGCCGCATTCGCCCGTTTGGGATGCGAATTTGCGGCATGCGCGTCCCCGCGATTCGCCCTATTCAATTACAGAACAGGCGAAAACGCAAATAGGTGAATGCATAACAGGCGGAAAGTATTGAATAGATTGGGGGAATCAGTCTGTACCCCATAATAAGATGCTCTGACACTGGAAATCATTACAGATGTGTACTATTAACCCTAATAAACGTACTTTGTGTCCTTAAGTTGTGTTAAATGCTTTCAAGAAGCTTTTTTGTAAAAGTGGTGAAGAATAATAGAAAACAGTATGTTTTGGTGAAAATAAATAGTCCAGTCAAATTTGTGGTACTTGAAAATGGGGGCTAGCATATGTTTGTGTCTCTAAAGTGTACTTTTAAAAAAAGTGAAAAAATCCACCTGCTGCATGCACCTGCAATCCTAAAAACACCTGCCCACCCATACAGCCCCCCAAGAAACCTATTTAGTTACTTTTTATCCCTGTCCCCCCACTTTTTTAATTTTCGCCCCAAAAATGAGTCTGACATGTCTTTTTGGGGTGTTCTGAGGTAATTTTTTTTGTGTGGCTGATTTGTCCTTTGGGGGGTGTACAAAGGGTTCTTAATCATTTCCCCACATTTGCACCCCAAAATAGAGATTTTTCACTTTCTTCCGCCTGCCATTCATTGGAGAAACTTTTCTGCCTGTTTCGGTGCACTTAGTTTCTGCTTAGGCGAAAACGTCCTGGAATTGAATTTGGAGATAAGACGCAAACAGGCGAAAAGCAGCAATAGGCAAAACTTTTTTGCCGATTTCGGCTTTTCGTAGCTAATTGAATCCGGCCCTTAGTTTTAATATAATGGACTATGGCCCTGATTCAGAGCCGGAATCAGGGCCCAACTCCATTAATATGGAGCGTCCTCCTGGATGCTCGTATAGCTGTGGGTCACCACCCACAGCATATACGAGCGTGCAGGATGATGGTCGCGATGGTCTATCAGAGCCAAAATCACTCCCACTGACATCACTAGTGATGTCAGTGGGGCCGGCTTCAGACGGTAGGCGTTCCCTTGGGAACGCCTCCATCTGGCAGGCACGCCCACCAAAGGGGGCGTGCTGTCAGTCAACATCGACAGCACGCCGCCTTTGATGAGACACTCCGAGCAAAGGAAAGTCCTTCGCTCGTCGCGTCTCGCTCATGCGCACAACGGAGCTCCCTCCGTCGTGCGCATGCGCAGTGCAGACCATCGACCCACTTGCGAGCGGACAGCCGCTCGCGAGTGGGTCTGGATGAGGGCCTACATCTTTAGCTATGTAAGGAAAGGGCTTAAAGTAATACCTACTCCTATACTTGGTGGAGGAAGCTATTTTTTTGTTTTAACCCATAGTCATATAGGTACTGGCTCCTACAGACATTTTAGACTACATTTATACAGTATGTCTGCTGCCTCGGCCCTCAAAATGGCTGCCTTCACTGTCTGTAAGTGACAGATTCTCTTAAAAAAAAAGTGATTCTTTTAGCAATACTAACGCACTTTGTAAGTAATGGTAACTGTTCCGAAATGTGAGCTAAAGGGGCCAATTTAATAATATTATGCATTATCTATAGACCTATTGCTAAATATAGAAACCAACTGATTATTGACGTCATTTTTTTAGTTTAGTTTAGAAAAAATAATGAGCGGAAACATCTGACTGTTTAAATTGGGTTACAGGACATTTATGTACATTGCATGTAATTATATAAAGTATAAACCCATAAGAGCTTAATTATAATGGGCCCTTAATTTATAATGGGCCTATTTATCTTAGTCACCCTGGGAAAACAAAAATTGCTCAGGAAATGTATAATTTATTAACACAACAATGTCATTCTTAAAATGCTTTAAAAGTATAATTATACACAATTATGCACGAATTATACACTTTTAATAAATTAAACTGATGACAGAAAGCAAAGTGCTGAAGGTTCCATTCATAACACATAGGTGTCCCGTTACTAAAGTGCGGGTTGGACGTCTCATCTGCTGAGCTCTCCCATTCATGGGTAGCTTGCAAATTACAGACTGCAAAATAAAATAATAATAATAATAATAATAATAATAATAATAATAATAATAATAATAATAATAAAAATAATAATAATAATAATAATAATAATAATAATAATAATAATAATAATAATAATAATGTGGTAAAAGTAATTTGTCACAATGAAAGGGAATTACAAGATATAAAAAATTTCTATTGAAATTATCTCCAATATTGCATACATACTGCAAATCCTGGTTAAATCCTTCTTGTAAATACAAATTGTACAGTCTGATGCAGGATCAAGGGAAAAGAAAACTGAAATCTAGTTGGTGCAAAAACAACAACTAGCTCCTTGCGCTAATAAAACAGGTGTGTAAATAAAACAATTCCAGCTGCTAGTCCAAATAGACCAGTACCACCTGGTCTCAATAAAGTCACCCACAAGAAGCTACAAATTAGGACTGCGCTATAAAATATAATATCTCATATATATCGCTTGTTTCAAATGAATCACTGATCAAGGCTCTTCCAAATATAAAAAACAAATTTAATCACAACCTACAATAAATAGATGTAACAAATAAACATAATAAATAATAAAACAAAAAACACGTATCTAAACCACACTAATTGTATAAAATAGCACTGGTAGCAATTACATTTAAATCACTTGTGACATGCACATAATCATTCCACATAAAGCTTAGTGCATCAGCAAATGTCCTGATAGAAAAGATGGAGATATCTCTCCTTTAGTTGGTATATATCTGTCTGTGGTATGCAGTCGGGAAGCCGGCGGACCTAATCCCGACAGCCGGCATCCCGACTGCTTAATCCCAGCGAGGGTTAAATGACAGGCGTCTAATTCTAGACGCCTGCCATTTTACCGATGCCGGGAGACTGGCGCACCGGCATCCCGATCGAAGGGGCGCCTGGCGCCGAGTGCGGATAGCCGCGGAGGGGAGGGTTAGGTTTAGGGTTCCCGGGGGGGACTTAAGGTTAGGAACCCCCCCGGGCAGGGCCATAGCTAGGGTAGTGTGGCTGGTGCCATCGCATAGGGCACCACAGGTCAGGGGGCGCTGTTTGGGCCTGTCAAATTTCTGTTTATTATCATTCTTGCTTGTAACTTTCTCTTATTTCATCCCCAGCATCTCCTGGCCTCACCTATCTCTTCCCTGGCCCTTCCCCATGAAGCCATGGCCCTTTTTTGAGTGCATTATGTCCCTTTGAAAAATGAGGGGGGCACCAATGCTCTTTCTGGTACAAGGCACCAAAAAGTCTAGTTACAGCTCTGCCCCCGGGAGGTTAGGTTTAGGCTAGGGGACAGGGGGGTTAGGCTTAGGCACTTACAGGGGGATGAGGGTTAGGCACTGGGGGGAAGGTTAGGATTAGGCACCCCTAAGGAAGGTTTAGGGGAGGGAATTAGGTTAGTCAATACTTACATTCGGGATGATTGGGATTTTCACTCATGTCGGGCAGCCACTGTCGGGATTCCAACCGCCGGACAGGCGTCCAGCGGTAAAACATGCCGATTCCCTGTCTGTATACGCTCTTATCCATCTGCATAATATCGGTTAAATATAGTCTTTATTAGCTAAAGTATACTCTCACCACATACGTTCAAATTGTAGTAGTATCGGAGCAATGCCGTCTGCCTGTGTTCAAAAGCCGTCCTGGGAGAGCACGGTGTGGTGAATGAAAAGCCGTGCTGGGAGAGCACAGGGTGGTGAATGAAAAGCCGTCCTGGGAGAGCATGGTGTGGTGAATGAAAAGCCGTCCTGGGAGACTACGGTGTGGTGAAGGAAAAGCCGTGCTGGGAGAGCATGGGGTGGTGAATGAAAAGCCATCCTGGGAAAGCACGGTGTGGTGAAAGAAAAGCCCTCCTGGGAGACCACGGTGTGGTGAATGAAATGCCCTCCTGGGAGAGCACGGTGTGGTGAATGAAAAGCCCTCCTGGGAGAGCATGGTGTGGTGAATGAAATGCCCTCCTGGGAGAGCACGGTGTGGTGAATGAAAAGCCGTCCTTGGAGAGCACGGTGTGGTGAATGAAAAGCCGTCCTGGGAGAGCACGGTGTGGTGAATGAAAAGCCCTCCTGGGAGAGTACGGTGTGGTGAATGAAAAGCCCTCCTGGGAGAGCACGGTGTGGTGAATGAAAAGCCCTCCAGGGAGAGTACGGTGTGGTGAATGAAAAGCCCTCCTGGGAGAGCACGGTGTGGTGAATTAAAAGCCGTCCTGGGAGAGCACGGGGTGGTGAATGAAAAGCTGTCCTGGGAGAGTACGGTGTGGTGAATGAAAAGCCGACCTGGAAGAGTGCGGTGTGGTGAATGAAAAGCCGTCCTGGGAGAGCACGGTGTGGTGAATGAAAAGCCCTCCTGGGAGAGTATGGTGTGGTGAATGAAAAGCCCTCCTGGGAGAGCACGGTGTGGTGAATGAAAAGCTGTCCTGGGAGAGCACGGTGTGGTGAATGAAAAGCCCTCCTGGGAGATCACGGTCTGGTGAATGAAAAGCCCCCCTGGGAGAGTATGGTGTGGTGAATGAAAAGCCCTCCTGGGAGAGCACGGTGTGGTGAATGAAAAGCCGTCCTGGGAGAGCACGGGGTGGTGAATGAAAAGCTGTCCTGGGAGAGTACGGTGTGGTGAATGAAAAGCCGACCTGGGAGACGGCGGTGTGGTGAATGAAAAGCTGTCCTTGGAGAGCATGGTGTGGTGAATGAAAAGCCGTCCTGGGAGAGCATGGTGTGGTGAATGAAAAGCCGTCCTGGGAGACCGCGGTGTGGTGAAAGAAAAGCCATCCTGGGAGAGCACGGTGTGGTGGATGAAAAGCCGCCCTGGGAGAGCACGGTGTGGTTGATGAAAAGCCGTCCTGGGAGAGTATGGTGTGGTGAATGAAAAGCCGTCCTGGGAGAGCACGGTGTGGTGAATGAAAAGCCGTCCTGGTAGAGCACGGTGTGGTGAATGAAAAGCCCTCCTGGGAGAGCACGGTGTGGTGAATGAAAAGCTGTCCTGGGAGAGCACGGTGTGGTGAATGAAAAGCCCTCCTGGGAGATCACGGTCTGGTGAATGAAAAGCCCCCCTGGGAGAGTATGGTGTGGTGAATGAAAAGCCCTCCTGGGAGAGCACGGTGTGGTGAATGAAAAGCCGTCCTGGGAGAGCACGGGGTGGTGAATGAAAAGCTGTCCTGGGAGAGTACGGTGTGGTGAATGAAAAGCCGACCTGGGAGACGGCGGTGTGGTGAATGAAAAGCTGTCCTTGGAGAGCATGGTGTGGTGAATGAAAAGCCGTCCTGGGAGAGCACGGTGTGGTGAATGAAAAGCCGTCCTGGGAGACCGCGGTGTGGTGAAAGAAAAGCCATCCTGGGAGAGCACGGTGTGGTGGATGAAAAGCCGCCCTGGGAGAGCACGGTGTGGTTGATGAAAAGCCGTCCTGGGAGAGTATGGTGTGGTGAATGAAAAGCCGTCCTGGGAGAGCACGGTGTGGTGAATGAAAAGCCGTCCTGGTAGAGCACGGTGTGGTGAAAGAAAAGCCGTCCTGGGAGACCGCGGTGTGGTGAATGAAAAGCCGTCCTGGGAGAGCATAGTGTGGTGAATGAAAAGCCGTCCTGGGAGAGCACGGGGTGGTGAAAGAAAAGCCCTCCTGGGAGACCGCGGTGTGGTGAATGAAAAGCCGTCCTGGGAGAGCACGGTGTGGTGAATGAAAAGCCGTCCTGGGAGACCGCGGTGTGGTGAATGAAAAGCCGTCCTTGGAGACCGCGGTGTGGTGAATGAAAAGCCGTCCTGGGAGACCGCGGTGTGGTGAATGAAAAGCCGTCCTGGGAGAGCGCGGGGTGGTGAAAGAAAAGCGGCCGCTCTCACACTGGATGTTTGTTTCCCTTTGTGTACAGGAGACTCCTGGAAGATTAAGGCAATCTTTTTCCAACCACACTAGATAGTAGCGCAAGTAGGTGTACAGGTAAGTGCTTATATAGGTACACGAATCGCAGGCAGGGTCACAAGTGGATTTTAAAACCTCATGAATGTCGGCATGTTTCGCTCCACCAGGGAGCCTTTTTTTTGTTTTAGTATTTATTATGTCTATTTTTTACTTCTATCTATTGTAGGTTGTGAATAAATTTGTTTGAGTCATTTCAAACAAGCGATATATATGAGATATTATATATTATAGCGCAGTCCTAATTTGATGCATAATCAAACCCTATTTTTGTGCTTGAAGATATAGTAATATGTAACCATCTCTCTCATGTTGTGGGTGGGAATCTCCCCAATCCCATTTGAACTTGGTTGTGTAAATATACCAAGGGGTGCTGGGTTACTTACCTCTGTGATTGGCTACTTTTGAAACAATGGCGGGAAGCCCTGTAGTGCTGGACTGATGCCACTAGGGGAAGACAGAATAGACTGAGCATTTGTCCTTCCCGTATTAAAATAAGAGGATCCTCAGGGGATGAAAGCAGCCTTTTGTCACCTTGGTGAAAGTATTAGCCTAAAGTATTTGTCCTTGCATCAGAGCACAAAGGAATACCTATCACTCGGTTGGAATAGGGGATGGGGAATCAGTGGCATTCCTTCCTTTTGATGCACCCGGTGCAGGTAGCTCTGCCGTATGGTGGGAAATAGGGGGCATGGGCTCATGACAAGGGGGCATGACCGTGCGGGTGGGGCCACGCAACCAAACCCCGGTTTTAGTCTCTCTGGGGGTCCCGGAGGAGTGGGCTGCCCCCGCGGACCAGTGTACTTGTAGTGCCGGCTCCCTTACTGTGAAAGGAGCCGTGTGCTGCACGTAATTCTACAGTGCAGCACCCAGCTCTTCACTCCGTCACTGAGTGGGAGTCTGCACTTTGATGCCACCCCTCGGCGGTTGACTCCCGGGTGCGTCCCGCACGCCCCCTCGTGACGGAATGACAGCACAACACAGTTGTGCTGGACATATTCTTATCAACCTGCTATTTGCTCACTGCACACCTGCAGGGAATCACAACATAACCTACCCACATAGCTATTCTATGCATTTGACCTATCACTGTGCCTACTGCCCAGTCAGCTATTCAACTAATAGTTAAAAAGTGAACAACATATTCCAAACAACAAACTCTGCATAGAAAAAATATATTCACAATTTACCAGAGCAGAGAAGCAAGGCACAGTGGAACCGACACAATAAGAAACAATCTATAGTACCCTTCACAAGGAACGTGGCTTGTGACCATAAAACATGAATAACCCAAGCCTGGGCTTAAATGGCATTCCCCAGAGCCCAACCCAGAAGAACTGGGACCAAAAGGATGGGGAAGTGAGTTCCGATCATGTGCTCCTCAAGGCTATCCACGGAATGACTGCTAAAAGCTCTGTCACTAAGCACAGAAACCAAGGCCTTAGACCTGAGGTAATGGGCAACAGGGGAGATGTAGGGTCTAATGCCCTTTACTGCAGCACTCCACTTAGGGATGCTGTGAGGTATAAGTCCATCACACACAAATACATGAGTGAGGTCACTTACTGACATGGGCCTGGACTAAATGTCATTAATGTTTAGCAGGCCTAATGATTTCTACACCGTGAGATTGAACTGTGGACCAAATGGAGGTGCCTCAGGGCTTATGTCTAAAACTAGTGGTGACTATATCAGGGCCCACAGTCTTGAACAAGCAATGTCCAGTGCTGTGTGGAACTAGGCCTAGTGTCCAATAAGACACCCTTTATGCGACCTTTGAGCTTAATGACAATGATAATCTCTTATGCAGACTTTGGACCTAGTGCTAACAAGTTAACCCCATGCACAAGCTTTGGGCCTAGTGTCAGGAAGGACAAAGCGGCTTTACGTATAATTAGTCAGAGCTCAATGACGTCTACCTCTCTGGATTCAAGCCAAAATATTCCAAATACTCACCTACAGTGGCTCTGGTGATGGCGGCTCCTCGGGGCTCCAGCAGCTGCCTGCAGGTGAGTGGGTCCATCAGCTCCGCAGTTATTATAAGTTATAATAAAGATAAGTAGACACAATTTGGCACTTTGTGATATGTTAAAACGGGAAGCAATCGGGAAGCCGATGTCTTATCCCGGCAAGGGTGAAATGCTGGGCGTCTAGATGTAGACGCCCGCATTTCCCCGACGCCGAGAGACCGGCGCCCGGCATCACGATCGTAGTGATGCCGGGCACCGCTAGCGGACAGCCGCGGGGGGGAGGGTTAGGTTTAGGGCTCCCGGGGGGGGACTTAGGGTTAGGCACCCCCCCGGGAGGGTTAGGGTTAGGCTAGGGGGAGGGAGGGTTAGGGTTAGGCACCCCCGGGGGGGACTTAGGGTTAGGCACCCCCCAGGTAGCGGGGAAGGGGGTGGTTAGGATTAGGCACTTAGAGGGGGGATTAGGGTTAGGCACTTGGGGGGGAAGTTAGGGTTAGGCACCCCTAAGGAGGGTTAGGGTTAGGGGGGTTAGGTTAGTGGATACTTACCTATCCACGATCGGGATTTCCAGCGCTGTCGGGTTTCCGCTGCGTCGCACTCTGCTCCTGTCGGGCTGCCACTGACGGGATTCGAACCGTGCGGCCGGCGGTATTTCATACTCATTCCGTTAAAACTAGAGATTTGCGGGTCCAGATCTCAGATCAACCGAATTTAAGGGTTCTGAGTCTAACCTACAGTAGACTGAGTTCGGAATCAATTTGGAACACGGATTTTTAAAACAAACTCTGGTTTTGGATTGCATGCTAACAGGTCATGATGACATAATTTTAGCTGTTTTATTATTTTATTTAAAAAAATAAAAATACAGATCCAAAACCAGAAAAAAGTAAATAAGATAAATGCAAGATAGACCATCACACTTATAGGTCTTCAAATGGTATTCAAATCTTACGTATCTGATAACTATAAGAAACAGCCAAACAAGATAACACTATGTCATATGTAAAATGTAATATGTCTATTTTCTTTCGAGGAGCTGGACTTTTAATAAGAAATTGTCAGAACATCTTTTATTTCAAGGTAAGGATGAGGTGTATTTAATTCGTAATATAGGTCAATGACATTTCTCCTATGTGACCAGTGTAATACAGCTTCACTGTACCTACAGTATTAATTCTGACCTCTGCAATTGCCACACAGCGGGTCCGGTAACTGCTGGTACCTGACAGAGAAAAACACTGGCATTTGCTTATTTATAGGAAAAGTCATGACAACATTCCTACGTTTGAGAATGGATAAAGTATCGGTTACATTACAGAAGAAAAAAATATTATCAAAAAGTGCGATATACTGTAATGGTGCGTACACACTGGGTGATATTGCTGAGCGATTGCACGATTACGACATCGTAATCGTGCAATTGCCCAGTAATGGTGCACTATAATGACGGAAACGACAAGCGATGCGCACTCATCATTTCCGAAATTGTCTATCGCCTGATCATGCAGCACAATCTGTCGATAACGACAGACTGGGCATGTTCAGTGATGAGAGAGGGAGCCTACACTGAATGACTGGTCGTTCAGTGCAGGCACTACAGGGGGTCAGGAATGACGGTACGATTACGATGTCGTAATCGTACTGTCTTTCCTGATTGCCCAGTGTGTACGCACTTTAAGTGTTATTTTCAGCTGTTATTGACAAGATCTCAGCTATTATATTGTTGAATAATAATTCATGTTTATATTATTGCAGACTTATTTATAGTCCAGATGAAAGCTGTCTTTAATGTGCTCTATTTTCCTTTTTTTAATTATTCCATCTCATCTTTATTTCATTTTATTTGTTTTTTACCATCACTGTTAAACTCCATTAAATTTATACAGTAGTTAAACATTTTATTCCGGTTCAGCACTTTACACAATTACCCTCCTAACAACATGACACTGATCATATAGTAATAAAGAATATACAGAACGCTATTATATTACCAGGAAGATCGATATGAATGAAACACAATTCACACAGTGTATAGAATATATAAATTTTACTAAATTTGTTGTTGACCGGTCAATATAAAACAATTACACAAGTTATATGAGTATATATTATATTGAATACAGTAAATCACTATATATAAAAAACAAATAAAAATAAAAATATATAATAATAAAGAAAAAATTCTGCAAGAGGTGGATCCAGAAAAATATATTCTAGATATATAAAAAATGAATAAAATGTGATCCAATTGGTAACGAGGGTTTATCCTGATTAATCCACACCTGCAAATACTGTTACAGTTAATGATCTCACCAGGAATATTACATCTTGTGTTTAATAGTCTCCAACTCCGTGGTGCTCATATCCTAAATACTGACATCATGTGAGCTTTATTTCTCTAGATACACCTGGTTTACAGGTGTCTGTATGTGCTTCCACAAGCACATTGAATTGTTCTGCTGCTAATTTAATGTTAATACGCTAAATAATCCTATATCTTTTTATTTAATTTGGATAAATTTCACACATATATATTATATATTCAAACAGCGCTGGGTTGTGTTTCTATTTCCACTGATCATATAGTGCATATAGGGTCTGATTCATCATGGATCGCAACTAAAACCGCGTAAGCCGATGTTACTCGATGGTACCGATGTACACGCAGGTCTGTGAGGCCTTACGGATGTGAGATGGCAGTAGCGGGCGTCTCTATGCTGGCTGTGCGATGGCTTTGGCGATTGCAAACGTTAGTATATTTTTGCAGAAGATCTGTGTGCGTAATCGCAGCTGCGATCGCACTAGCGATACATAGTCCTAGGTCGGCTCGATGCATATTTGACCAGTGCGGTCAAACAGGGGCGCCACCCCATAGAGGGCGCACCCCACCCAACAGCCCGATTTCAGCTGGACAGCACGGTCCCGTTGTTCCACCCATGGGCCGAATAGTCCCGCGGGTAGTCTGGTTGGGAGTTTGGACACCACTACTGCTGCAGATGTGTGGCAGTGCCGGAACCCGGAGTAGTTAAATGGATGCTGCGTGCATGCGCGCGGCATCCATTCAGTGCAGTGAGAGGGCTGAGGGAAGCCCAGCTAGTGACCGAGTGCTGGGCTCGCCACCAAATAACGTAATTTAGGGGGTGCGGTCTATGGTAATTAGGCAGCTCCCCCATTTTCGAAGCTGCGCACGACTAGAGGGCGATGACTACTCAGGTGGCACAGGGCGCAGCTAATCCTGTCCATAGTGATACAGGCCCATAGAGTATTCCTAAATTTGCACCTTCTCTATGATAGCAGTAGTTGTATGTGACAAACTACATTATGGGTAACAGACATGTTTCTAAGGAAAAACAATCAATTGAAACATACTGTACTGTCCAACTGTGTCCATATATACTGTTGCAGAAATCTTGCCAAATAGCCCCACCAGGTCGCGATAGGTCCCGTCTTTCTGGCTTAAAATGCTGATCTTATTCTCCTAAATAAAACAACTGGAAGCAACAAAATGACTTTGCTAAATTACACTGATCAATTTGATGTGCGAGTGTCATTTGTACATCCGTGTTTGCGTCAGTCTGATTCTGTGTACAAAGTGCTACGATGCCGCGGCAACTAATTCCTGTGCCGTTAAAGTTGTAACCCAGCGTCTCTAGTACATTTTGAATGCTGTTCTGCTGTATCTGCAATGTGGCTAAGGCGCAAAATTAAGAGAAATACTGTACGCTACTCCTCTCAGAGCAGTTCGCTCGCACCATGTGGCTCCCACACTGCAAAATCCAACCAGAGAATCTCAGGAAGGTGAGCAGAATCTGAATTAAGCGCCGGCCATAATGCTGTTTTCCGGCATAGCCTTGCTGCTGGCACTGTAGTTGGAGAAGCTGGTTAGCATGACTAAATACCCAGTTTAAGGAGCGGTAACCAGCATTCTCTGACTTAGGCCCGTATTTAATTTGAGGCGAAAAGTCCAGATCCGCGATACTTTATTCGCCGATGACGTAATTTTCGCCTGTTTTGCTTTTACCCCGTATTCAATTTGAAAGACTTTCCACCTAGGCGGAAAGTCAATGCAATGTACTAGGCGAAAAAGTTTCGCCTCTGAATAGCAGGCGGAAAAAAGTGCAGAATTGGGGTTGTGGGGTGCAACGTTGTGGGAACCTCTTGCAGCCTACAGACAGTCCCCCAAAGGTAAACTGTGTCAAAAAATTAAAAAAAAACCTCTTAAAAACACCCCAAAAAATTACTTTGAAAAAGGGGGCGAAAAAAAAAAGTTGGGGTACAAAGTTAAAAACTATTGAACTTGACTCTGGGGGTGTCCCCAAGTATACCCCAGGTGTTTTTTGGATTGCAGGTGCTTGCGGCAGATGGATTTTTCATGATTTTTACAACTTCACTTTAGCAACTTTTAAATATGCTGTCCCCCATTTTCAAGTACCCCAAATATGCTGGGATAACTTATTTTCAGGAAAAAATACTCCTGAATACTATTCTGCACAACTTATAGAAAAGCGCTATTTAGCAGCTATTGAGCCCGTATAAAAACACCAAATACCTTCAGCAAGCCAAATCGGGGGGGTACCATAGTGAACCCCCATGTCAGAGCATCTTTTGGGGGGTGTCACGCTGATTTCCCCATTTTTGACAGTACTTTCCTCTTGTTTAAGTTTCGCCGGGTACCGTTTTCGCGTACTTTCAAATTGAATACGGGGATAAACGAGTACGCGCGCGATACTTTTCCGTCTGCAAAACAGGCAAAGTAGGCAAAGTCCAGGCCATGAAAAAGTATTGTGGGTCCGCTCAAATTGAATACGGCTCTTAAGTGGTTCTAGTCAGACTTAACAGCGCAGTCAATTGAATAGCTCTAGGAACTCCTTCCCGGGGCTGTTCAACATCACGCTGAATTGAATCGCACCCTTTGTGTCTGAGGACACATCTGTATTCTTTTAATTGTTGTTCCTCACTGACAACCTGCAATATTTACTGAACCCTCTGTCCAAGCTACCTTCCTGTTTATTAGCATTGCCAGTGAGCCATGTCTAGAGGAACTGCACACATTTGAGGCAATAGGGGAAGTGCTGATTGGCTGAGAGTGTGCAAATGGTCCTCACAGCCAATTGGGACTTCCCTCATTGACTTCAATGGAAATGACTGTCATTCAGCATTACTTGTGTGCGGCTTGGATCAGGATGTTTTTGTATTTCTTCTGTCTTCTGAAGACCATGAACTTTATTTGGAACTTGGCCAAGATGAAAAATGGTGCCTCCCCCACTTTGTGCGTGCTTGTCACAAGGGGTGTGGCCACTGAGAAATGGGGGCATGTCGCAATGACACGCCACCAGTTCTCATCACTCTGGGAACATTCCTTTCCATTCCATATGCACTGTAATGCCCTCAGTAGTAGCGCCCATTATTCAATCCCCCCAGTAGTAATGCCCATTATGCAGTGCCCCTAGTAGTGTCCCCAGTAGTGCCCTTATACAATTCCCCTTTTACAGTGTCCCCAGTAGTGCCCCTCATACACTGCCCCCAGTAGTGCCTTATACAGTGCCCCCAGTAGTGCCCCTTATACAATGCCCCTTTTACGGTGTCCTCAGCAGTGCCCATTATGCAATGCCTCCAGTAGTGCCCCTTATACAGTGACCAAGTAGTGCTCCTTATACAGTGCCCCTAGTAGTGCCCCTTATCCAGTGCTTACAGTAGTGCCCCTTATACAATGCTCCTTTTATAGTGCTCCAGTAGTGCTCCTTGTGCAGTGCCCCTTATACAATGCAACTTGTACAGTGCCCCTAGTAGTGCCCCTTATGCAGTGCCCCCAGTAGTACCCCTTATGCAGTGCCCCCAGTATAATGCTCCTTTTACAATGCCCCCAGTAGTGCCCCTTATACAGTGCCCCCAGTAGTGCCCCTTATGCAGTGCCCCCAGTGGTGCCCCTTATACAATGCCCCCAGTAGTGCCCCTTACATACAAAACACACACCACTGCTGGGCAGTACACTCACTGTCAGCAGTGTGTTAGTTTTACTGTGTAGTGCAGACCTCACTGGACAATGAAACTAATGACCTGGCCGGCTTTGCCACCCACGTTGCCAGTCCGACAGCTCCCAGGGCACGTGCCCTGTCCGAACCTAGTTACGCCACTGCTTATACATAAACCCAAGAGGTTCCAATCCATGGGTTAGTGAGTATGGACTTCTTACTAGAGATGATCGGGTCCAGTTCTCAGAAAACCGAACCCACCCGAATTTTGGGAATCCGGGGCGATCTGAGCCAAGCTCGGATCTCCCTGCCTGCTCCTCATCCCTCTCCTGAGGCAAAACCTTGCAATCCCGCTCTGTGTGTGTTTGTGTGTGTAGACAAAATTACTTCTTTTGAATACAAACTCACATCACGATGCGTTCACCTCAGGAACAGTGGTACTGTAAATACACCAAGTTTGCACCATAAGTTAAACTGTAATATACTTGCTGACATTGCCACTGCCCCCTCCAGAAGGGGGCAGCCAGGTCAGTCAAGTGACGGGGGGGCATGGCATAAGGGGGCATGTAACGATACTGCCTTTGAACCTTATAAATACCCCTGCCTATACCTTCTAATATCCTTCCTAGAAAACTCTAAGGATGATGCTATTGTGCATACGCAGTCATACAGTAAATAAAGACTCCAGACCTAGAACCTGTGGTTCCAAAGCACAAAGTATTATTCAAGTAAAAGTACAGCAGTTACACGCTATGATTCTCATATAATCTTAGCGCAAAGAAATTATACAGACCCAAGTACAGTTATACATACGCAGCACTCTGGGCCAGATGTAGGCATCAGCAAGAAACCCCCGTCTATCAGCATTCAGCACGAAGACTAGAAACCCAGGGTCAGAGCACACATATTTATACCCCCAAAAAATAAACAACACAATAGAGAAGTTTGTTGCTAATACCATTGGTCCTAAAGGAGAGGGCATATGTTACAAGGTATTTAACAGGTTGGTTCAAATAGACACAGTCCAGCCTCTAACAACTGGTGGTCCCTGGTTTCCCGCCTCATGCAAATCCTAACAGTTGGTCATATAATGTACATTTTGTTGCTTGAAGTCTCTGCGGTCCATAAGTTGAGAATGCATGTTGCGATCTCTCCATCGATATTACCGGAATACTGTTGAGAGAGTAGGCATCAGTACAATACCAAACATGGCTTACTTATCACGTATGAAACCTTAGTTACGAAATAAATGTGCATATACCTTAAAGCTTATGGAACCTTGTATGTGAATATGTAATGTGTGAGTAGGTGGGGTTTGATGTAAAGACACTAGTTAACTTGGGGCAGATGCGTGTGCATGAAACTAATATTCAGCGTTTTAATACAGGATCTTATGCATTTGCTAATATGCGACTAGTTAACAGCGCAATTGTGCATATTAATGTGTGTATGAGAAATGGTGAAAGGTGCAATTGCATGATGCTAATAGTAATATCGCCACATGTACTAAAGTGTGTTTATCTAAAATGGCACTTAGACGGCCATTCGCAAAATGGCGTCTTGCGATCTCATTTCCAAGATGGCGTCTCGTGGCCAGTCACAAGATGGCGCCGTTGCGATCCAATTTTAAACTGATCTTGTCTCAGTCAATAATCCAGCTTCGACAGTCCACCCTTTGATAGCGAACAACATGCTATCACAATCTGATTTTTTAAAAATATAATTTAGGCTTACATTTATATACTATTTAGTGTTATTATGGGATGGCACAAGGTGGTTCTTAATCCATCAATAATGTGTCTCTGATTGGGGACATAAAACTACTATTATACGCACACAGCGGATCTTGGAAGATCATATGAAAGGTGTGGGGATACACCAGTCCTATAAAGGCAGTCTTGAAGGGGAAATTTGAGACTTTACATTATCTGAGGTGTTTTAAAATAACATTTCAATAATACATTCTGTGCATGTCTAAATATAATTACATTAAATGATGGTATTTCCTAGTTAAGGGTTGTAATGCAGTTCTGTATTTACCTCGGTATTCATACTGACCACCATCATAATTTTGTTCTTTCGTTTTACTCTATTTTTACATTTTTCACACTTCAACACAATAGGAACACACCGGGCACATATACCATTTATTATGATGACAATCAGTATAAGGTATAAGAATTTGCCTATGCTGGTGATCACTTCCTGGACCCATTCCCCTAGACCTGAGAACCATTTCACTGGGTTCAGCCACGAAACCCATCCTTCTATCTTCTCCCCTACTTCAGCCACTGAAGCATTATGGTTCTTACGAAATTCCCATTTTAGCTGCAGAATTTCATCCATCTTTCGGTCTATCACCTCCTTGGGGTCGCTGGTATCATTGGTGACATAGGTGCAACATTTTACTCCAAATTGGGTGGCCAATGTTACGCAATACCCTCCAGTAACAGCAGTTAAATAATTTAACACTAACCTGTGTTGCACCAGTTCTTTCTTGTACGCTTGCAATTCCCTCCCTGTATACCTAAATGTGTTATCATACATCTCGGTGGTATTATCTATCAATTTAGCAAGTTCCTGAATATATCTAAAGTTTAATGTACCCCAAGTGATCCTGGTGGGATCCAATGTGACTAAAACTTGAAAGTCAGTTGTCTCACTAATTAACTGAGTGGCTTTGTTCACATCACCAGGTATCATATTTCGTTTGCCTCTGTGTTCATATTGTGTGTGAAGATATGGTGACGGTGTGTTTTTATGTATACCAAGCATTTCAACATGTGTGAGGGTCATAACTTCTGGGACTACTCTTCCCAGGTAACACAAACCTTCAGAACTCAGGGAGAGCCACTTATACGCTTTTCTTCCACATATAAAATATACATTATCAGAGAGAACATAAGGAATGGTATGCATCATTATCATTAAGCACATTTCCCTTGCAAACAATCCTATTTCTGGGTCTTCCATCTGGTACATGCAAGTTTCTGGCTGTATTATTTTAGCACAATAACCAACTGGCACCTTACCAATAATTGTAAAATGTCTCCCACTAGATTTAATTGAGCGTAACAGATCATGGTTTATGGACTCATTATCAACTCTTTGTGAGAAGGTCATCGTCTGATTATTCCCTGTCACTTCCCAACTCCTGGGTTTATTGGGGTTGGTTATGTTTAAACACAAAAATGATCTATCTACTTGGAATTGATAGAGTTTGAAATGAAGTGGTTTGGATGAGAGGAATTTTCCATCCAATGTTTTCCCTTTCTGTAATTCTGAAATTTCCATGATATTCAGCGGAAATGGCACCAACCCTACATTATGCTGTCCCTGTGGCACATGTGAAAACACCCAGCAATCAGTTTGATTTAACACTTTGCCTACCATGCTATGATAATCCTCTAAAGGATTCCCACCCCAGTATGGGTTATATTTAGGCTGGCACCATTAGATACAATTCTCATCAACTAGGGACCCACAAAGCTCACAAATACAGGAATCTTCAGACGATAAACCTCCACACCATCCCCGAGTATCTGGAATAACAGCTCTCTTAACAATAACAGTACTAAGTTTGGTCAGACACTCCCCTAATTGGCATTGTACTCCTTCTGACTCCACTCCATCAGCATTGCCATCAGCTCCCATCTCCTCTATCGGTCCTCCATCACAGAAACTGGATATCCCCAAACAGATCATCACGACAAAAACTCTGGAAGAAAGAACTAGGATGACCACAGCAGACCACTCCATTGCTGGGAGCACTGATCTACACATTTCTTTAGCTCAGGTATCTCACCGTCACCTTTTTAATCCGTCCGGCATAAGCTCGCAATTGACAGGTCCACGTTATCGGCCTCGTCTCCGCCTTGTATCTCCACCGGTTGGTTAACCTCCCTATAGTGAGTGGAATGGACCCATGTATCTTCCCCGGCCACCCTTTGAGGATGTGGTACTTTGTCAACAATCATCAGATACGGACCTTTCCACCAATCAGTCAAACGACCTAAGCTAAAAAAAATTTGGATCATAACAAATTCCCCAGGTTTGACATCCATACTCTTTGATAAAGCTTCCATAGGCGGAAGCGAAACGCGTCAGAGACACCTACTATTGTCTTGGTACTGCTTGCCAGACATCATCTTGCTATGATTGGAAGCTTTGGAAACTTTGCTGTATAGATACAGTGAGCCGCATATATGCTAACTGAGACGGACTTCCAGGACTAGCAGCACACGGGCGATAAGAGAGAGGCGGTCACAGGCTGACTTAATTAGTGCCTCTATACATCACTGAAGCCGATCACTTGGAAATCCAATGGAGGTAAATCTCCAGTAGTCGGAGTGTGCAAGCGGCTAAAGAGAGGTGGTCACAGGCTGATGTTATTGGAACCTTTGTGCACCTTCAAACCGGAGCTTCCTAACTATGCAAGCGGGCTGATCGGAATTGTATACATCAAAAGTTCTATATTATAAAGGACTATCATTGCGAATATCCCGTTTTGATTTAAACTGAAGAAAATTGGTCCGTGGGACCATTAAAAGGACTTCCTTATTCACGAGTCTGGTGAGAGCCAAATGGTTTTATAATACTAATATCGAATTGTGGCACTATGGACTAAATATCGGGTCCTAGTACAGATATATGAGGATCTGAATTGTGGTCTATATTTTATACATGTTTTTTATGTGTGTTTAATGTATGTATATTGTAATTTGATACTCGTTATTGATATAAAATATATTGAGCAAAAATTGGCGTCCTGGTTTAAATTCTGCCCTGTCAATCCTATTTGAGTGTGTTTAACCATTTTTATTAGCGCACCATCATTTAGTTATTTTTTGTGGTTATTGCAGATTTTCTTGGGAAAATTTGTTTTTTAGTAGGTATACACAACCTACTGATGTGTGCTGCTGTATGGTGATATAGCAAGATCGTTTTTGATTAGCGCCCAGCTTTTTTGGTGTGTTGAGGTTTGACATCATGACAGTTTGCATTAGACATGTTAGTTAATAATACTTTCAATTTCTTTTATTCTTATTCATCTTCGTATCTTAAAGGGGGGACAGATAAAAGAAATGACAGTCTGGAATGATCTTGGTTTTATTACCCATCACCTTACACATGTTCTGGGAAATGTCACCTGTAAAATGAGTCCCCCTATCACTTTGAATAATTCTAGGGATATAGTATCTGCATACAGGTTCCTGCAATTAAATCTTGTTATTAATAGCTACTGCTCTAAATAATGCCTGGGCCCCTGGGTTGGATAGTATTCCGAGTATTTGAACTTAGCCTGGCATGACTGCCGTTTATCATTAGCAATCTTGTGTCCTGTGTGTGAGAGATAAAGCACAACAGTTAAATATCATTTAAACATTACCTAAATACAACAATAAATCGTCCACATTTTACATTAGAACAGATCCATTGGCAAGTTGAAAAGATTGTAAACAGTCATATAAGGCCTGGGAGAAGATACTGGGGTTGCCTATGAACCCATGGGAAACCCGTGTTCATGTGTGTGTTCTTCACTTTGCAGTACTTACTTAAGTGTCCCACTTGGTGACAGTTAAAACATCTTTTTGAACGGGGTGGATGAAAGGATTGTTGTGGGAGTTGAGCAAGAGGGAAAGTCAAGGGAAAGTCAAGGGAAAGTCTCAGTCAATAATCCAGCTTCAACACATGGCAGGAACTTGATGATGCACTGGGGGCGGAGCAGGGAGTGTGATTGCGCCATTGTGGCCCCATCCCTGCTACACTGTTCACAATGCTGTGATTACTGGCATTGTAAAGCAGGGGGTGGGGCAATGATGATGCAATTAGGTGCAAATTGCATCACCCCCTCCACCCCTGCAGGGGTATGTGTGTGGGGGTTGCAGGAGGGTCCAGGGTAGGCAGGCTGGCCAGGAGACTTGCCCACTTCTCCAGTTGGTCAGGAGCAGCACTCATTTTTTGGGAGCCTCCCAGCTGTTCCAGGAGAGTAGGCAAGTAGGGTCAGTAGTGAATGTCACATTACCCAGTTTATCAATAATATAAAACTGTAATGAAGTGTCATTTATATAGGATGGATTATTGTCTGAACAGTGTAATTAATAAATGCAAATGTCAAACTTTAAAATATATTGGTCGGTTCACTGGATTCCAACAAACAAATAACCCTAATGTGTATAAAGTATGTGCATACATGAGGAAGGGAATATAGAGTGTAAGCTCCTCTGGGGCAGGGACTGATGTGAATGGACAAGTATTCTCTGTAAAGCCCTACGGAATATGTGTGCGCTATATACTGTATATAACTGATAATAAATAAATAAATTAATTAAATAATATTAAAATCAAACATCTTTAGAATGTAAGCTCTCACGAGCAAGGGCCCTCTACCCTCTTGTGCTTCTCCTTACTTATACTATACAGCATTGCATTGTACTCAGTGTTGGACTAGAGCATGAAGGGCCCACCTGGGGAATGCAGTGATAGGGGCCCATACTTAGAGGTCTGGGCCCCTATAAATATATACATATATATAGTAAATATATCCCCCTCGCTCACCCAGCACAGGCAGCCCAGGGTAATGAGTGACAGGAGAGGCCGTTTGTGGGTGGTTACAGGGGCATGACACTAATAATGGGGGAGAGTTGGAGATGCGAATGCAGGCGTGCCTGAGTGTTTCAACGCCATTTTAGAGGCGTGCATAATTAACAGGCAGCGTCATAGTACACGTCACTTGCCTTTTTTTTACACTGATTTCCTCGCAATGCTTGCGGTAGGGTAAAGCTACCTCAAGCACTGCGCTCACATCCGATGGTGCTCGATGTGCCAATGTTTTAATACACTTCCTGGAGATGACGTGTTGCTGGTGGGCGGCTCTGCCTGTGCGATTGGGCGTACGCATACACAAAGTGGCCGCTCACTAAGACATGGTAGGCGTGCTTATGCCTTGGCGAGCGTTCGCTTCCCTTGGCGTCACTTTGACAAATTTGCATACGCATCCAGCGAGTGTGCACAGATGGCGAATGGGTCTGAATCAGGCCCTCAATCTGCATATCATAAGATGTAGATCGTAAACTTGTGAGCATGGCCCTCTTACCTCTGTCTGTCTGTCATTACCCAGTTATGTTTAATTACTGTTTGTTCCCAATTGTAAAGCACTACAGAATACACTGGTGCACTATAAATGACTGTTAATAATAATAGTGCATGTATGGTAGAGAAAATAATAATAATACAAAGATAAATACAAACTACTCTACGTGAACCTCTCTAAGTTGGTACTACCTGTAAAATCCTAAATTATACTCAAGGAATTACCAAATTTGCAGAATTAATAAAAAAAGCTAAATATATAATACATAAATAAAAAATTATCCAGCACATGTTTGTATTAACCAAAAACAATAAATAGTGAATATTTGGTAGGTAATAGCAGCAACTTAACTTAGACTTGTTGTCTTCGGTCAACTGACCAACAGTAATTCAAGGTATATGAAATGAGAAAAAAATAGGTAAAACATTGAGAGTACTGTTTCAACTCTGTATGACTTATACACCATACTGTATCTAGGAGTATAGGAGCTACATCGAGTTTCACATTAAATCATAACACTCCCAGATTAACTTTAAAAAAATACATAGTTTTTATTTTACAATTTCCACAGTTCAAAAATTCAGGTAACAAATGTACAAAAATTAAAACATAAAAGAGCTTATCTGTCCATGGTCAATGGTCCAGGGTACAAGAGAAAACCAATGCGTTTTTCTGTCCATAAGTGGGACTTCTTCAAGGGGATACATTAGTAATTATAGATGGAGGACACATGTGGACCAAACAAAATGACATCACTTCCTGTTTCTGTACAGCAGGAAGTGATATGTATTAAACAATATCGTTCTAAATGGCTCAAGTGTGTTACTTCACAAGCTTAATATCTATAGAGGGTCATCTAATATACATTACATTAATTGGAACAACAAAAAAACATTCAAACAAGCATGGTAAGGCTATATTCAGTAGTGACAGACACTGTGGAACGCATCTGCGTCATTTCCGTCCAGTGCGTTTTTTGTGGCTGTAGAGGTTTTATTGGTTCCACGGCTGGAACGCATTGCACAGCTTCTGGCTGGCGGTGGAACGTACAAGGTGTTCCGAACATCAATTCCACCCACCGGGGTGAATAGTTAAGGTATCTCTTCCGCCCTCGGTATGCAACACTTATCAAAACAAAAAGTCACTTTTGCATTGCTCAAAGGCGGATTGATATAAAGGAGCTCCCAAAATATTATACATTTATTTATTTTTCTTGGAATCAGGCAATCTTAAGAACTTCATGACATGACGGCCTATTTTATTATTTTGTTAAATATATAATACAATCCATCTAGGAAGAGTATTTAGAACACTGCTAAAAGGTACTGCAACTATATAATATTATTATTATTATTATTATAATTATTATTATTATTATATCTCTGGGTTTGTCATGATTGCTAAGTTAAATTGAAATTGTGAAAATACTAATGCATTTCAATGTCACAATATTCAGCAATAAACACACAAGTCACAAATAAGTGGATAACAGAAAATTAATATGCAGAATAAGTGCAGTGCGTGACTATAGAGCTCATTTAAATGAGTGATGCTCGCTTTCATGTCTAATTCAGGCTTCCTTTCCAAACAATGATGTATAACCTAATGTGCAGGGGTCACCTGAGTGGTGCATGTGACATGAAAGTTCATTGCTTTTATCATTGCATTTAATTAAGGACACAAGTATGTGAATGCAAATTTCTTTGGATGAATTGTGTGGGAATAAAAGCAAAGTTATTCCGTCCAGTCAAAGGTCACTGAAAAAGATCCATATTTCTGAGACTGGTTTTCAGGTTTAACTAATGTTTTATAGAGGTTATTAATTTAGAGTACTGTGTTTTCAATATGGCTACAAGGCAATGAATTTATGTAGTTCGGTAATTTTGTGAAGATTAAGAAAAATATAAATTTGTTTTATTATTTTTGAATTATTATTATTATTATTATTATTATTATTATTATTATTATTAATTTTTATTAATAATAATATTAATAATAATAATATCACCACTATTACTACTACTGCTACCTACTACTACAAATATTACTGTTTCTTTATAGACTACAACATCAACTAACTGTAAATGTGTTTCTTAAAAAAAACTTCTATTATATACTTATTCAAAGAGGAATAAATTAAGAGAGTATGTAGGGTATCATCCTGCTAGGGATGCTTAATGGGTTTTTTTGCTGTTTTTCAAGACACATGACTACTGGTGCAATATATACACTTTTCTAAGTGCATAACAGCAGGGCGAGTTACTTACAAAGTCCTGTTGCCTAGACCTGTCTGGCTGATCAGACCTGACAAACAGGGACAAAAACATTTCTTACATAGTATGGCCACAAACCCATTCAGGATCCAAAATTCCCAATGTGACCCAGACAGTGTGACCAAGCCTCATACCAGGGCCTGGCATTTATCAGGGTGGCCCTGAGCACACCTGTTGCATCTTCTCAAAGTTAGGGCTTGAGGCAGATGGGTCCACATTTGTTACATAGCAATAGAAGAATCATTGGTGTAAGCAAGTTTAGTAAAAGGATCGAGACATCTAAGAGCTGTTCTGAGCAGCAGGTTATGGGAGGTTAGTCTTTTGTCCGAAAGCACCAACCATGAAAGTTTAGACTTTAAAGAATCTAGTGAAAATGTAGTTTCAAGCAGGCAGCATTATTTTTATTGCACTTGTTCAAGAACGTCATGTCCATCCGAGTTAACTAGCAAGTGGTATGGTCAACACCACTGTGTGCTCTACAGAAGAATGCTCCAGTAGTAGAGTGGAAACAGTTTTCTCGGTTGGACGAGATAGAATGTCCTACTCTGGTTCAGCAGAGTTATATATTGCTTATTGAAATCTTCCAAAGTTCATGTTTTAGAGTTTTTTTCATAGAAAATATAGAAAGCTATAGTTAGAAAAAAATATCTCATATTGTTACAAGTCAACAATCATGGTGTAGTTTTTGGAGTGTCTCATAATTTCACCACACATTGAAAACTACTTTGGAGCCACCACTGCTGATTCAGCACATGCAAGATCTCCAAAACCTAAAGCCAATGTAGACATCACATAATAATACTGTTTATGTAACTTTTCAAACAGTAATAATGTAGAGTCTATGTGAAAGACTTTCAATCTCTGCCCTGTTCTCTGTTCCCACAAGACATCCCAACACAGTTGTATATTCCATATCCTCAGAAAACCTAAAAAAAAGAATAGATTTTTGAGAGAATGCCATGAATCCAAACTCAGGGGTGTAAGGAGGGATGTGCAGCTGGTGCTGCCACTGAGGGCTCACGAATGGGGGTAGGCACCATTACTGACCCAGTGGCACCCTACTCCAGCCTGTGAGGTACCTGGAAAGGTGTTTGGCAGAGCGTCATTTGTACGCACCCAATGCCAAGCTACCTGGCAGTAGCTTGGCATTGGCAGTGTTAAGAGCAGCCAGGTAGCTTGGCAATGGGTGTGTACAAATGACACTCTGTCAAATATGACATCGTGGTGTCATGACATCAAATGTTCTGGAGAAAGAGGGCAGTGGAGCTGCGCAGGGCTTGGAAGTACCCTGCTACAACCTTACCCAAATGGAATCAATAATGTCAATTATCTGACAGAGAAAAAGAAGTGTAAACATCATTAAAACATTTTCCCATGTAGACAAGAACAGTTATAGTTAGTAAGGAGACAGCATTTATGAGCCGTTAATTTCAAGGGTTCTCAGTTGTATTTGGTAGTTAAACAACATGTGAATTCAACTGATAAGTTATTTTTGTGCTCCTGACTGAACAAGCTGAACATAAAACTCAAATACACATAAGGGAAAATGTAAACTTAAAGCTTGGCATATTATCGTATGGCAAAGTGCATGTGTCTTTGTGCCTGCTCAGCAGTGGTAAGACTCCATGAAAGATTTGCTCACTCCGCGACTGATACTAGATGGCTGTGCTAACCCATGCTGTGTCACACAAAATAGGAACAAGCATGCACAGTTTGTGGATGTCACACTGGCAATTGTGGTATTTTTGTTTTGAGCAGTTTAATTATGTAATTACACCCCACATTTGTTATTTTGGAGAGAAAATAAATGATCTTATAGGTCCTGGCTTTTTCTTGGCAATTATTGTTTTGGTCATTGGGTAGTTTTAAAAATAAAACAGACTAAAGGTGCATACACACACAATGATTTTTTGAACAATTATCATTAACGATATCGTTTATCATTCAATCGTTGAAATAATCGTTCACTTTCTAAGTTAAAACGATGAATAATTATCTTTCACGCGCATTCACGTTTGTAGTTTGTAGTTCAGTCAGACTGACCAACTCAACAATTTTCATTAAGGGAATATGCAAAAATGGATTGTAGTTCAAAAAAATCGTTAATTGCATTTAGTAAATGAACGATTTTAGTAAACGATATTCGTTCATTTTTCCCTTGAAACTACAATCGTTCATTTACAAAATCGTTGTGTGTGTATGCAGCTTTATTGATGAAAATGCTATACTGTAGTTATTCAAACTAGTTAAAAAATGAATCTACATAATCGACAATTTAACATGTATGTATTTCAATATCTGAAGCAAACCTATTTGTTGTAAGGTGTATTTTTAAAATGATGGCATATTGTTTTATTGCCACCATTACTGATTTAATTATTATGCCTTATGTAATAACTGTTTCACTGGGTCTAACTGTTTCTGATCCTGTACATGTGATATTGTATTGCAAGATATGTACATTATTTCTATGCATTGCTTCAATAAAAATATATAAAAAAAAAAAAAAAATGAATCTACTGACATCCATTTTGTTTGTCTAAAGACTGGTATTATTACGCCGGTTTAATTTGCGTTTGACTGCTGTTCAGTGTTCTAGTTCAATTTTAAAGTTTAGGACCAAGCTCAAAGTTTGAGTTCCAATCTTTGCTGTGAAAACAAAGAGCATTGAGATAAATGATAAGATCTTGTCATTTCCTTTTAAGCTGGAACAAGTTTAAACATGTCTGATCCTGTTCTATTTTCTTATTTTTGGCACATTTCTTTTGACTACCAAAAGTTCAGCAATTGATTGCGAATTTCCAAACTTCAGTTCATTCTACTAGATTCAGAGCAGCTTTGAAACAAATATGTGCAGCTCTATTCATTAAAAACCTGTATCATCCAAGTTGCTAGAATAGATTGAGCTAATTTTAAATCATGGGCTCTTCACTTTCTCATTTTCTTTTGTAAAATAAATCCATGCTGTGTATATATAGGTATATATAGGTTTGTCTGTATTGCAAATGACACCTACTGTAGATTGTTCCATTTTTATTGCAAACCAGTAGGCTCTTAAGGTACATTTTCAAACTAATTTTTAAATATTTGTCTGATGAATTAAAAAAATAAACACTGAAAAATTCTTGCAGAACTATTCAACGCCATGCTCTGGAAGCTCCAAATTTACACAGATGAAAGGTATTGCCCTAACACAGTGGTTCCCAAACTTTTTGGAATCATGGCACCCTAGAGCATCAGCAATGTTTTCACAGCACCCCAATGCCAAATGTTTGTTACTGAGAAATTCAGAAAAAAATTTAGTAAAGTAAATTGTGCTCATCCTTAGGGTCAGTAATGTGGTGGTGGACAGGTTTGTGCTTCTGTTTGTCCACATATTTAAATTACATTAACCATAAATAATTTGGTTTTGTGCTAGACCACAAACCTGAGGCACCCCTGCAAGTGTCCTGAGGCACCCACCCCAGGATGCCTAGGCACACAGTTTGGGAACCACTGCCCTAACAATTGGCTGTCAATTTTCCTCTACCTGTGAGTAATTAAAATTTCATTTAAATACCATTGGTCATATTGTGATACTGAATAAAAACTGTAACAATGAGGACCAAATAGCATTCAGAAAAATTAAAGATAAAGATCTAGATATGTACAGTACACTATAGGAAAAGGATACAAAGTGGTAACCAAGCTCTTTGATATCCCAGTGAGCATTGTTGGATCAATTGTGATGAAATGGAAGCTACATCATACCACCCAGACACTGCCTAGACAAGGTCACCTCTACCTGCCACAGCAAGAAGGAGACATGTGAGGAAAGCCACATAGAGGCCACAAATATCACTATGTAGGAGCTACAGAGTTCAGAGATTGGAGTGAAGGTGCACCGTCACCCATATCAAGAGTTCTGCATAAAACTGTCATGTATGGGAGGATGCCTAGAAATAAGCCATCAGTGAAGAAAGAATAAGACCCACATCAAATCACGTCTGGAGTTTGCCAGAAAACATTAGAGTGACCCAGCTAAAATGTAGGATAAGACCATCCTAACCAGGGGTGTTTCTAGAGAGGAGGGGGCCTGTGTGCAGTCTCTGACATGGGCCCCCTACTCTCCGCCCAGTGGCCGGCAGCGCACTGAGCTGTGCACGACCAGTGTCGTAGTTATAGACTCTGGGCACTAGAGTGTGCCCAGAGTCTATAGTGTATGCACAGATCACTGGGAAAATGGCTGCAACAGCCATTTTCCAGTCGTTTTACAGCACCGAACGTGGGACTCTGGAGAGATAAGTAATATTATGGGTGCAGGGTGTGTAGTGTGGGGCCCACCTGGACCCAGGGGCCTGTGTTCCCCGCACACCCTGCACCCATTATAGATACACCCCTGTTCCCAACAATGAAGTATGGGGATGACAGCATCATATTGTGGGGATGCTTTCCTCAGCGGGGACTGGGCATCTTGTTAAAATTGAAGGACCAATTGATGGTGCTCAAATTCAGGGAGGTGCAGCATGACAACCAGCTTCAGTCAAATTGAAACCTACAGCCTGAGAGAAAATTAACCATTCAGGAGAACAATAATTCAGAGGCCAAAGCAACACTGGTGTAGTTGAACAGCAAAAAGGTGAATATTATTTGATGTCCAAGTCAAAGTTCATTGTGTGTCTTTGGCACCATCTGAAATTTGCAATACACAAGTATCAATCAAATGTGAACAACCTTGAGCAAATCCATGTGTGAAAAGCACTTCCAGTGTGCAAGGTGATTTCAACCAAGTGCTCTTCTGCAGAGGTTGAATAATTTCTCAAGCATAATTTTTTCAGATATTTTTTTTTACAAAATCTGCAGACAAAAAACAAATGAGCTTAAAAATTCACTGTAAGAGTCTACTGGTTTGCAACAAAAATATTACCGATGTGCGTTGACTCTTATGGTTTTGGTTCTAATTCATCATAGTGTTTTGGTTTTGACAAAAGCACCCTCAGGTTTTTTTGGCTCGGATTCGGTTTTGGTTCAGTTTTTCGATTCTTTAAAAACTTTTGAAAATTGATAATTTAAAAAAAAAAATAAAAAAAAAAATTTGATAAAACAACTATTTTGGACCTGTTTACATGCAATTCAAAAGCTAAGCTTGGTTTTAAATCCAAATTCCGAAATGACAGCAGAACCAAACCATGACTCTGTTCGATTCAGAAACCCAAAATTATTCCAAACTAGGGCTCAATTCAACTCGGAAGTTAATGTGTGTTCGAATTTCAGGAAAAGCAAACTGCACATCTCTAAAAAATAATGTCTGGAACAATCGGTGTAATGCGAGGTACTGTACACACTTGGCCATTGGACCAGCCGCATGACCAACTGAAAAAGCAACCGACTTATTTTGGTAAGTAAACATGCTATTTTAAAACTGATTCTGTCTCAGCCAATAATCCAGCTTCGACAGTCCACCCTTTGATAGCAACCAACATGCTATCATACACTGGTCTTACATTTATTTTAGACTTACATTTTGACATATTATTTTAATGTTATAGTATGGGATGGCACACGGTGGTTCTTAATCCATCAATAACATGTCTCTAGGAGGGGACATAAAACTACCTTTATACGCACACCGCAGATCCTGGAGGATCATGGGAAAGGTGTGGAATGCACCTATCCTATAAAGGAAGTCTTGTGTGGGAGATAGGGACTTACATTATTTGAGGTGTTTTTAGGATAACATTTTAATAATACATTTTATGCATGTCTAAACATAATACATTATATGATGGTATTTCCTAGTTCAGGGTTGTAATGCAGTTCTACATTTACCTCAGTATTCATATTGTCATTACTGACCACCATCATAATTTCGTTCTTCCGGTTTACCTTATTTTTACATCTTCCACACTTCAACACAGTAGGAACACACCTGACTCATATTCCAATTACTATGATGACAACCAGTATGAGGATCAGGAGTTTACCTATGCTTGCAGTCATTTCCTGGACCCACTCTCCTAGACGTGAGAACCATTTTGCTGGGTTCAACCATGAAACCCATTCCTCTACCTTCTCCTCTACTTCAGCCACTGAAGCATTATGGTTCTTCCAAAATTCCCATTTTAGCTGTAAAATTTCATCCATCTTCCGGTCTATCACCTCCTTGGGTTCGCTGGTATCATTCATGACATAAGTGCAACACTTCACTCCAAATTGGGTGGCCAAAGTTACGCAGTACCCACCAGTGACAGCTGTTAAATAATTTAACACTAGTCTGTGTTGCACCAGCTCTTTCTTGTACGCTTGCAATTCCCTACCTGTATACCTGAAGGTGTCATCATACATCTCAGTGATATTATCTATCAATTTAGCAATATTTTGGATATATCTAAAATTTAGTGTACCCCGAACGATCCTGGTGGGATCCAATGCTACTAAAACTTGAAAGCCAGTTGTCTCACTAATTAACTGAGTGGCTTTATGCACATCACCAGGTATCATATTTCTTTTGCCTCTGTGTTCATACTGCGTGTGAAGATATGGTGATGGTGTGTTTTTATGACTACCAAGCATTTCAACATGTGTGAGGGTCATAACTTCTGGAAGTATTCTTCCCAAATAACATAACAATTATGGTACTAAGATTGGTCAGACACTCCCCTGATTTGGCATAGTACTCCTCCTCCCGACTCTACTTCATTGATATTACTATCAGCTCCCCTCTCCATCCTCTGTCCTCCATCACAGAAACTGGATATCCCCAAACAGAGCATCACGACAGAAACTCTGGAAGAAAGAACTAGGATAACCACAGCAGACCACTCCATTGCTGGAAGCACTGATCTACACATTTCTTTAGCTCAGGTATCTCACCGCACCTTTTAACCCTCCCGGAACAGGCTCGCAAACGACAGATTCATGTTATCTGCCTCAACTCCGCCCCGTATCTCCACCAGTTGGTTGACCTTTCTACAGTGAGTGGAATGGACCCAGGTATCTCTCTCAGCCACCTTCAGCAACACCTGATATGGACCTTCCCACCAATCTACCGGACAACCTGAGCATAAGAAATTTTGGATCATAATAAATTATCCAGATTTGACATCATGACAATTTGCTTCTGGCATATCAGGTGACAACAATTTCAGTTTCTGCTGCTGCTGTTTTAACTGCTTACTCATTGATATAAGATACTTTACAGTTACCTCATTGTTACCTTTCAAATCTTCCTGTGGACTTACAATCAAATGGGGTTGTCTACCAAACAGTATTTAAAGGGGGACAGATTTAGAGGGGGCCTGGGAGTGGTCCTTGTGCTACTATTACTCATCAACTTACACATGCTTCTGGATGACCACACCTGTGAAATGAGTATCGCTATACTCTAGGGATACCATATCTGCATACAACCTTCTGTACAATTGAACCCTGTTATTAATAGCTACTGCTCTAGGTAGTGTCTCAGCCCCTGGGTTTGGACAGTTTCTCAAGTACTTGACCTTAGCCTGGCATGGCTGCAAATTTTTCCTTAGCAACCTTGTGTCCTGTGTGTGAGAGATGAAGCACAACAGTTTAGTATCATTGAAATAGGGCATAAATGAAACAGGGCACAACAATAAATCATCCTTATATTGTATCAGAACAGATCCATTGGCAGGTTGAAAAAATTGTAAACAGTCATATAATGCCTGGGAGAAGATACTGGGGTTGTCTATGAACCCATGGGACACTCGTGTCCATGTGTGGTGTACACCTCCCCCTATGTGAAAGCAAAAAGATACTGACAGTCTGGGTGTTAGGACACAGGGAAGAAAGCAGAACAGAGATTGGGCATCAGTTACATCAATTACCATTACCAGTTTTTCCCTAGTACTTCCCATCAACCTGTCTATCTGTAGACCACAGGTATGACCCGACACCTAGCATTGGCTCCCACTCTCCAATAAAGCATTAACAGCCACAATTGGAACTGGTGCCTTTTGCACATTTGCTGGTCTCTGTGTATGTCCTTTATGGTGATATCAGGTGCTCCCTGATTAGGGGATCCTATCCTCTTCACCATACAGTTCTTACTTACGTGTCCTAGCTGGGTTGGATGAAGGAAAAGATCATTGTGTAGGTTGAGCAGGAGAGAAAGGTGGTGGGTATGGGTAAGGATATTGAGGGAAAGGATATTTTGGGAGATATGGAGTTTGTGGGTAGTATGGGACCTGTGGTTGTGTATGATAAGTGGGCTAGGGCTGTGTTTGCAGTGGTGTGGGATTAGTGGGGACATGTAACTGTTCAGGTGCAGGTGTGGATGTGGGTGCAGGTGTGTCGGTTGGCTGTGATGTTACCATCATTCCTTCCAGAGCTTGAATACTGACAACCATTAGTTTCTTGCTCTGGGTCTCTCTCTTTTTAGAGATGTTTTTGTCATGTTCTATGGTAGTTTCTATGAGGGTATCTATTGTGACTCCCCTCCAGCCAGGCTGTGAGGTCTGAACCCTGGTCTTTAGGTTCTCTTTAAGACCATCCATGAGTATAGTGACAATCATTCCCCTGTGAGTGCTATCTTTAATATCTTCTAACCCAGGGGGTCATTCAGACCCGGTTGTTATCGCTGATGCGCTCGGACCAGGTCGATGGCCCCCCACAGAGCATGCGTACGCCGGCGCCGTCGTGTGCATGCGTGAGACTCGCTACAACCGACAGTGCCGGTCGTAGTGGTTCTCGATCCAAAGGGGGCGAGCTGTCGATGTTGATTGACAGCTCGCCCCATTTGGAAGTCGGGCCGGGTGGGTGGCAGCCCAAACGGGGGTGTTCCCATGGGAATGCCTACCGTTTGGGGGCGGCCCCACTGACATCACTAGTGATGTCAGTGGAGAGCTTCCGGCTCAGACAGAGCCGAAAGCTCTCCGGGGCTTACGACAAGGGAGACCCTACCCTAGGGTCTCGTCGTAAGCCCCGATGGTCGCGATGGTCTTGACCATCGCGACCATCACCTTAGGCGGTCGTAAGGCTGTGGGTGTTAACCCACAGCCTTACCACTGCAAAGGAGGATGTCTTGAAAATTCAAGAGGTCCTCCCCTCATTCAGACTGACCGCATGCTTTGTGCGACCGGCTCTGAATGAGGTCCCCAGTGTACTGGGTGATAGCCTGCAGAGCCCGGTCACAATAATCTTCTGCAGATTCACTCTCCTTTTGTTTTATGGTGAAAATGTTGTTCCATTTAACTACTACTGGAAAATATACACCCAATTGAGTTACAATGTGGGAAATATTTCCTTGATTAATTTTGTCTGTTAAGGGAACATCTCCATCCAATACACAATCCGTAACAAATTTTCTCACATTGGTATTGCGTGGTAGACAAGCCCTTAACACCACTCGCCAATCTTTGTTGGTTGGCTCATGAGAACTACCCAAAATTTCTCAAAAATCTTTGACATTTGGCTAATTCCTTTTTGGGATTGGGGAAATCATTCATTATGGAATTTAGCTCTGCTCTTGTCCAAGGACAATGCATTACTACTTCCCTTGTGGGCACTACTCCGTTCGCATCCGCATTCCCATTCGGAACAGTTATTGACAGGATGGGATGCAGACCAACCGCACTGCTACGTTTGACCTTATTACCTGGCTGTGGGTTTAGTCTGTTACCGCAACATATAGGGTTAACAACTTCCTCTAGGGGTGCAGTGGATGTTAACACTTCCTGTACTATCACTGATGGAGATGGCGGCACCACTTGTGATTGTTGTGGTGGAGCATCTAACATGTGTACAGCATGGGAAATGGCAGACATAACAATAGGCTCATCATCCCCATCATAAACATTTTCCTTATGGTTACTTAAGAGAGGGTACAAATTACTTATTACATTTTTATGTTTTTTTTTAAATAACTGTACCTGCACCCCCATCCACATAAGGTGGCGGTGGTACGCGAGAACCACTGCCAATACCTTCCGCAACACTATCTTGCTGCACGTGCGCGCTATTTTGTGGGTCGCACGCATTGCAATTTAGCGCCGCGGGTGTACTTTCTGGTACTGCGTTCGCAACGCTTGTTTGTGTCGCTTGCACATCTTTAAACCATGCATCCGCTTCATGCTGCCACAATTTTAAACATTCGTAATATTTAGCATCCTTATCAAAACTACCAATTCTGAGAAACGCTCTAACACTCTTCATCGTTATCTTAAACCATATGTCACAATACCTTATTGCATAAGCACCGTACTTAGTATGCATAATACAGCGGGCCGATCCAAGCGGCTCTTCCATTAGCAGCACATCATTGTCTAACATCTGTATTGTTTGCATGGCTCCCATCTTGGGACAACTCCTACGTTTTTCAGTAAAGATTTAAACTGGTGAAAGACAGTCAAGATACTTTCACTTATCTGTGGACGCCTTGGAAAAAGGGTGTATCCACGAACCCTATGGAAGACCTCTAGATGCCTCCACCTATGGAAGAAAGGCCGCTTCCACGCAGCAATCCCTTTTTGACTGCTTTCCAACTGCTAGGGGGCAGCAAAGTACCCTTTGTTTCCAGTTGATTTCGTCCACCCTCTCACCAGTCAATTATAGTGCTCGAATAAGCCTAACAGATTATCACACACCGATTACTGAATAGTATAATCACACTGGGAGCCGAACCCTAACAAAAATAACAACCCATACACCTGCCTTGTGTAAAGTAAATGGTAAGCTGCTATCGAGTCACTAGGCCAACTCCTGCACCTAGCACTTAAGGGTCCTACTATACCCTTAACATTTAGGTCCCGTGTTACACCCTAAACAAATACTCACAGTTACACACTTTTTTCCTGCGCAGAAAAATACACGTTAATCCAGTTATTGGCAACAATTGATAAAGTAATCTCAACGGCTTTGTTTTAAAACATGTGGCAGCAAGACCGGAAAAACGTATACGCTATTGTGCGACTAGTCGCATACACAATAATGCAACCACTACACAACCGTATGACTGTTGCCCTTAACTGCGTATGCAAAAATGCGTCTCTGCTGCGTACGCAAAAATGCGACCCAGCTGTGTATGCAATACTGCGGTACCCCTTTTAGCATGCAATTCTATCAACAAAGGAAAACAAACTTTTTCCTTTCTTGTCCCTGGATTCTAGTCAGCTTCCCTTAACTCACATGATAATGGATAGCGATCCCTCAGCATCAAGTGGTTGCAGGTAAACTGCGTGTGGCCACTCCACCCTTTGATGAGAGATTGATAACCGTATATTTATCGTGTAAATTGGTATCGTGACTTCACTCGATGAGCCCCCAACTAACGATACTAAATTTAAACCTCTGAACAATCCTGCCTATACCTTCTAAACCTTTATACGCTCCTGCCTATACCTTCTAAGTTGACGCTATTTGTGTACGCAGTCGTACAGTAAAATAAAAACCTTCAGACATAGAAATGTGTATCCAACACACAAAGTGTAATATTCAACATAAAAACAGGAGGTTACACACTGTGATCTAAAGACAATTTAGCGCAAAAAAATTATACAGACCCAAGGTACAGTTATACATATGCATGCGCACTGGGACCAGTTACCGGCATCCATAAGAAACCTCCATCAACAGCATCAGCATGAAGACTACAGATTGGAGTCGGTACACACATTTATACTCTTACAGGGATAAGCAAAACAATAGAAGAGTGTGGCATGGTTCCATTGATTCTCTGCGTGCATCTGTTACAGGATATTTAACAGGTTGATTCAAATGGACACAGATCAGCCTCCGACAGCCTTTTGTCTCCTTTTTCCCGCCATCTAAGCTGTTAATATTACAAAGCACATTTTAGTGTTTTAACTCTCTACAGTCCATAAGTTGAGAATGCATGTTGCGATCTTCTCACCGATGACACCGGAAAGCTGTTGAGACAGAGTAGATCAGTACAACACCAAATACGGTTTGCTTATCATGTACTAAACTTTGTTGCAGAAATCAGTCATTTCTTTACATGCTGGCATTGTGATTGAATTGAATAATAATAACCCTTTTGCACTACGGAACTATTGCTTTAAGTGTATGTATGCAAGGGAGAATGACACTAAATAGTGTTGTGCGTCTGGGGGTCTGTGGGGTACTTAGCGAGCAACACTATGCTGGAAAGGTATCTCTGAGTGTATGGGACTCAATCGGTATTGGTTGTGTAGGGATCGTTAAAAAGCTGAACGTGCTAATAATTAGCTATTTTGCGTTGTGCACTGTTTAACATTGTGTGTATGTGTTAATGTGAATGCAGGGAAAACACCACTAATTTGCTACTTTTTAGTGCTGTTCATATTTAAGTCTGTGGTGATTTTAATGTGTTGGAAAGTCATTTTTATGTATGTCAGACACCGTCGGTATGTGTTTGGGGAAGATTGTTAAAAAGCTCGCCGTGCTACTTATTAGCAATTTTGCGTTGTGTTTTGTGTACTATGTGGTTTTGACAAAATGGCGCTGTGTGTGTGAACTATTTCTAAGATGGAGTCTTGTCGTCATTCGCAAGATGATGTCGCTGAGATCTAATTTTAAAACTGATTCTGTCTCAGTTAATTATCAAGCTTCGACATATCTACCGGATATATCGCATCTGCCTTGCTGCATGGCCGATGCTATATATCTGTAAAATAGGTTATTCACAGACATACTGTAGAGTGTGTACACACGGCCATATTTACTAAACAATATATTGGTCGCCGGCTGCACAATCGATATATCGTGCAGTCTGTATGCAGCATTAGTGTCATTTGTAGTACTTTTTAGACAGCTGAATACTTTTACAAGACACTGCATAATTGTACTTACACTCTGCAACATGAGCGAGTGCTCGGCTTTCAGGATGCAGCCTCAAAAGTTATTAAATGTTAAATGTAATGCTTATGTTTCTGGCTTGTGTCTTATTTCATTATACTGTAGAAAACTTGTTGTACTTGTTGCTTTTAAGCACAAATATCTGAACCATGTCTGATAGTGTCAGTGTTTTCAATTTAGAATTGTTGCAGTAGAAATGTTTTCGGCTATGATCTTTGGTTTTTCCATTTCGTCTTTCCCAGAAAGGCAGGTGCATGTACACTGTACTCTCAACACATTCTCCAAGACATGGCTGAAACACGCGGCATCTCAAAAGGTCTTCACCACGCACTCTATGTGGTCAACAAGGGCTGTATCAATTCCTCTTTTAGGGAGAATTTTTGTATAATTTTAATAGAAAGACATACAGCTTCCAGGCACAAATGTACAGAGTTCTATAAAGGGCTGCTTCCTCTTCCATTTTATATGACCCAAGAACTATTATTTGTGCATTTTACTGCTAATTAAATATTCTAAACTTCCATCTAGATTATGGTCACCTATTCTATGGCTCATTGAGTTTATCACTTCCACGTTTTTTTTTTTTTTCACTTTTCCATTAGAACTCTTGTAGTAATGTTTTGTAATAAAAATTAAAGAACAAGCCGAAATGATAGAAATATCATCTATGTTTTGTTCCTGCCCTGCAACATCTCCTCCTGGTCTGTGTTTATTGGAGTTACACAGTTTATGTCTGTTTTGTGCTGTATGCCATATGTTCTGTGATCTTTTAACATTTTCACTGCAGGTAGGGAAGGAAATGAATTGTGTCCAGAGAGTATTTGTCTAACTCGTTAAATATTAATACCAAAACATATCAGTTTTCAGTTCCTGTAGTGTCTTTGTCTTAAGTATGATTCCAGAAGACTATTCCTTATTTTCGGTGGACGCTAGATTGGAAAATGGTAAAAAAAAATATGTTATAGCAAATTAAAATTAATTTACAGAGCTTTAAAAAATAAGTCTGACACACCAATTTTCTCAATTTATGGAAAAGAACATTTTTACAGGTAAGGACAAAAAGGCATTACCACGAGCCACCAATTTAGAAGGGCATGCCACTGTATAAGATAAATTACGTAGCCATAGTAACAAAAGTTGCACTTTGTTTTATATCAAACAGATATGTCTCAAGTTACAGTATGTTGGTTCGTTTATGATAGAGCAACTGTTTAAATCACTTTACAGGCATGTCCTCAGCTCTTTGTAGTCTTATAAAGTTTAGACAGTCATTCTACATTCTGGCCTAAGATACAGCTTAAATAGTGGCAGGGCCATGCATTTTGGCATCTACGGATAAATTGGCAGAATGGACCACTCTTGCCTATTACTTCTACCAAGCAGGCAGTGGCGTAAGTTCATCCCAGACGCCCGGAGGCAAGTTATAATTTGGTGCTCCCCCCCCGTCATAGCTGCTGACACTGTAATGTAGCAATTCTCATGCAGACAGACTATAGATAGACAAAGGCAGGAGCTGACGATCTGACATGGAGCTCTCCACTAGTGTATGGTGCCTTCTCAGGTGCCCGGGAAGGGGTTCCATGTATTGGGCGGAAGTGACGGTACAATCCGGGTACATAGTTATAGCCCTAAGTGTGGTGAATATGTTGTGGACAATGGAGGAAGTGCCTCTTCAGAGCTGGAGCCTGGCGGCAGGCACCTCCTTTATCTCCCATAGTCCTGCCCCTGCAAGCGGGCCCTCATATATTACACCAGCACTGTGCCCCCCTAATTGTGCCCACAGTTTCCCTTTGTTTCTGTTTACTCTGTGTGACTGGTGTGGCCCTTGTGTGTGACTTCTCTGTGGACTTAAATGTCTAATGGTTGAGTTGGTCTTTCAAGCATTCATTCCAAAAAGATGCAGTCACAACTATAGTGATGTAATGAGCCGTCTCATGGTAAATGCGACCAAGAACCCTGTGAGGTCTCTTCTCTTCTATAGCAGAGTTTAGCATGGCCCATTTGGTTCCTAAACAAGAATATCTGTGTCACACACCAGGCATCTAAGCGTAAATTTACTAAGATGCCAATTTCTATTCGATGTCATTCGAGATCAATCTCGAATGACATTGCCTGTAATCATGGGTTATTTTCGAACAGGTTACTGAATTTACTAAACTGCCCAGTTGCTGTCATTCATGTTGTTCGATGGTAAAATCATTCGATATCATTCGTATTTTTCGTTCGATTTTTTACCAAAAGATAAATGTAAGGTTTTTTTTTTTGGTATTGTTATGAATTTTTTTTCATTTTAATGTACTTAGATTTGAGTTATTGTGCATGTGATTCTGTATTGTTTTTTGTATTTGTGAAGGTAGTGTTGTTGTTATTTTGGTGGTGTGGTGTGTGTTCCATTTTTTAAAATGTTTATTTCTATTTTTTTTGTGTACCCTCTTTTACTGGTTAGTCTGTATCATTTAATATCACAACACATTGCATATTCTCCAATGACAACACCTGTACCATGTGATGTGCTTTGTTAACAAACGGTTCTCCATGTTCATAATCCCCTTATTAATGGTTATAGGGCCTACAGTATTCATCATTACTAAAAAATCGATGGAGGTAATTAGGTTTAGAACTTGCATGGAGTCCTACCTTATTACCTTTACTAAATAAACTTTACTGTTTTTTATTTTTATATTTTTTTTAAACTTTACTGTATTCTGCCAGGAGAACACACAGTCTGTGTCAGAGCAGCAGCAGGAGCCGGAATGTTATTGAAATACTGACGGCTCTTTAGCTGCTGGTACAAATACCACCTCCAGAAGCCCAACAGCAGGAGATCGAGACGTGACTAGGTAAGTAATCTAACCCTACCTTGCCCCCCCCAACCCTAACACACCCTTATTAGTGCTTAAACCTAACCTTCCAGGGGGTTGCCTAAACTAATGCCCCTCCCCCAGTGTTGCCTAACCCTAACTCCCCCTTCTGGCACCCTAAACCTGTCTCTCGGGGCGGTGCCTAACCCTAACCCTCCCCTCCCCGTACACTAACACTAACACTCCCTGTGAGGGAGCCTAACCCTAAATCCCCCCGGGTGTGCCTAATCCGAACCACCCCCATCCCCGGCTTACCTTCATACTTACCCATCATCTGGACATCGAGATTCTGGATTCTGGTGGGGATGCCGACGCCGGTATACTGATGTCCATCGGGATATTGGTCTCGGCATTATGTCTGCGCAGCGAGATTGTGGCGTCAGTATTTTTGACTGCCAGCATAATAACTGCATCCCACTGGAGGAGGGACCAGGGAGCGATGGAGGAAGCTGAGGAGGACCTGCTCACACTGAAAGCAGGTAAGTATAACCCGCTATACGCCATCTGAGAATGGCGTTTAGTAACACCATCAAATTCCGAAAATACATAATTTTCAGAATTTGATGAATAGCCTAATTTCCATATCCCCATACTAATGTACTTATCTGCTAATGTATGGGGAGTGTGGACATTAATTAACAAGGAGATATCAGTGATATCTCCTGTGTTAAGTGTGTTAATGAATAAAAAAAACAACTGTAATTAAGGAAAATGTGCTTAAAACCGTTATTTTAGTGTTGATGAATAGACCCCTCTATGACTAAATTAAATTTTTACCATGCTGGTACTTATACTTTTGCACCATTTGTGAGTGTACTGGATGTTTATGGGTGCCTTACTGGTTTAAAACACGCATTGCATGTAAAGTTTTACTTTAATGTTGTAGTGAAGTTTCTCAGAAAGATAAGTGTTTTTATAGGTCTAACATTTGGAACACCCATTTTAGTATTTCAACAAGAATATTGGTATTACTTGTTATGTTTGCAACAAACATTATATAGTCCAACAACCATTATTTATGTGAGCTATGTTGAGCATGAAACCTGTGTCAAAATGTAATCCTTGTTGTATTTAAAAATAAAAGTATTATACATTATACTCATAAGAATGTGTGTGCATAAAATAACATAACAATTATTTTACAAATTTAAAAACTAAATAAAAAACTGAAGATCAAACATATTATTTCCATTTAACAGTGCAGAAGACAGCCTCCGCAGCCGCAGGCCGCAGCAATGCATTGGAGACTGCTAAGGATGCCGAAGTGGCAGGTAATTATTTTAGCACAGTCTGGTCGTTGAAGGGACAGTATGAACAAAGATCTAATTGTGTGTAACTTCTCTTTAGGACCGTCATCCCTCAGGACTCCACCATGCAGGATGTCCGTGGTCTCACCACTGCCACCAGAGCAGCTGCTGGGAACGCCCAATGGGGAAGGGCCTTCATCGCCTCATTTTGAAAGTGAATTACAATCCTTTAAAGGTCCCACAACATACACATTACCTACACATAGGGGTCTATTTCCTAAAGTGACAGTTTTTATACCTCTAGATGTTGGCCATACCAAACAATCATGTTATAATAAACATTCAACTAGCACCTTCAAGAAGATAATAGCTACAATGTGATTGGTTGGTCTGGCCTTCATCTCCACTTTTAAAATCTTACTTTAGTATATTTTCCACAGAATGTTAGTAGTGTAGTGTGTAATTCACTAAATACTGTTTTTAAAAATTTTTCTTTTTATCGTAAACAAAACAATCACATGTTAGTTATTCAATTAGACAGGTTTTATTTTCCATAGTTTGGAGTAAAATACTATGGAGTCTATTTACTAAACTGTGTTAGGAGATAAAGTGAACAGTGATAAGTTATCAGCCAATCAGCTCCTAACTGGCATTTTTCAAACACAGCCGGTGAAATGGCAGTTAGGAGCTGATTGGCTGGTACCTTATCACCATTCACTTTATCTCCTAATACAGCTTAGTAAATAGACCCCTAAAACATTTAGTAACAGCTACAGAACTGAAAAGTGGAGGCGTGACCCATAACTAACCAACACATACTGTGTTCAAATTTTTAAGAATCAAAACGTACATACTATTTCAAATATGGACTACTACACCACTTTACATTTAGCAAGCCATTACTAAATGTAGTGTTTAAATAATCAACAACATAACACACAAAAAAAGCAAAAATAGCAGAAATACTTACACACAACTGTACTTCTGTCCATGTGCTTGGCAAAACAACAAACCAAAAATCCCGGACCTGCGGACATAAGTACCATTCTCTAAGGACAGTACTACCCGAATGGCGGCTCAGTGGCTGGAGTTCACTATAGAAATTCTGTGGATGCCTACATGGACAGAAGAGTACGTGATCCACACATAGGAGTAGGTGAGTATATATTAAATACTACAGGAAACCTATGGATTATCTACTTGGAGACGTGGACGTGATGGGCTTCAGGGATACATAAGTGAGTATGTGAGATAATGAACTTGTACTGTCACGGTGTGTGTGTTCTGTGGTTTTTAAATGGAACTACAGGGACCAGCGGGCCTGTAAAGCCCTGCATGCTGTTACTTGTGGTTCTCAAAGTAACAGCATGTGGGGGATGCTTGCTGGAACCTGTAGTTCCATAGCAAAAGACAATATTTTACTACTATCGAATGCACCATACTCAACTATCAACCCAGCCTCCACTGCCCCAGGCTATCAGCCTAGGTCTGGGGTGCCTTGGAGAGGGGGACTACTTTATTGGGGGGTCCCCAGCTCCCCAGAGATCCCCGGCCTGTGCTGACTAGCAGTCAGGGGTAATGCTTTGGCTGGGGGACTCGGTTAAAAGGTTCCCCTGGCTGTGGCATTAACAACCCCCCCCGCTAGAAAAAATTCTGTGCTGGTTATGGAAATTGCAGGGGAACCCTACGCATTTTTCCCCTTGTATTTCCAGAACCAGGACCAGATCAGAGCCCAGTGCTGGTTGCGCTGAATACGGGGGACCCCTACGTCATTTGTCCCCCATATTTTGGCAACCAGGGCTGGTTCTGAATAACCTGGTGCTGGTTGTACCTAATACTGAGGACCCCTACATCATTTGTCGGCTGCATTTAGCACAACCAGTACTGGGTCTCCAAAGCCCGGTGCTGGTTGTTCTTTTTTGGGGGCACAGCATTTTTTTTATAATTTTACACAGGTTTTAATTTTGTTAAACACAGAAACACAGGCGGATCTCACTGAACAATCCGTGCATTTATGTCAGCCAGGATGGAGTTGTCAGTGATGGGTAAGTATGTTGAGTTGTGAAACTCGAATAGAAAAAGTTGTCCTAATTGAGATTTCTATTTGGGGTTTGTATTGGCATCTTTCACTGCTGATTTGCACTATTTATCGGGCATGATGACAATACGAATCCTTAGTAAATTTCAATGTCCTATTGCTTTCTATGGCAAAATGCTGCCGAGTTGGACCAATGGTGTATGTGTTCAAAAACATGTTACCGTCTGATTTGTGGGTGTTCTCGGCAGAAATCAAACGGAGCAAAGTCAACAGAGTTTAGCCTTTAGTAAATTCCAAATATGCAGCTCACGGACGACTTTTTTTTCCCATTTGATGTCATTCGAGCTTAATAAATTTATCAGTAAGCCTCGGTACCTGATGCAGCACTGCCACTTCCTGGACTTGGGATCTCCCGTGGACCACCAAAGACATCCTTGAGTCTGGTATCTGCTAATCAGTTGGTTGGTTGGCATATCTGTGGGATCATCTCTCACAATGGTGGTGCATGGGCGCCGCCATCTTTATTCCTATCAGCTGACTTTCGAATCACCAACCAGAACCCACTGTAGGATCAGCTGACCCAAGGAGCCTATTAGGGCATGGGGTGCCCTATTTAAGGCTGTTCCAGTGAGCAGACCAGAGCCAGAAAAGCTTCACTCCTGCGACCTGCTACTGGCTCTTGGCCTCTGTTCCCTGGTATGTTTTGGTTTCTTGATGTATTCCTGTTTGCTTAGTCTGTAAGCACAAGCATCCAGTCTGTGCTGTGCACTTCAGTCTGCAAGTGCCAGCATCCATTCTACGCAGTGCACTTCAGTTTGCAAGTACCAGTTGTCTTTACCAGGTCTGGCTTTTAATACTTAAAACAGTATGATGCGTTTCACAGTTACTCTATACCAATTACATAATTGGGAATTAAGGGGGTGATTCAACTTGGGATGGAATTGCAAAGCTGCATGCAAGCAGCTTGGCAATTCCGTCTTTGCAAACAAACAAATGAAGCAGGAGGTGTATGACTCTCCCTGCTGCATTTGCATCTCCCGAGGTCGCAGGCTGGGATCACCATCGTGACCATCGATCACGATGGTGGACAGCACCGGGTCACCAGCCAGCTGAGAAAGCCTCAGCTTACTCAGGTTGGCCAGCTTGCGAGGCCAGGAAACTGCATCCATGGACGCAGCCCCTGGCCTTGCCACTCCCAGAAAACATTTCCGGGAATGCTGGCCGCCACCGTCCCAACACCGCCCCTTTAATGCCTCTGCCTGTCAATCTGGCAGAAGCATAGAAGGAATAGAGAACTAAGAAATGGTTCTACTCAGGCTCTGCAAGAAGTACTGATTCCCAAGCAGCTGTTTGAATTAAGGTTAGTCAGACCTTAATAAATGGTAACGATATAGGTAAAATATAATAACAGTGCTATAAACACATTTATATGCTAATTCATTAATTAGAATGGAATGGATTGTGTAAAAATGTGAATTAAATATGGATCTGTAATAATTAAAAAGTTCTGCAATCAACCTGAGCAATTCCACATCAATAAACATAAATAAGATAGCATATACATGAATGCTCAGTGAATAAAATAATGGGATAAATAATGAATAATAAAGCTGTGGGACACACAGGGAAACGTGTCAGGAGATCTTATACTGGACTTTTCTATTGCATTGAAGTTTACACTGCTACCTCCGAACACCTGGACCAAGCTCCGGAAAATCTTTACCAGCTGGACTTACAGAGGCTCTCTGTCACTTTACATCTTTACAGCCACTCTAACCACACTGGACAATCCTTATGCTGACCATACACTAGCACGATTTCGGGCCGATTTCCCAATGAATCGTGTAGAAATCAAGAAGTTTTTAAGTAGGATACGATCTGATGCCCTCTCCCATGGTTGGTTCTAACTAGCCCGATGCTGGTTGTGCTTACATACGGGGGACCCCTACGTCGTTTGTCCCCCGTATGTTGCCCAACCAGCACTGGGTCACTAAAAGCCCAGGGCTGGTTGCTCTTTTGGGGGGAGGGGGACACGCCGTTTTTTTTTTAAACCCTTGGCTTTTTTTTCACAGATGTTCTCATTGAACCATCCCTGCATCTGTGCTTATTTTATTAAAGACAGATGCTTGCATCACGGATCTCCCCGTGCGTGCATCAGTCTTTTTTTTAACAAATGATGCCTAATGGACGTCGGACGCACGATGCATTGTACTGTCAGATCGTATGTACTGTACATTATGTGTCAATCATTAGGCCGGGACTGCCAGGGAACTGCCGGGGAGTTCAAGGGAAATCGTAAGATAAATCTTTTCTTATGCTCATCGTACTAGTGTATGGCCAGCATTACTAAGGGACTACCAACTTGCAGGACCATCTGCTAAAGAACCCTACACTATTGAACCATAATGGTATTGTATGATACTATTTGAAATCATTCATGTGACATCAGCCACCTAATACAAGATGTGATAAATAGGAACAGGTGTACATTGCACTTAATCATCCCAGATGCATATTATCAAGTGACTTTTATTCATTATGTGTTCCATTATTTTATTCACCGATCATTCATGTATATGCTATCTTATATATGTTTATTGATGTGGAATTGCTCAGGTTGATTGCGGAACCTTTTAATTATCACAAATCCATTTTAAATTCATATTTTGACACAATCCATTCCATTATAATTAATTAATTAGCATATAAATGTGTTTAGTGCGCTGTTATTATCTTTTACCTATATCAAGAGGCATAGAAGGGGCTGCGTGCGATCACGCAGGATCCGTTACACACATTCACAGAATGGGTCCTGCACACGCGCAGATTCCCGATAAATGGGAATCTTCATTCAGCATTGAATTAGCCCCTAAATATCATAGGCTATTTAATGTCCAAGCAGCTCCAAAAATATTATAGTAGCTTTATTTTTTTAACATTATTTGATCCTTAACTATGATTTTATGTTTGAAAGATATTTAGGGACATATTTATCAATATTATTTAATTTTTCCCTTTTCACATCATTTTAGTATCTTTTAAATGTACTAAAGGGCAATTATAGGAGAATTAAAAAAATTCTGTTCCAAGCCCTAATTATCAGATATTTTTTAGCAAGCAGATCGCATTTCCCATAATTGTATTGGGAAATGTGATCTGCTCAGATTTGCTAAAGTTGAATTGTAAGAAAATAATGGGGCAAGCCATGTTACGAGTATGATAATGAAATCTGGAGATGGCATTATTAGGGGGTTTTCTTCCGTTTTACAGTCTGCTGATCTGAGCAGAGTTGGGAGCTGGTGCCTGTGATCAGTCATGTGTGTCTAAATAGACCACAGGCTGATCACAGTACAAAAAAAAAAACACTTACCTGCACCCAGGGACCAATGACTGGTGATCCTGTGAGCTCATCCATGATCCATTCAGCTGATCTCCAGGCTCCTGCTCTGTGACTCCGGTCACCTGATATGTGCTGATATCCGGCATCTCAGATTACAGCACACATCAGATGCTGGATTCACAGAACAGTAGCCCGGTGATCAGCTGAATGGAGCCACAGAGGAACTTACTGGATCACTGATCACCAAGGTAAGTATAAGTGGAGGAGCAGGGGACTTGGGGGGTGTTGGGGGGAGGTAGTGGAAGCTGGTGGTGACGCATGTGCAGGTATACTCCTTTAGGGTATTTTTTGTAAAAAATTCCCTGACAACTGTGCGGACACAGAGATTTCTCACAAGCGCTCTCCCTCCATGTAATATTTGATCAGAGACGGATTTAAACCTCATGGGGCCCTAGGCAAGATAAAAGTTTTGGGGCCCCCCTCCCTCAAGCACTCCATAGCACTATGTTTTAATTTCTGATTCATGCCCCTGTACAGCACCCTGAAAAAAAGGTCAGCTGTGGCCTTGAAACGTCAGCTATGTATGTATGGGTTGGGTACCTGCCAGTAAGTATCCTAACCCTACTCCTGAACCTAACCCTAACTCCCTGCAGCCTAAACCTAACCCTCCCCCTCACAGCCAATCCCTAACCCTCCTCCCCAGCAGCCTATCCCTAACCCTTCTCAGCACAGACCCCCTCTTTCATCACATCACTGACCCCTATCCCCTCACAGCACAGACCACTCTTTCACTGACCCCTCTCAGCACAGAGCCCCTCTCATAGCACAGCCACCCCATTGCTCACATCACTGACCCCTCTCCCATCTTAGCGCAGATGCCCCCTTCACTCATAATACAAAACCCCTCTTTACTCACATGACCCCTCTCCCTCTCAGCACAGACCCCCTCTTTCCTCACATCACTGACCCCTCACCCATCTCAGCACAGATCCTCTCCTTTCACAGCAGACCCCCTCCTCTCACATCACTGACCTCTGTCAGCACAGACCCCCTCCCCTCACAGCACAGACCCCCTCTTTCCTGACATCACTGACCCTTCTTCCCTCTCAGCACAAACCCCATCACAGCACAGACCCTCTCTTTCCTGACATCACTGACGCCCCTCCACTCTCAGCACAAACCTCCTCACAGCACAGATCCCCTCTTTCCTGACATCACTGACCCCCCTCCCCTCTCAGCACAGATCCTCTCCTTTCACAGCAGACCCCCTCCTCTTACATCACTGACCTCTGTCAGCACATACCCCCTCCCCTCACAGCACAGACCCCTCTCAGCACAGACCCACCCTCATAGCACAGCCACCCCATTGCTCACATCACTGACACCTCTCCCCTCAGCACAGACCAACCCACTCCTCTCAGTACAGAAACCCCTCTCTCACATCACTGACCCCACTCAGCACAGACCCCCTCTTTGCTCACATTACTGACCTCTCTCCCCTCAGCACATACCCCTCCCACCCCTCACAGCACAGACCCCCTCTTTCCTCACATTACTGACCCCTCTCAGCACAGACCCCTCCCATCACAGTACAAACCTCCTCTTTCCACACTTCAGTGACCCCTCTCCCCTCTCAGCACAGACCCCCTCACAACTCAGATGCAGATAGTGATAAATATGCCCTTAATATGTGGCTTTCACTATCTATACGACTTCCTGGGATAATTATCGTCATAGAGCCTGATCTACACTATGCCGATGTTTTCGCAGTTGAGTGATAATAATCGTCAATCTGTGCATGTGACTAAGTTGCACGGCGCATGTGGGTAAGTGGCATGGCGCATGTTGGTAAGTGGCACGGCGCATGTGGGTATGGGCACGGCGCATGTGGGTAAGTGGCACTGCAGCGTTTGTGGGAGGACACAGAGAGAGGTGGTAAACAATGCAGGCATATTTGGACCATCCCCAGGGTGTGTCACACCGTGCGTCTACGATTCAGTACGCAAGAAATATGGCTCCGGCGTCTCAGGTCCACAGCCAATCTGCAGGACCATAGTCTCAGGACTGCGATAATCGAATGTTGTGCGGCCGGTGCTGCATCTTTGCACACAGATGCTTGGACCAGAGAAGCCGCAGATGGGCGTTTCAATACATTTCTCGACATACGCCTCGTACGCAGACGCAGCAGCAACGGCGGCGGCATTAGCATACAACGCTGAATCAGCGCCATAGTCAGTCCACGTTATAGCATGGTAGAGGAAATGTTTAAGTCTAATAACAAATCTTTTTCACAAAGGTTCCAAAATTCATATGTTGTTCCCAAAACTTCAGTAGTGTATTTATTATGCACCATGACATAGTCATTCGCCACATTCAAGAGTCTGCCAGTTCTTTTGCTCTTAAGTGTGATCTTTATTTTAAAAAACTATTACATTACAGCAAATATGACAACTCCAAAACTTTTTAAGCAGTGGCTTTACTGCCCCTCAGAATAAGCCAGCATTGACAATTCCGGATGGCTTATATCCATTCATTTGGGAGAACAGAATTTCACAGAAATACTTTCCCAAATTGATTTCATATCTTTCGAGTCACATGCAGTTACTAAAGTGGAACTGTTATACGGAAAGGCAACATTTCAAGGAAATTCGGCCACTGAGAAAATAGACAGCCATGAAATTGGTGTCACTGTCAAAATCAACCAAATAAACTGGAATAAGTTCTTTATAGAGTCAATACAAACATTTACTTTGCTAAGCTGCCTTCACGGGAATTGCTCGTGTTTTAGGTTCTGTCTCTGAGAGTAGGCTTGGGCTGCCGGAGATCTCATATACTCGGTGATATACTACTCACTTAGATTTCGAGTTGAGGGACTGAAAGCAAAGGATTTCAGACAAATTAGGTTATACGTCATGGACCAATGCAGTCCTGCCTCTATAAAACATAGGGATAAAATAAATATTCTACATATGAATATAGGATGGTGTTGAGAGAGCCTACTGTGCCTTAGCAAGTTACATATCTTGTTTTCATTAAATGACCAATGAAATCCATAGTTTATTATAACAGATTCTCCCTGCTAATAAAAGATTTGTGCACCCAATGCATGAATGCATGATGTAAAAAAAACATTTTTGAATTTACTGTATGATGTGTTCTGCATTTGTATGCTTTGGTTTTGGATCTGGATTTTTTTTTTTTTTATTATAAAAAGTCTTTAAAAACAGCTAAAATCATATACTGTAAGTGCTTTTTCTGTGTGTGTATGTGTGCGTTAGCAGCTAAGCTGTGCTATTATTGTTTGGTGACACTGCCGGCTAGACCGCAGTTTATCGTCCATGTATTGTGACACTATAAGTGGTAGCGCAGTGTATTATTCTTATTCATACATAATCTTGTGACACTGTAAGTGGTAGCACAGTGTGTTATTCATTTCTTATTCATAAATAATCTTGTGACACTGTAAGTGGTATCACAGTGTGTTATTCTTATTCATACATAATCTTGTGACACTGTAAGTGGTAGCACTGTGTGTTATTCATTTCTTATTCATAAATAATCTTGTGACACTGTAAGTGGTATCGCAGTGTGTTATTCTTATTCATAAAAAAATCTTGTGACACTGTAAGTCATTGATACCTCAGTGTAATATTTAAAATTGATACAAATTGATGTGTTTGCTGTACCCCACTTCATTCGTGTTTGTTGATATGGAAAATGATTAGTTGAGAGCAGAGCTGGAACCACAAACTAGTGCTGAGCTGCTGCCAGTGCCTCCAGTCATGACGATACTAGTCCATCCACATCATCTACTAAAGTTGATGCCCAAGGGCATATAGGACTTAAGTCAGGGCATCTAAAATCAAGAATCTTTTACAGTGGTAAAGAAAAAAACATCAAAAGGAAAGTTAGCTGCAGTTTTTTCTCGGCAGAAGCACTTGCTGGAGAAACTAAAGGAGAAACCATCGCTGTATCACATGCCACTTGAGCTGACAATTTGCTTACCAACAGCTCTTTGCATCTCTTCAGATCTGTGTCCGCTGGGAAGAAAGACACAATGTATGATTTAAGCCTTATATCTTAAATTTTGCATTTGCTCTGTTCAGCTTGTCCACATATCTGTGGTTATGTGGACAGTGGGTACAACAGCATTTTGGAGGCCACAAATTAAGTTTTTTTTAATGTCCCTGTACAGGTAGGGAATTGCTTTTCTAGTGAAGTGGAATCTTGACGGGATATGGTAGTGAGGACACAGGACCTCAATTAACTATCTAAAACCGACTGCATTATTGGCGAATACTGGATGCACATCTAATACCAGCATAGATGTTATGGCTTCAGTGATCCGTTATGCAACTGGGTGACTGCTGTCATACTTGCTCCCCCTTGCAAAGGATTGTTTAAAAGTCAATTGTTTTTAATGTACTACTAGTAGTCTTCCTGGTCCCCTTCTGGGATTAAAATCCACTCCCAGCAGCAATATCAGGCATAGTGCTCAAGGATTCTTCTGGGGCAAGGATTAATGTGAATGAGTAAAATATTTTTTGTAAATGTCTCCCCTTCACCCCTCCCTCATAAATTTGCTTTGGAATAAAAAAAATTAATGAAATTTACTACTAATCTAATATTTATTTCCCTGCCTTCAACTACATACATACTCCAACTCCTTCAGATCTCTTGAATAATAAAAAAAATTGTTTCCTAATGTGCCATGTTGGAAGTTGAACTGCCACTGCTGCTGCATTCTTTGATATGCAGTTGCTGAATGCCAAAATTTTTCTAAACCACCAAGTTGATTTTGTGGCCAAAACATGGGACATATTTTTCACCCATGCTCTCCCACCTCCCTCCTAAATTTGCTTCGGAATAAAAAATTAAATTAAATTTACTACCAATCAACCCTTCCTGTCCCTGCCTTCAACTACATACATACTCCAACTCCCTCAGGCATCTTGATTAAAGTAAACAGCCAGCCAGCTAGATTGGTGCAAATGTTGGGCTTAAACCGGATGAAAACAATATTGTGAGCTGTGAGGTGCTCAAAATTGACTGGAAATGAATGGAAATTTATGTTATTGAGGTTAATAATACCATAGGGAAAAAAAAAAAAAAAAATGATGTAATTTTAGCAGTTTTTATAAATGTTTGAAAAAATCCAGATCCATAACCAAAACACGCAAGGGGCAGTTTTGGCAAAACCAAATCCAGATCTAAAACACGAGGAGATAAAGATCAAAATCCAAAACATGGGGATCGGCGCACATCCCTAATTACAATGTGTACTTTATTCCATCTTCATCGGGCAAGAAATACAGTACAAACGTGTATATACCCCAGAGCCACCACCACCCCACATGTCCAGTCAGCATCTGGGTCTGAGAGGAGGCGCCCACAGATTACATCACCATCAGGCACCTGTCGCCAAGGTTTCAAACCAAATACATAATACAAACAGCCTGCTAGCATGCAGTAACTTCAAGTTGTTTACCATCCCAATTAACACAACGGGGTAAATTTACTATGGTGCCGATTTCTCTTCTATGTCATCCAAGATCAATCTCGGATGACATCGTCCATATTAATCAGTAGCGCACGCAGGGGGGGTTTCTGAGTACCTAGAAACCCCCCCTGTTGGCCAATCCATCCCCGCAGCGCCCAAGTATTTATTTGTTTTTTTAAAGTGAGACAGAGAGCTTTGTCTCTGTCTCATCAGGCCGTTCTGTGAGCTCCGACAGGGCAGCTTCCGTGTAGTTATGGAGATGGCTGAGAGCAGTACTGGGGAACTGCTGTGGCTGCAGTGTAAATGCCTGTGTGTAATCTGCACTGTATGTCTGTGTGTAATGTGCTCTGAGTGTCTGTGTGTAATGTGCAGTGTGTGTTAGTGTGCAATGTGCAGTGTGTGTATGTGTATAATGTGCAGTGTAAGTGTCTGTGTGTAATGTGCAGTGTAAGTGTCTGTGTGTAATGTGCAGTGTAAGTGTCTGTGTGTAATGTGCAGTGTATCAGTGTGCAATGTGCAGTGTAATGTGCAGTGTGTGTATGTGTATAATGTGCAGTGTAAGTGTCTGTGTGCAATGTGCAGTGTGTATGTGTGCAATGTGCAGTGTAAATGCCTGTGTGTAATCTGCACTGTATGTCTGTGTGTAATGTGCAGTGTAAGTGTCTGTAATCTGCTCTGAGTGTATGTGTGCGGGAGGGGAGGAGCAGGGCAGTCCAAATTGGGAATACACCTATACTTACACAATTCATTGCAAAAATGGAACTATCCATGTGTGAGAGGCATGTGGGTGGTACATATATACTGGACCGGCACTCAGGAACAGCAATAGATAACTTTGCCGGGTGCCTCCACATTCAATAAGATACAATATCCAGAGGTGCGGCACTCGCGGACGGACAAGCAGAGAATCAGGTCAGTGGTAGTAGCATAACGTTTCAGTTGTATAACTGTCATCTTGAAGATATATATATATATATATATATATATATATAAAAATTGTGTATACATACATATGCAGAAAACCCCCCTTACAAATCCTGCGTTTGCCCCTGTTCATGTGTTTCATTTTTCGAACAGGTGACTGAATTTACTTAGCTGCCGATTTGTTGTCATTCATGTTGATCGATGGTGTATTCATTCATAACCATTCGTAATTTTAATTCGCATTTTGCGTTCACTTTGATCATCCTGGCAGGATTTTGCATCCCTTCGTATTGTGCCAACGTGTGCGCAATCACTCTAACTTGGCCGATTTAGCAAGTTCCGAAAGAGATCATGCGTGATTGGTTTAAAGTGTCATACATGTGGGTGGTGCACAGTAGTGTATGGTGTTAGTCTGCTATTGTGTAATGTAATGTTTTGTTTTGTTGTTAAATTAAAAACTCTGGGTACTTTACAGATATGTCCACATACATCTCTCCTCCGCGAGCTACAAGTCGCAATACACATAAGGCAGGAGCTCTGTGTGTCTCGGTTGCACCAAGCATCTTTTCGTGTGACTTTTTTTCCTTCAAATGCGTCTTTTTCACACTGTGATGCTTCTGCTGTTTTAAATGATATGCAGCATGCCTAAATTCTGTGAGCAACACAAAACATAGCATGCTGAATATCATTTTAAAAAGCAGAATCTGATTGTGCTATCTATTCGGATCGCAGTGCAAATAAGACACATGCAAAGGAAAAAAGTCACACGTAACGACGCTCAGTGCAACCAAGTCACGCCATGGCATGTATGAATTCGCCATCGAGCAAAACGTTTAAGTTCAATCGCCCCCTAAAGAAATTGCTTGCGCAGCCTCCATGGTACAGATGTGTCCACATCAGTGGCATCACAAGGGGGGTGTCACTGTGAGGTGCAGACTCCCCGTCAGTGACAGGAGCCGAGTGCCTCACTGTAGTATTAAGTGCAGCACTCGGCTCCTGACATTGTCAGGGAGCCGGCACTGCACACAGGGCAGTCCGCACCTCCTGCACCCCCCCTCCCGTAGAAGCTCGGGACCCCAGGGCATTGGGCGCACATTTTAGTGTGGTCTTGATCCCTGGCTGAGAGGTCACACCCTCTTTTCGGCTGCGCTCAGCTAAAGCATGCACACAGTATCCCACCCCACACCAGGTGACTCCAAGGGGAGGGAGAAAATGGTCCACATGCATCTATCCTACAAGTTACGCTACACATAATGAGGGAGCTCCATGTGACTCGGTAGCATAGAGCATTTTTTTGTGTGACTTTTCGCAGCATGCCTATGTTCTGTGTTACTAACGAGTCATGCAACGGCATTGTTGACTTTGATATCGAAGAAGCTTCTGTCATTCTCCAGGGCTACCTGCCAATCAGAGGGCGCTCTACATTTAGCGGCCGCTGATTGGCTATGACAAGAGTGGCTGACAGTCAACAGCACGTAGGTCACAGCCAATCAGTGGGACCGAACATCTGGCAGAAGGTAAGTATGTGTGAGTGTGTTAGGTGTGTAATAAACTTGTAAAATCTACGGTGTGTGTGTGTACTGTGTTTTTATAACTATTTTTTTGTACAGGTGCTGGCCGCTTGCTGGCACTTGTAATTCCACAAATGCCAAAGGGCAGGCATGCTGGCACCTGTAGTTTCACTGTAAAAAACAATAGTATTCATCTATTCTTTACACTATTACCTCTGCACCCACCAGACAGGGGTGCAGGGAAGAGCCCCAGGTCTCAGCTTACGCCAGGGGTGCTCGGGATTGGGGAGACCCCTTTATTGGGGATCCCCACCTCGCCTGAGATCCCTGGCTTGGGCTGCCTAGCTTGGAGTGTTAATGCTTTGGTAGGGTAACCCACTGAAAGGGTCCCCTGGCTGTGGCTTTAAACTCCAGCTAGAATTGAGTCCAGTGCAGGTTTTAAAAACAGGGGGTATGCTACACAGTTTTTTACCCTTATTTTTAAAACCAGGACTGGCTCTGGGAGCCCAGTGCTGGTTCATAAAATACGGGGGAACCCCACTTCCCTGTATTTTAAGAACCAAGACTCAGGAACCCAGGGCTGGTTTCGCTTTTTTGGGGGGTGACCCTCAAGGAACTCAGGTGAGAAATCTCAATCACATACATCATTGGAAAACACAATCTCAGTTAATCATGATTCTTGGCCTAAAATCACCTGCGCTTCTGCGATACAAATCAAGTTTCTAATCAGGCAATCTCGATCAGACACAATTCTTAGTAAATTTTCCACCTAGAACTAAAAGGGTGAATAGGCATGAGATGGATTTAGAAGTGGGCGGACCATAACTCCTGATATGTAGAGGTACACTAAAACCTCCTCAAAGATTCATACACTAAAATCTCCTCCGTAGATAGAAATTGTCTACTGAAAATATAAGGACACTAAGAACAACAATAGGAAAACTAATACAGAATTCAATAAATCATTAAAGTTCATCACTAGGTTCAACACAGGGGCCAAAACTACCAAAAAAATTCTACAAAAAACAAAAAATACTCTATACAGATCCATTGCTGAAAGAGAACTTAGGAACAAGAATTAAAACCATTACAGTGTAAGTGCGGCCTACAATATATAGGAGGTACTACACGTCGACTAAAGGAAAGATTCCTTGGACATAGGAGAAATATCCTCAAAGGCTTCCTAAAACACTCAGTCTCAAGACATGTGATAGAAAGTCACGGTGGAGATGTGAGCTCTCTTAAAATAGAATCGATTTCACAAACTACTAGAGGGGGAGACAGGTACAACAAACTTTGCCTACAGGAGACATATTGGATCCACATTATGAGGACCCTCAATCCAGAGGGTCTGAATGAAATGGTTGAGATAGACTTTGAGATCTGACATCCACCCTCAATGTCACAACTTTGACTCTGAATGATGGGTCTGGCAGGGGTAGCACAATTCAAAAACAGGAGTACACCGGAGGTCCTTCGAGGTACCTCTACATATCAGGATATTTGGTCCACCCACTTCTACATCCATCTCATGCCTATTCACTCTTTTAGATCTAGGTATCAAGGGTCTGTTCCGAGACACGTTTTGTGTGATAATTTCTCCAATAATAATTTTTCCACTAATCCAACAGTTCTATTCAGTCTTCCCTTCCATATGAGCTAATTTTTATCTTTAGGCATTATATGTTTTTTTATATATCTAATTACCCCAATCTTAATAACCATGCCCTTCCTTTACGATTATACTGGAAGGTATATACACTTATTATTATGCTTTTGCATTACTGCTGATTTACGTTGGAATAGATGGTCTCTTCAATATGTTTTTATTTTAAATTCCATTATTTATCATTATTTTCACTATTTATCAATTTTTATTATTTTATTTCTATATTTACTTTTACGTTTATATTTATTTTTATTTGCATTTTTATTTTTAATACCATTTTTATTTCTACTGTACCTTATCCCTTATCATCAGCCAGTTTCACATCTATTATAACTGAATTATTTCAACAAAAATATATAAGAGCTGCGCAGACCAACTCTAGAAATGCAGCATAAGTGTAATACCACAGAGTAAAAAAAAACATGAATACTGTGTCAAAAGATAAATTACATAATTACCGGTTTAATATATCAAAAGAGAAAATTTGCTATATTGCTCTATAATAAAAAAATACAATAGTAAAAACACATATAAATACACCGGTGTATTGCTAAATATGAGATCTCAAGGTAAGAGATACAATGTGTCTGTATTTCAATAATAAAACCATGTGTAAAAAACCAGCCTTGAGATTCTATAGCGATAGTCTATTGTGAGAGGAAAAAAAAAAAAGTAACCCTCTTAATATATAGCGGTCACTGCAAGGAAGATATATTGCAATCTGGAATCCTGTGTGAAGGAGAGAGAAACCAGGGTTATCCTGAATAGATGCACGGGAGCCAATATAGATATTAACGGAACTCCTTTATAAATTTTCAAGTCATAGAATATTCCAGTTGATGATAATCTATGCACTCACCTATCTATAAGATAAAATGTAATGTAATGTGACCGTGTGACTATATTGTTCTCTGTAAAAAATATTAATATAAATGATAAAGAAATAGCATGCAGTATTAATATAATTATGTTTAATACGGGATACACAATGCTGTATTACTTATAGTAGCTGTAAGAGTACTGAATGCAGATGGTTGTGTGGGAAAGTTAGAGACTCCTTTAGGGTGTCTCTACCCGTAGTGCCCTCAAAAATAAACTACGTCTCCACTGTAATCTTTAGAATGTCTAGCAATGGGATAAAGGTGATAGGTGTGCCCTTTGAGGGGGTTACCTTCCGTAATTAAATACGTCACCTTATAGTGACTAACCGTCAATGATGATGTGGATCAATTGGGTAAAATTGGGTGAGGGATATATCCTTGTATAAAAAACTGTATTGGGTGACTAACACTTCTGGAGTTCTGATTATATTCACCCCGCCGTAAGTTAGGATGTGAGGAAACCTAACCAGCTAGGTTCCTATCTGTATGTGAACCATATGTCTCCTGAAATGTAATATGCTGTGTAGCAGTATGATGAGGGGTATGCCAGTGTGACCGCGGCATCCCACGTGAGAGGCTTACCTGTCCACCAAGACAGACAATCCGAAGCATACAGCAGACAATAGGTGCATATTTAATCTAAGTAGTACCATATTGACTACCCAACATGAACAAGTACTCTCAAAAGGACTAAAATTTGCACCTACACACCAACCGAACAAGTTTGATATATATTGTGATCTACAATCGTTTCTGAGAAAATTAACACTTAAAAAATATTTTATGAGCAATCCGATAATTAAGAATCATGTAGGAACAGATAAATATAAACACACACAATTGAAACCAAAATCAGAATTTTATCCGAGTCATCTAAAAAATCACTATATGAAGACATTTGAAGCATTAGTCTTAAGAGATCTAGACCTGATGCAATCAACAACAAACAAACATAAAATACCCCAGACGGGAGGACAAAATCTCACGGCAAAAGAAAGACTGGCATTGGCAGAATTAGAAAGAGATAAGAACATTGTGGTCAAACCAGCGGACAAGGGTGGAGGGATAGTGATCATGGACAGATCCAAATACATTGCGGAAACTTATAACATTCTTAGAGATATGGACACATATCATGTATAAAAGGGAGACCCCACATTGAAATATAAAACACAATTAGATGATATGCTTAAACAAGGGTTTAATGAAGGGATCTTATCTAAACAAGAACTACAATTCCTCACCACCCCACATCCGGTTATACCCGTTTTCTATTTTCTTCCAAAAATACACAAAGACCCATTTAATCCACCCGGACGCCCAATAGTTTCAGGCATTGGATCACTCACGTCGAACTTAGCCCAGTACAGATTGTTTCCTACAAGGAATTGTAGGACAACTACTATCACATATTAAGGATAGTACAGATATCATAAACACCTTGGAGACCATAGACTGGCAGCCTGAATATTGGTTAATCACTAGTGATGTATGTTCACTATATTCTGTCATTAGACACACAAGGTCTAGAAAGTGTCAAATACTTTCTGGATAAGGATGAAGGTCTGGATCAGACCCAAATCAAATTCATCATTGATGCAATTGATTTTATATTACATCACAATTACCTGTGGTTTGATGATACATTTTATCTACAGACCAGGGGTACCACCATGGGATCGAGGGTGGCCCCGAGCTATGCTAACCTGTTTATGGGCAAGTGGGAGGAAGAGCACATATGGAGGGCATGGCTGGGGGAAGAACTTGATCCTATTGCGGAGATATATAGACGACATTATCTTCATATGGAACGGAAGCAAATCTACACTTGATGCCTTCCTAGACCATATGGGTAATAATGACCACAATCTCAAATTTACTACACAAATTAGCAAAAGTCAAGCAGTATTCCTGGATTTAGAGATATACATCGATCAAAACAAACTACACACCAGGGCATACAAAAAGAATGTAGATGTCAACAGTAACATTTTATCCACCAGTGGACACCACAAAAGTTGGGTAGCAAATATACCTAAAGGCCAGTATAGGAGGATCCGGAGGAATTGTTCGAAAATCGAGGATTATCACAAACAAGGGTTGGAGATGAGTTCTCAATTTATAGACAAACTATATGACCCAATTGTGATAGAACAAGCATTCCAAGCAATAGGAAAGTTAGACAGGAACACTATACAACAGTCCAAAATGAAGGACACCCCAACAACAAAATGTATATTTCATTACTCAATATAACAAATCAGCTCATCAGGTCAAAAAAGATTTTATATAAACATTGGGATTTGTTGTTACAAGATGAGGATCTGAATCAAGTTCTTGGTAGTAGACCAAATATAGTGTACAGAAAGGCACCTGATATAAAATCCAAAATAGTGAGGAATCACATTCCTCCAAGAACATTCATTCAACGACAACTACCCAATACTACACACACAGGAGGTTTCCACTACTGTGGGAAGTGTACAGGAAGTAAGACTACACATATTCAGACTCTTAAAAAGTCATTGTATTTTCATTCATCCATAAGGATTTTAAAATTAAACAGGCTATGTCATGCAAATCTCGAGGCGTCATTTATTTACTAAGATGTGGGTGCGGCCTTGAATATATCGGTCGCACTATCAGACCCCTTAAAAAACGTATATATGAACATATAAGGAACATCAAGATTGGCTATGATAATCATAGTGTATCCAAACATTATAAAGAGGCGCACAATTCGGACCCCACAAATCTAATTTTTATAGCAATAGAACAGCCACAGATCAACTGGAGGGGGGATGATCATATGAAAATTTTAGACAGAAATGAGATGAAATGGGTCTACATTCTACAAACTATGACCCCTAAAGGGATGAATATCGAATTTAATAATAAAATTCTGATAAAATAAAATACTCTAATAGATATTGACGCATTAAATAGATATTCTCTATTCCTTTTCTTCTTTTTGTTTTTCTTTTTTCATCCTTTTCACATTTATCCGTGTTTCCTTGCTCTTTTTCTTTGTCCATTAATAACATTTATTAACTGCTAGAATCCAACTATAGTTTTTTTTTTCTCAGTTTCTTTCTTCCTTTTTATTTTTTCTTCTTTTTATAATTTTCCAATATTGGATTTTTTCCAATACATACTTCCATATGGATAAAATGTTGAGCACACAGTTTTAAATAATATATGTTTTTTGATAAGAAACACACTTTTAATAATTTTATACATATATATAGCACAATAAAGGATTTAAGATAGAAAGATAACAGGATTTACATTTTCATAATCCACATTTTTGTAGAAATTGATAGTGTATGACAATTCCTTATACAACCCTCATGTTATACCAACACGTAAGTGCAGGTTCAATATTGGGAGACACCCATCTAAGAGACTATTGGATAGAGCTTGTATATTAACAAGGCGACAGCAACACAGACTCCACTTTGAAGAAGGCCTGATTGGCCGAAATGCGTTGTCACATGTCTTGACACTCACACGCTGATCAGCAGGAATATCGTACTAACGCAAAGGTCCACGCTGCCGCTGCCGCTGGATACAGGATCTTTCCTAATGATACAGTACAGACTGAGACATCCGGACGTTAGCCCCCGCTCGTGTCACCAGTCAGAGGGACGGAGTCCACCGGGCGAGTGCGGCTGCACCGACGCGTGGATCACGGGACTTTACCACTCCGTCTCACCTCCGGACTGCCAGTATCAGGACTTCGAATTTGCTGAAGACTTCGACGGGAAAGCCTCTCACGTGGGACGCCGCGGTCACATAGGTATACCCCTCATCATACTGCTACACAGCATATTACATTTCAGGAGACGTATGGTTCACATACGGATAGGAACCTAGCTGGTTAGGTTTCCTCACATCCTAACTTACGGCGGGGTGAATATAATCAGAACTCCAGAGGTGTTAGTCACCCAATACAGTTTTTTATACAAGAATATATCCCTCACCCAATTTTACCCAATTGATCCACATCATCATTGACGGTTATTCACTATAAGGTGACGTATTTAATTACGGAAGGTAACCTCCTCAAAGGGCACACCTATCACCTTTATCCCATTGCTGGACATTCTAAAGATTACAGTGGAGATGTAGTTTATGTTTGAGGGCACTATGGATAGAGACACCCTAAAGGAGTCTCTAACTTTCCCACACAACCATCTGCATTCAGTACTCTTACAGCTACTGTAAGTAATACAGCATTGTGTCTCCCGTATTAAACATAATTATATTAATACTGCATGCTGTTTCTTTATCATTTATATTAATATTTTTTACAGAGAACAATATAGTCACACGGTCACATTACATTACATTTTATCTTACAGATAGGTGAGCGCATAATACAACACTTTTCTTCTATATACGTTTTTTTGGAGATAGGACGTCACCAGTATTAAGCTGCTCCCTTACTATCTTTACACGTTCCTCTGAGCGCTGTTCACAAACTATATCTATATAAATACAGTTGATGATATACAGTATTAAAATAGTAACTGTATATAATGAGTTTACCACAGTCATAAACCACGGCAACTGTGGGTACTAACTCATGGTTCTTCAATGAAAAGCTGCAGCTCTATGTGAGCGGGGCTGCTTGTCCGAGCGTCCTTGGGCTGTACAGAGAGCGGTCCTTCTATGAGCAGCTGTCTTGGTCCCTGGCTGGGCTCGTAACAGAGTGAGATGGAAATGGGTTCAACTGGGTAAGTAAAAACCAGTAGGTGGAGTCCTTAACATGTTTCGTGACTTTCTCAAAGGGTATACTACTAAAGTATATTACTAAAGGTCAACTTTAATACATTTTGATGTATTTTAAATCGATCTAAATCGATATTGTGTTTCTGGGGCTAAATCAAACATTTGCTAACAGACAATTTTTCATTTGCTTTTTTAATTGTTAATAAATATCTGATTTAGCCCCATGAATATAACATCGATGTAGATAGATTTAAATCTTTTAAAATCGATTAAAATCTTCCTTTAGCAAATATTCCCTCTGTACAGTAATTTCAAGCAACAATTGACTGTGAAATAATCATTTGCAAGAGGACCAAGTATGACAGCTGCCATCCTGTTGCACAGCGGATAACTGAAGCCATGACGGCTACTGTATGTTAGTATTAGATCTGCGTCATGTATCCTCTATCGATGCATGTGGTCATGTGTCCAGGCTACCAAATCAATTTTAAAATATATTTATTAATATACAAACCATTGACCTACATCTCTTCCCTTCTCAAAATATCTCTAAACTCGACCTCTACACTCTGGTCCAGATCTGTTTCTCTGATCCCCACTCATTATCGGTCCCATTCCTGACTACTGACCTTTCCTTTGGCTGCACCCACTCTGTGGAAATCAGTAACCCAAACTTCGCCCCTAACCTCCATCATTCAAGCATTCAGTGAAAACTTTAGGCAAGTATACCAAATTCCCAAGCCATCGTCTTAACCTCCCTAAGCTATTCTACCCAATAGCCAATCAGCTACACACTCACTTAGATTTACATTTATTCCGTTTCTCTCCTTACAATCCCTCTGACTCCTGTTAAGTAACATTCTGTAGCCCAGTAAGTACTTTACCCCATTGCTATGTGTCTGCATCATTAACAAATATGTGGAACTTAACCTCATGTATCAAAATATTTCCATATATGATTGTGGTATAAAAAGTCAACAGTATAATGGACACCAAAAGGTCGACTGGTTCTGAATGTCAGCAGTAAAAAGGTTGAAATGGTCATTAGGCCAACCGTCATTCTGTAGACATCTATTTAGGTTGACAGGGTTAAATGGTCAACATAGTAAAAAGGTCAACATTTAATATGTCACAAAAATGTTGGCACATTTTTTTTCTTATTTTAGCTTAAAACTATCCCCTAACCCTAAACCTAACACAAACCCTAAACTGAACCCTAAGCCTAACCCAAGTCACTAATCGAACCCTAACCCTAAAAATAATGAAAAACACATGTGTTGATGTTTTAAGGTCGACATGTTAAATGTCGACCATTTGACTGTTTTGACCATTTAACTCTGTCAACCTACAGTAAATATATGTCTACAAGATGATGGCCAACCTAATAACCATGTCGACCTTTTTACTGTCAACATTCAGAACCAGTTGACCTTGGGAATGTTGACCTTTTTATTGCCGACCAATCAATCGGTGTCCACAAATTGTAAGTTTGTGAGCAAGGCCGTTTTCCTGATATGTTTTTCTTTGAATCCCCAGTCTTGTTATATCACTGTGTTTGTCACCGATTTTAAAGCGCTATGCTGTATGTTGCAGCTATGGAACTAATCATTATAATAATACATAAATATCATGTCTGCACATTTTAAGAAAATTGCCAGCAAGGAATATTTTCAAGATCTGACAACGTTACTTATAGTCATAGCTATTTAATTGCATTGTGATTGCAGTGCTTAGTGCAGGAGAAATGGACAGGCCGGCTGCTTGGCGAGCCTGCAGATGAAAAGGTGGAGGGAAGGGTCAGCAGCTTAGTAACCAGTGCATACTCTATCAAATTGCTGTCCTTTTCCTTTCCAATTGTACGACACGGAAAAGCTTTCAAAAACTATATTCAGAACAGGAGCTGGAAGCATAAAAAAAAAATGTCTCTGGTATTTAAATAAGCCAAATAAAACCTAGTATCAAGTAAATGTAATTTGCTGTGCTAAATTGGCACCTAGCATATAATTAAAGGACGAAAACTACCCAAATCAACAATAGCAGAATGCAGCTGCAAAATGATTGGATACAGATTATTTTACCCACATTTCCCAGTGCAGGAAGGGTTCCAAGGAAACGGTCTATGTACTGTAGCCGCGGTACGTACTGGAGAGATTGGGCATTTTTCCCATTATCCCTGTCCTACATTGACACAGTTCTTTGCAGAATTTACAGTTAAATAAAAAAAATATATGTTCTTTTGATAAAAATGCAGCTGTAGCTCCAGCTTTCTGTGTCCCAGTGCAAGGGTTCCTGGAAAACTTCAATCTACTTCTCTACACATTCACCAATATATATGGCAGTGCAGGAAAAAATATAGGCTCACGCTGTAATATATCAGAGTACAAGGTCTCATAGGAGCACGGTTCATGTACTTCTTGTTTTCCAAGAACAGTACTGGAACTTACAGCCTTGGGGATCTTATTTACTGTATATAAAGATGCTTTGAATTTTTTTACAAAAAATATATATTTAGAGCCTCAGAGTTCAGTGTATTTTGTTTCTGAACACCCCACATCCGTCTTTTACCCCTCTATAACCCCAATGGTATCTCCGTTTCTGCAAAGTTCAAATGGAAATGACAAAAAGAAAATCTGAATGGATAGTCACAAGTAGCCTGTCTAGCAATGTGTCTTATTAGGGGACTAATTTAAAAAGCCCAAAAAATGCATTCGATACTCTCTGTCATATGGAAGGACTCTCTGCATATTATGACATGTAAAAGTTGTCTGTGTATATATGATCACGTATAAAAAGTGTGTCAATGCTCAGACTGGATAGCACTCACACAACAGGGAGGCTTGATTCCCTATACCAAGATGACCACTGATTTAAGCACATCGCATACGTGGCACCATCTTGTTACAGTGTTGAGTGTCACAGTGGGGGACAGTAGTCTCCAACTTACTCTAGCTCTAGTGAGACCCAGAAGCTGTTCCAGTATACTGCACCACTAACCTTGTCCACATACACTCACTGGCTGGTGAGTTGTGTGTCACCATGCTCTGCTACATATACTAGTGTGTGTAACAGTGAGTACAGCTGTACCCATTATCCTTTCAATAAAACCACTACACTGTTTAAGCAACTGGGCTGTTTGCAGTCTCAGGGCATCCGCTGGCGTGTACAGAAACTCTGCTACAACATCAAACCTGTAAACACATATTTCCAACAGGTTATGGACCAAGACACACAAGTATAAAGTACATTGGGCCTGATTCAGACCCACTCATAAGCGGCAGCTCGTTCGCTCCGAGCGATGTTTGCCCAACTGCGCATGCGTACGGATCGTTATACGCATGCGCGAACCAGTCAGTGCGGCCGAAATTCATGTGCTCGCAAAATAGCGAATGCCTGCTAATTTGAGTGACAGGAGGAGGCATATGTGGGTGGTAACAGGGGAAGGTGCTTGAAAACAGGGAGTGGAGATCCGAACCCAGGCGTGCTTAAAGGTCAAAACGGGCGTTTTATGGGTGTGCATATTTAAAACAGCAGCGTCATCGACCACGTCACTCGGTTATTTTATAGCCAGAACTGCTCGCAAAATTGTGGTAGCAAAAACCAACCACAAGTATAGCAAGCAGCTCATACCCTGTTCGATGTACTCGATTAATCTAATAAATAGCGGACATGACGTAGGATGCGAGCGGCCAGGGGGTGTAGTTTCCCAAAAAATGACCGCAAGTTTTGTTCGCTCGTTCAGACCTAGAGGCGTGAACAGACCGCAAACAGCAAAACGGTTCATTTGAATAGCCACCCCTATGTTCTGGACGAGCGAGCGCTAATTGCGTCCGGCTCTGAATCAGGCCCATAGTTCCCGAGTTACTAAGATGCCCACAGCAACACACAGACACCATCTTAGGCACAGAGAGATACCAGCACAGTGTGACAGCAGAGAAAATGATTGGTGCACAGAAAGCGGCATACCGCTTTCAGACATAGCGAGATTCCCGGTTTTTGGCCTGGCTCAGCCAAAATACCCGGGTCTCAGGTGTGTCTGAAAGTCACCAACCTGGGAACACATTCCCAGGTCACTGCCCCTGCAATTGACCAGGGTATTTCCCGGGACTTAAGTCCCAGGTAGACAACCCTACTCAAGTGTGATTTTACTCCCAGGCTGCACCTGGAGTCCTCTGATTTGCGATTTGGTGCTGCCTAGAGACAGGGTTGTCTGAAGGGGACAGGGCTGTCTGGAGGGGGCGAAAAAAATTGAAAAAAACACTGTCAGTGCTGGATCTGGGAAGCCCTTATAACAATAGGTGAAGACCAAGTACCCAATGTATTGAAAAGGTGTCTGGTCCATGCTGCAGTGTGGAGAAGCAGCCGGCACACACTAGCGTTCTAGATACTGCCTCAGGGGCATATCTATAATGGATTCAGGGTGTGTGGGGAACACGGGCCCCTGGGTCCAGGAGGGCCCAGCACCGCACACCCTGCACCCATAATATTGCTTACCTCTCTGGAGTCCCACGTCGGTGCGGGGGTCCGGCGCTGTAAAACAACTGCAAAATGGCTGTGGCGGCCATTTTCCCATCGTTTGCGCATGCGCAGTACAGGGAAAATGGGCACAGCGGCCATTTTCCCGGTGACCTGTGTATACACTATAGACTCTGGGCACACTCTAGTGCCCAGAGTCTATAACTCCGGCACTGGCTGCGCACAGCTCAGTGCACTCCCGGCCACCGGCCGGAGAGGAGGGGGCCCGTGTCAGAGACTGCACACGGGCCCCCTTCTCTCTAAAACACCCCTGCACTGCCTGTTGTAAGGTCTGAGGTCTGGTGACTGTAGAAGGGGTGTGTGATTGCACGAGTTTGTCTGAATGTGACGTGTGTGTGTTATTGTGTGTATGACATGTATGTGTGCATGAGCATAACATGGGAGCAGACTGTCATGTCCTGGCTATTAGAATGCCAGGGCAGAAAGGCTTATGTCTGAATGGGATCAACCTGGGAATTTCCAGGGTCTCGGGTGCAGTGTGAAAGGGGGTCTAGAGCAAAAACCCGGGTCTGAGCAGGGAAATTCTTGGGTCATATGTCTGAAAGTGGTTTAACATACACAGAGTAGCTACACCCATAATGGGTGTTATAAAACTAAAAGGTGCAGAAAATTATACAGTATGGTAGTTTGCCATAGATAGACACCTGAAGTGTAAAATATTGTGGAAGGTGGCAGTAGATCCAGTCCCAGATGATATAGAGAGAGCCATAGATACTATAGCATAAATGTTTAGCAACATGTATACTTTATTATACTTGGGAAATAGTCAACAAATTACATGTGGACAGCACTGCAGGCAGCGTAACAAGATGGAGGTCTCATGAGACAGATACATTTAAGACGTATTATACTATACCAAGTTATGTGAATGCAGCAGAATGAGTAATTACATTGACAGAATAATTTCTGTATTTCAGCAAATATTGTCTGTTGGAGTGAAAGTAGATGAAGAAATTGCTACAGTAATTCTACAGAATGTGACTCCTGAGTTTGACTTCCTAGTTGTTAAGTTGGAGGCAAACACAGAAAAGTTAACACACACACAACAAAGTTCATATGTCATGTAATTCAAGAGTTGATTGTACTGTATTACACACAAAAAGTTAAAGGTTTAAAAGTTCAAGTGCTACAATCATCACAAGATAGGTCACATATCATTTGAGTGCAATCAAAAGACTGAAATGTATGCAAATCAAAAAAATGCAACAGCAAAGATAAATCAACCCTAAGTGTTACAGATAACCACAGCAAAGATAGCTGGTATATTGATTCAGGCTCAACAAGACATTTTAGCTGCAAATAGGAATGGTTTCACAAGTTAGTCGGATTTGATCCAATCACAATTAAAGGGATTGGCACTCAAGTTGGAATAATTAAAGCCAACTCAAAAACTGGGACTAGAGCAAAGGTCACATAAATCCAAGATGCTTTGTGTACCAGAGATTGCAACAAATCTAATAGCCATCAGTGTCCTGGAACAGAGATTCCACAGAGTTCACTTCACTAAAAGAAAGTGTATTGTGAGTAACAGCTACAGGCACAAGGTGTCACCAATTGTACATCCCTGATACACAGTATTTTTATGCAATGATGACAACTGAGTCACAGCCACTAGAACTATGGCATAGAATATTTGGTCACCTTGGATACAACAGTGTTCTGAAACTACAAAAAGTTATTATCAGAGGAATTCAGTGAGTGATGCAGAGAGACCCATGTGTGAGAGCTGTATATCAGGAAAGCAAGGTACAGATAGTTAGCCATTTCCCAAGTCAACAAACAGAGCTACAGCATCACTTGTGATAGTGCACACAGATGTGTGTGGTCCAATGGAGGTGAAGTCAGTAAGTGGACACAGATAAAGCATGATGTTCATAGATAATTTCACAAGAATGACACATCTGTACTTCATTAGGGAGAAGTCTGAAGTATCAAAGAAGACTTCACCCTACAAGTGACTTGTGGAGAATCAAACCAGTAATAGACTCAAGACCCAGAGATCTGATAATGGTGGGGAATATCTAAAGAGGTGGAATTCTTCTTGAGAATAAATAGAATAGAGCATTAATTGGCAATTGCCTGTACTCCTGAGCGAAATGGTATAAGAAAACAAGCAAATCATACATTAGTAGAGAAAGCAAGATGTTGAATGACACAGGCCTAGACAAAGAGTTTTGGGCAGAAGCCATGTCCACAGCCGTTTATCTTAATCATTGGATGCATCACATCTTTCATAGACTCTGTTGTGGCCCCTGATTGGTTGGTTTTGGCAAAGAAAGAATTGCCCGTTGGAGAGAAAGTCACAGAGGATGTAGTGTCAGCGGAGGTATGCCCTGTTTCTGGATTCACAGGGATGTGTCAGCTGCCTAGTGGTAAGTAACTAACGATAAATCAAAGTATCTGGGCATAGAGGGTTAATTCAATATTCTATCCAGAGACATTGCCAATTGGTCATATATGTCAGGAGAAGCAGAGCCTGAAGGATCATCTTATAACACCAAACTCAGGGCTCGATTCAGACCTGCCCGCAAGATGCGTTCGCATGCACCCAGCGTATGCAAATCTGCCAAAGCCAGGCGATCGCACGGCAAGGCATTAGCATGCCCACTATCTTAGCAAGCGATCACTCTGTGTATGCAGACGCCCACCAGCCTGTCTTAAGACGCCCACTTGCGCACGTCATCTCCAGGAAGTGTATGCAACTATCATAACATCGAGTACCATCAGAAGTGAACGCAGCGCTTGAGGCTGACCATACCCTACCGCAAGCACTGTGAGTGATTCAGTGTGATTTTTAACCATGTGATGTGTACTATGATGCTTCCTCTTAATTATATACGCCTCTAAAATGGCATTAAGGTGCTCAGGCGTGCCTGCGTTCACACCTCCACTCCCCCGTTTCTAGCAGCCAGCCCCTGTCACCACCCACAAACGGATTCTCCTGTCACTCAATCAGCCGGGCTGTCTATGCGCATAATGCAAACATCGGCTGGCTGCGTGTGAACATTGCCTAGCAAGCAGGTCTGAATCGGGCCCTCAGTACAAAGGAGATGAAACAGAGAGCAGGGGATTGGCTACAGATAGGAAGTGGGCGGTACGCTGAACAGGGCACCCACAAGCCAATTCATAATGCATCATTTATCTTGAATAACAATATTGAAAGAATATCAACTGCACTAGTGCAAATTAGTATATTTTTAAGAATAATTATCCAAACACTCTAGCATTGGAAAATATTCTCTCTAATTACCACATAAAAGCACATAAACATATAAATGAACATTAAAATCTTCATGAGACAAAGTAAAAAATGGATAAATAACCTGTGTGAATAAAATTCATATATTCCACTACTTATGTACTAGGTACTTAGACATTCATATTATTGCAGCAGAATATTGGTGAAAAAAACCTCCATAAAAGTGGGAAAACGATTTTCAAGTCCCGGCAAAATCTTTAATTTAATACTATGTAAAAGCAGATTTGTTGTGGTTGGAGTCAGATAAAATAATGTATTATCCTATTTAGCAACACTGGGCTTGATTCATTACCGATTGCAACTGCGATTACGCACACAATCAGACGATTGTTGCGTTCTGCACATGCGTACGCATCGCAGGCCCGATGGCAGTGACTACGCAGACCCATTGCAGCGTGATTGACAGGAAGTACCATTTGGGGGTGGTGACGGGGGGGTGGATGGCGAAACGCAGGTGTGCCATGGCGTTTGAACGCTGTTGCAATTCCTGAGTTAGGTCAGAGCTTGTGCAAGTGTACGTGAGGCTGTGATGGTACTCCATGTTCCCGATGGTTTTGCAGTCTTGCTAAGGATTACGGATGTGTGTCAGGTAAAGTGGACGTCCTTATGTTGCACTGCGACGGCATAGCGATCTCAATGGATTTGCATACTATCAGAGTGAGACTGTGGGCGTAATCGCTATTGTAATCGTTAATGAATCATACCCACTGTCTCAAGATGCCGCTGTCCATCAGTAATATGCAGCCTAGGGGGTAAATGTACTATGGGTCGATTTGACTTTCATTTTGAAGGTCGATTTAGCTCACCTCAAACCGACTCAAATCAAAAGTTTAAATCCCTCTTCAAATCCCTCATTTACTAATATTTACTAATATTCGATTTTAGAAGCATTTTTCAAATCAAATTCGATTTGGTTCGGTTTTGAACAGTGATTTGCTGTAAAATTTGACATGTTCATGTACAAATTGAACGGCAAATCCCACTTCAAAACGAACTGCAAATCCCCGACAGCATATACCTGCTTCATGCTTTCCCTTTCAGCATGAGCAGTTCGTTCTCACACAGATACCTGCAGACATCAATGACATGCTTGCATGTATCTGACTGTAACAAGCAAATAAAGAGTTAAATGTTTTAAAAAAAATTACGTAAGGTACCCCCCCAAAACACAACCAGCCCCAGACTTTTGAAAGCCAGTCCTGGTTGTTTATGTACAGGGAAAAAATTGCGTAGGGTTCCACTGTACTTAATACAACCAGCACTGGGCTCTGGGAACCAGTCCTGGTTCTGGACTTACAGGGAAAAATGGCGTAAGGTTCCACTGTAAGTTCCAGAACCAGCACCGGACCCTTTCTAGCGGGGGGCTGATGCCACAGCCAGGGCAGCCCTATCACCGGGCCCTCCAGCCACAGCATCAGTCCTGACCGCTAGTCAGCCTAGGCCAGGGATCCCTGGGGAGTTGGGGACCCCCCAGTAAAGGGGTCCCCCTCTCCAGGGCACCCCTAGCCTAGGTTAATAGCCCAGGGCTATCCCCTCCACCCCTGGGCGGTGGGTGGCAGGTTGATAGTGTATGTGTAGTGTAATAATAGAATATGTAAAACATTGTCTTTACAGTAGTACTGCAGGTCCCAGCAAGTCTCCCCCCGCATGGTGGTACTTGGAGAACCACAAGTACCAGCATGCGGGCATTAAGGGCCCACTGGTACCTGTAGGTCACCTGTAAAAGAAATGTTGAAAAAAACACAAGACACAAACACCGTACACAGTACAATTTTAATAAACATCCATGCACTCACACATGTACACACACATACACACACATGTACACATACTCACCTATGTATCCCTGTAGCATCGGTCCCCTTCTCCAGTAGAAATTCCATAGAGTACCTGTAGAAAAAAAAACACACTCACCGTCTCCTATGAGTGGTACGATCCTCTTCATTCCAAAGTAGGCATCTATGGTCTTCTGAAAATAAAAAAATGAAAAACGCGAACGACGAGAACCACGCACTAAGTTATAACCATCCTTAACAAGGATGGTTATTAATTCCCGACTGAAGTGCTCAGACGTGGCTTCCTCCTTTGAAGGTCCATGTCTGAGCGTTCATTGGCTGAGAGAAGTCAGAGTTAAATGGAGGGAGCTGTTCTTTGGCTGAGAGGCGGGGGCTAACCTCTCTCAGCCAATGAGCGCTCAGACATGGACCTTCAAAGGAGGAAGCTGCATCTAAGCGCTTCATTCGGGAAGTAATAACCATCCTTGTTAAGGATGGTTATTACTTAGTGCGTGGTTTGCGTTTTCATTTTTTTAATTTAAGAAGACCTTGGATGCCTACAGGGACAAGGGGACTACTCCAGGTAATGCAGGTGAGTATGTGTGAATGTGTATGTATGTATGTATGTACTAAACTTATACTGTGTACGGTGTGTGTGTCTTGTGTTTATTTCAACATTTCTTTACAGGTGAACTACAGGTACCAGTGGGCCCTGAATGCCCTGCACGCTGGTACTTGTGGTTCTCCAAGTACCAGCATGCGGGGGAGGCTTACTGGGACCAGCAGTTCTACTCTAAAGACAATGGGCCTGATTCACACTTGGGAATAGAGTGAGATATCTCTCTCAACTGTGAACCTGAACAAACCATATTGCAATACAAAGTGTGTAAATACATAAACATTTTTACATGTGGGGTAAATACTGGCTGCTTTTGCATGTAGCCCACAAATACTGCACAGTTTTATTATTACTCTACAATTTAGATGTCAGATTGGAAACACTCCTCCCAAATCTAAATCTCTCTGCACATTTTAAATCTGTCCCACCTGCAGTGCAACATGGTTTCACCTAGATGATCAATTGAGAGAGAGATCTCACTCTATTCCCAAGTCTGAATCAGGCCCTATGTTTTACAATTTCTAATATTACACTACACCTACACTATCAACCTGCCATCCACCACCCAAGGGTGGCGGGGATAGCCTTGGGCTATAAGCCTAGGCTACGGGTGCCCTGGAGAGGGGGACCCCTTTATTGGGGGGTCCCCAACTCCCCAGGGATCACTGGCCTGGGCTGACAAGCGGTCAGGACTGATGCTGCACTGGGGGGCCTGGTCATAGGACTCCCCTGGCTGTGGATTCAGCCCCCCCGCTAGAAAGTTCCCAGTGCTGATTTTGGAGCTTACAGTGGAACCCTACGCAATTTTTTCCCTGTAAGTCCAGAACCAGGACTGGTTCCCAGAGCCCAGTGCTGGTTGTACTAAGTACAGTGGAACCCTACATATTTTTTTCCCTGTACTTAAACAACCTGGTCTGGCTTTGCAAAGTCCGGGGCTGGTTCTATTTTGGGGGGGTACCTCACGACTTTTCTTTTCTACATTTAACTCTTTATTTTCTTTTTACAGTCAGATACAAATCGAAAGCATGAAGCAGGTCTAGTCATTTGGAGATTTGAAGTTCAATATTGTGTTCGATTTCAAATCAAATGATAGTAAATAAGGGATTTGTATGTTTGTCTATGTAAAAGTACTGATGTTTTTTCAATGTTCAATTTGAGGTAGATTTGACTAAAATTGGATTTTACATTCGATTTGGTCTTTAGTAAATACCCAAATGCAAAATCGAATGCAAAATCGAATGCAAATCGAATGCCAAATCACTCAAATTGCAAAATCGAACCTTAGTAAATTTACCCCTAGGTCTGCATACTATATGTCTGTCCGGAGTATATGAAATACCAGTCTGGTCCTCCACTGGTGAATTTCACATCACAGCTAATTGGATCTGCATACGTCTGACCGGTGTATGAACTGATGCCGGTCAGGTCCTCTACTCTTATGTCTCACATGCAGGCTGAGATGGATTTCTGCATTTTGTTTGCCTGTCCCTGGAGGGCTTACAGTGTAGGTGTGCCGAACCTCTCTCCAGATATCACCCTGTGAGTCAGGGTGGATACATATGATTGCATTGTCACCACCCTGTTAATGCACAAAATGCCCAATTTCACGGAAAGATAGATGTGTCTGATTTCTGTCTGACTCAGAATAGGATTGTTCTCATGTGCGCATGTGCTGTATGCAAACATTTGTCATTTGTGTACATTAAGAGAGATCTATGTGACTCTGAATCAACCCATATTAAGCATCTTTACCTGTGAGTAATGCTTTTAGCTATATACGTGTACAACTTCTATGCCATAACTAGGTGTGTGTGAGTGGCTTCACTGCCCTAGTCCCAGGGCCCAGGGGAAGTCACTATCGCTTCCTCATGGCACTTGCATTTGGCTTTCAGGGTTCATGAAATAGCACACTGCTGCCTGTATAGCCACCTGGAGCATCCTTAGGTCACTCCGGGCTCTGTTTCTGGTTCCAGGATATAAGTGAAGTAAATGATCTGGAGCTACCTAACGTGCAATATTACAATACAAAGAAGAATCATAAGTAATATAAATTGAAAAAAACTTTCCTTTTATAATGGTGACTTTTTCACTCCAGTGGTTTCCATGGGCATGTAATAGAGAGGTTTATGTCAAAAACTGGCAAAGAAGTGTACATCTGACTGGTAACAATGTATATTGGCAAAGAAGTGTACATCTCACTGGTGACAACATATACTGAGTAGACGGGTACATCTTAAAAAATAATTGGAACTGATCTTGAAGAAAGGAAAAGAAGAACTACTACTAACAGATAAAGAATATAACTATATCAGAATCATAGACCCAATGATCCCCATCTTTTACCACCTCCCTAAGGCGCACAAGGACCAGAAACATCCGACGGGAAGGCCCATAGTGGCCGGGACAGGTTCATTAACATCAAATCTGTCGGAATATATTGACCTCTACCTGCAGCCAGTAGTAATCAAACAACACAACTATCTGAAGGACACAACACAACTATCTGAAGGACACAACACAGCTATCTGAAGGACACAACACAGCTATCTGAAGGACACAACACAAGTTTTGAGTTACTTAAGAATATCACCTGGTAAGAAACATGCCTGTTAGCCATGTGCAACATCAAATCCCTTTATATGCATAATAATCACAATAAGGGATGTAGAAATGTGCAAATAATTTTACAGGAATACTCCAACATTGAAAAACAACAGATACAGTTTATCATGGAGGGTATTAATTTCATCCTATCCCATAATTATGTTTGGTTTGGAGATAGATTCTACATACAACCGAGGGGCATGGCAATGGGTACTTAGATTGCACCTTCATATGCCAATTTGTACCTAGCCCAGTGGGAAAACAAGTTTATTTGGAAGGGACAAAGATCGAGACAAAAACTTATACTAATACAGTGGACTGCAACAGCTACCTAGATGCCAACAGTAATCACCATAGAAGGTGGATCTTGAATATTCCCAGAGGACAGTTAAGATGAATACGGAGGAACTGCTCTAAAATGGAAGATTATGAGAAGCAATCAACCAACCTGCTGTCTCATTTCAAAGAAAAAAATTACTACATGGAAAAGGTAGAAAAGAACAAAATGAAAACACAATCCCTAGAATGAGATCCTCTGCTACATTATAAGGAGAAGAAAGAGAGTAATCAGCAAGAAACTCTCTTTATTACCAGCTACTCAGGGTAAAGCAAACTTCTGAAAGCGAGTCTAAATAAATATTGACATATCCTTATGGCTGATGAGGACCTGAAGAACCTCCTACCCACTAAGCTAAGGGTAGTGTACAAAAGGGCACCAACTGTAAGAAATAAACTTGTAAATAGTCATTTAAGGGAGAAAAAACTGACTTGGTTGGACAGTATTACACCTGGTTTCTTCAATTGCAACACATGCGGGGCTTGTAAAAAAAAAACACAATAGAACGAAGAAGCCATTAAGTATAATCTCCAACATTACCGGAAAAGAATACAAGATATGGTACAGGATCACATGCCACTCAAAATGGGTAGTATATTTATTATACTGACCCTGTGGCTTTCAATATGTGGGAAAGACCATGTGCAAGTTAAATGTAAGAATTAATGAACATTTAAATAATATAAAGAATGGAACAGAAAACCAAAGTGTACCTAAACACTTTAAGGAAGTATACGGGAGTGACCCATCTGGACTACATTTTGTGGGTCTAAAACAAATTAAAACTCAATGGAGAGGAGGAAACCTCAATGAGATCCTCTTGAAGGAGGAAACTAGACTTATTTTGAACTAGGAACTCTAACACTCAAAGGTCTGAACATAGATGTCGATCTTTGTCCCTTTTTAAAATAATTACCAGACTTTGTACTATATCCACTCCCCCCACCTTTCAGTCCTTCTTCATTCTTCCATTCATTCACTTTATTAATTTTTTCAGTACCTCTCTTTTTATTTCACTGTACCTGAAGGTACCTCTCATCTTATTTCTTAAAGTACAGTATCCTTTATTTAATTATAATACTAGTATTATTTGTAATATTATTTTTAATATTATTTGCTTGTGTATCAATACTTTTTGCAAAATATTGCTTTTTCCAATTCTTTATGCATTTTTAAATTTTTTTGTATTTATTTATTTTGTTTCTGCTACTGGATCAAACTCCAAACATTTCATATAAATGTATTACATATATAAATATATATATATACTCCACCATATATAGATGTGAATTTTTTTAGATGTTTTATGTATGTTCTATGTCTGTATGTTACATCATCAATAGGTTAAAGATGGGCCACTTTTCCTACAATGTTATCGGGAGTTAAGGGCAAATATGAATAGTATGGACATAAAGAGTATGAGGGCGGAAGTGACACCAGCTACCTCAAAATGGATATGACATGCCGACCGAATGAGGGTAAAAGGGAAGAAGGATCAAAGACTCAGCATCCTGACGAAGCCTGGGAACAGGCAAAACACGTCAATTGTGGAGGACATTGATGGGACACTGATCCGGAATTTCACCATTACACAGTGCGCCGTCATCTGCTGGCAGACACTTGTTTTCTTTTTTCCTGGATCGGACTGCACAGATTGGGTTTGGAGAAGAGCTATCTGTACACCCCTATTAGCTTCATACAGGACAAGTTCTTAAACCAGGAACAGACTGTAACCCTATTTACGGGCACACCAATGACAGGTAATAACTTCCTAGAGTGCTTGCTGCACCATTTACTGTTATCCGACCTGGACACTGGGATTAAACCTATACTTACCTAAAGGTAATCCCTTGGTAAAAATACTGGACTTTTAAGTAAAATTATGGTGCAAGTACAGTAAGTCGCCCAATAGCGCATTACTTCTGCACACACTGTTCATAGAACACACATTTTGTATGTTGTTTTGTGTGTACAGTAACTTATGTTGTCAGCAAATACCAGTATTAGGATTTTTATGTAAGAGGTGTGTACTCACCATTACTCCAATTTACGTGAGACAGCCATAGTTTACATTTTATCTGATTTGAACATTAAATATGTTTTAAACTTTATTTTCAGTGATATTTTATTACAGTATAACGCCATTGTGATATGGTGAGTGCTAGGAATCCTTTCTCAAGATGTGTACAACTGACTGGTAACAACATATACTGGCGATTAAGTGTACATCTGACTGGTGACAACATATATTGGTGAAGACATGTTCAACTTACTGATGACACCATATATTGGTGAAGAAGTGTACATCTGACTGATGACAACATATATTCGTGAAGAAGTATACATCTGACTGATGACAACATATATTGGTGAAGAAGTGTACATCTGACTGATGACAACATATATTGGTGAAGAAGTGTACATCTGACTGATGACAACATATATTGGTGAAGAAGTGTACATCTGACTGATGACAACATATGTTGGTGAAGAAGTGTACATCTGACTGACGACAACATATATTGACAAAGAAGTGTACATATGACTGGTGACAACATATACTGGCAACGAAGTGTACAACTAACTAGTGACAACATATATTGGTGAAGAAGAGTACATCTGACTGGTGACAACATATACTGGCAGAGATGTGTACATCTGAGTGGTGACAACATATACTGGCAGAGATGTGTACATCTGACTGGTATCAACATATTTTGGCGAGGAAGAGTACATCTGACTTGTGAACACATATATTGGTGAAGAAGTGTACATCTGACTGACGACAACATATATTGGTGAAGAAGTGTACATATGACTGGTGACAACATATACTGGCGACGAAGTGTACAACTGACTAGTGACAACATATACTGGTGAAGAAGTGTACATCTGACTGGTGACAACATATATTGGCAAAGAAGTGTACATCTGACTGGTGACAACATATACTGGTAGAGATGTGTACATCTGACTGGTATCAACATTTTTTGTCAAAGAAGTGTACATCTGTCTTGTGAACATATATTGGTGAAGAAGTGGCAAAGTACATCTGACTGGTGACAGCATATATTTGGGAAAAAGTTTACAGAACATCTGACTGGTGACAGCATAAACTGGGGAAGAAGTGTACATCTGACTGGTGCCAGCATATATTGGGGAAGAAGTTTACAGTACATCTGACTGGTACCAGCATATATTGGGGAAGAAGTTTACAGTACATCTGACTGGTGACAGCATATATTGGGGAAGAAGTTTACTGTACATCTGACTGATGACAACATATACTGGGGAAGAAGTGTATATCTGACTGGTGACAGCATATATTGGGGACGAAGTTTACAGTACATCTGACTGGTACCAGCATATATTGGGGAAGAAGTTTACAGTACATCTGACTGGTGACAGCATATATTGGGGAAGAAGTTTACAGTACATCTGACTGGTGACAGCATATATTGGGGAAGAAGTTTACAGTACATCTGACTGGTGACAGCATATATTGGGGAAGAAGTTTACAGTACATCTGACTGGTGACAGCATATACTGGGGAATAAGTGTATATCTGACTGGTGACAGCATATATTGGGGAAGAAGTTTACAGTACATCTGACTGGTACCAGCATATATTGGGGAAGAAGTTTACAGTACATCTGACTGGTGACAGCATATATTGGGGAAGAAGTTTACTGTACATCTGACTGATGACAACATATACTGGGGAAGAAGTGTATATCTGACTGGTGACAGCATATATTGGGGAAGAAGTTTACAGTACATCTGACTGGTACCAGCATATATTGGGGAAGAAGTTTACAGTACATCTGACTGGTGACAGCATATATTGGGGAAGAAGTTTACAGTACATCTGACTGGTGACAGCATATATTGGGGAAGAAGTTTACAGTACATCTGACTGGTGACAGCATATATTGGGGAAGAAGTTTACAGTACATCTGACTGGTGACAGCATATACTGGGGAATAAGTGTATATCTGACTGGTGACAGCATATATTGGGGAAGAAGTTTACAGTACATCTCACTGGTGACAGCATATATTGGGGAAAAAGTTTACAGTACATCTGACTGGTGACAGCATATACTGGGGAAGAAGTTTACAGTACATCTGACTGGTGACAGCATATACTGGGGAAGAAGTTTACAGTACATCTGACTGGTGACAGCATATACTGGGGAATAAGTGTATATCTGACTGGTGACAGCATATATTGGGGAAGAAGTTTACAGTACATCTCACTGGTGACAGCATATATTGGGGAAGAAGTTTACAGTACATCTGACTGGTGACAGCATATACTGGGGAAGAAGTTTACAGTACATCTGACTGGTGACAGCATATACTGGGGAAGAAGTTTACAGTACATCTGACTGGTGACAGCATATATTGGGGAAGAAGTTTACAGTACATCTGACTGGTGACAGCATATATTGGGGAAGAAGTTTACAGTACATCTGACTGGTGACAGCATATATTGGGGAAGAAGTTTACAGTACATCTGACTGGTGACAGCATATACTGGGGAATAAGTGTATATCTGACTGGTGACAGCATATATTGGGGAAGAAGTTTACAGTACATCTGACTGGTGATAGCATATATTGGGGAAGACTTTTACAGTACATCTGACTAGTGACAGCATATACTGGGGAAGAAGTTTACAGTACATCTGACTAGTGACAGCATATACTGGGGAAGAAGTTTACAGTACATCTGACTAGTGACAGCATATACTGGGGAAGAAGTGTATATCTGACTAGTGAAAATATATTATGGTAAAGAATTGATTATCTGACTGGGGAAAACATATATTTTGCTATAGTAAGCAGCAGACAGTATGCCCACCCTCTCTATTTAAAACCCTTTATTATTCTGAAGCCATGCATGAATTTTGTGGCTGGCTAGCCCATGTTTACAGTGTAAATGACAATGAAGCTTCTGACATTTTATCATCTCCTTTATCAAATTATGACACAGGGGTTTCTCTATTTAGTCAGACCATTGTTGAAAATATGTCAAAGCACAGCAGCGGGGATAACTAATTACATCTGAAATTACTATTATATGCCAATGCCTCTATACAGCATTTGCCAGTTGAATATCAGGAGACAGTAATACTTCAATGTCACAGTCACACCATTCATTATTTATCAGGTCTTTTTCCCCAAGTAAGAACAAATCAGTTTGCATTGTTTGATTCTGATTTATCAAAGCTATGTAACAATGCTTTCTTTCCAGGACAGCGGTTCCAAAAAAGAAGCAACGCACTTTTCCATTAAAAAGACTTTGGGCGCTAGCTTAGCACAGTGGCAAAAGACTTCTTTTAATAATTGCGCTACTTCTCATGAATAGCACATTTGTAAATGGTAAAACATAGCAATGTGGACATATAATTCCAAAAATACGTAAACTCTGTAAAGTAAAAGTAACAATGCCAGTATCAGTGGTACTGAAGCAAATGAAAGAGTCACTTACTGTTTACATTATCACCTAAAGTATGTTAAGGGTGGCAAACAATTACAAATTCTACATACAGTAATTAAATTCCATTTGTAGCTGTTGGAGACAATGCTTTCCAAATTATATAACGTTAGACTGTCAATTTACAGAAAGTTCTTGTGAAGTTGTTTCATGCAATGATGATGAAAAGCAAATAATATAGATACATACATTAGCCATAACATTATACCACCTGCCAAATATTGTGTAGTGACAATATTTCAATATTTCCCATTTGTGGGCATCCCTCTATTAGAGCTGGAAGTCCACTTGGCATACCATCAAAACAGCTCAGACATGTCAATGCATGGACTTCACAAGACCTCTGAAGATGTCCTGTGGTATCCAGCACCAAGACATTAGCAGCAGATCCTTTAAGTCCTGTAAGTTGTGAGTTGTGGCCTCCATGGCTCGGACTTGTTTTTTTGCTCATCCCACAGATGCCCGATTGGATTGAGATCTGAGGAATTTGGAGACCAAGTCAACATTTTGAACAATTTGACATGTTCCTGAACAATTTTTGCAGTGTGGCCGGGCGTATTATTCTGCTGAAAGAGGCCACTGCCATCAGGGAATACCGTTGCCTTGAAGTGGTCTGCAACAATGTTTAGGTAGGTTCTACGTGTCAAAGAAGCATCTACATGAATGGCAAGACCCAAAGTTTCCCAGAATATTGCCCAGTGATCACACTGCTTCCATTGGCTTGCCTTCTTCCCATAGTGCTTCCTGGTGCCATCTCTTCCCCAGGTAAATGAGGCACACGCACCTGGCCATCCACATGATGTAAAACAAAACTTGATTTATCAGATCAGGCCACATTCTTCCATTGCTCAATGGTCCAGTTCCGATGTGCACATGCCCACTGTAAGCACTTTTGACATTGGACAAGGGTCAGCATGGGCACTCTGACCAGTCTGCAGCTACTCAGACACATACGCAGAAAGCTGCCATGCACTGTGTATTCTAACACATTTATATCATAGCCGGCATTTTCTATTTCAGCAAAATGTGTTACAATAGTCCTTTTGTGGGATCGGACCAGGGTCATGGGCACATATGGCACATCAATGAGCCATGGTCACCCATGACCCTGTCACTGGTTAACCAGTTATCATTCCTAGGACCACCTTTGGTAGGTACAAACTACTACAAACCAGGAACAGGTAATTAGAGAAAAATAATTTCTAACTTTTGTACATTGGACCTGATTCAGACCCACTAGCAAGCGGGGAGATGGTGGCCCAGTGCGCACGTGCGGCATGCGCAACCTGCGTGAGCCCTGTAGCGAATGAGATCTTCACTCGCTCCGGCGCTCGCAGCAAAACGGGGCGGCTGTCGATGTTGATCGACAGCTTGCCCCGTTTTGTAGGCGGGTAAGGGGGGGGTGGGTGAACAAACAGAGGTGTGCCGTTTGTGGGTGTCCCTACTGACATCACTCGTGATGTCAGTAATGGATTTCCGGCTCTATTAGAGCTGGAAGTCCACTCGGCATTGCGAGTGCTGAGACCCTACCTTACCGCAACCATCTCCTGCCCACTCGCACTAGCTGTGGGTGGGCACCCACAGCTTAGCAAGCGGACAGGAAAAAAATTAAAAAATACTACCCGCCCTGATTCAGAGCGTGCGCTCGCAAATAGCAAGCGGCTCTGAATCAGGTCCATTGTACAATTGAGTACTGGGTGTCCTTCCTGTTATAGTTATGTGCTTAACCTAATAGTGCAGAGATTATTATACACTTACCAAATCATTGAATGCCTACTTGCCATGTCAAGGAAAATCAGTTCCCATTTTTACAGATCATATTATATAAGGAATACTCCCTACTACCAATTTGCTACACCAACACATATGTAATCTTCTAACTAAATGGAATTCTGCCATCTTTATTCTGCTGAGCAAAAAAAAAAAAAAGCTATCAAGAAATATGTTTCAAAAACATTTAAAGGACATATTTTTATCATCTACCCCCACAGGCAGAGAGGAGATTGCTACTGCTGCTGCTCATCAGAGAGTCCCCCAATGCAGTGCCCCCAGTAGTAGTCCCCCCTACACAGTGCCCTTTATAGTGGCCCCAGTAAGAGTCCCCCTTAATGCAGTGCCCCCTGTAGTAGACCCCAGTAGTGGTCCCCCCAATGCAGTGCCCCCAGTAGTAGTCCCCTTCTTAGCCTCCCCCCCATAAATACACACTGAAATGAAACAATAAATAAAGTAAAAATTCTTACCCGAATCCACGCTGCCGTCCACACGTCAGTCCTCCCGGGCTGGCGCACTCTGCATTATGGGAGAGACGTCATGATGTCATGACATCTATACCCATTACCCACTGCAGGAGCCGGAAGGGAGCGGCTGCAGCAGTCAATGAGCATCTATCTGGCGCTCATTGACTGCTATTTAACACACACATCGCCGCCAGCGCTGGCAGCGATGTGTGTGTGAGCACAGCCTGAGCCCACCCATCTGCCACCCTCCTCCTGGCGCTATTGGGCAAGTGCTCAGGGGGAGGGATGGGGCTCAGCTGTGCAGCACAGGACCGGCGCCGGGAAGCCTAGCGCCGGTCCTGTGTAAATGTGTAGTGCTGACCGCACACACTGCGGTCGGCACTACACGGGCTAACTAGGGCGGGCCGATACCGTGGCCAGCGGCGACGCCCCGCCCCCTTTCCCCCCGCACCACCGGTCCCACGGCACCCAGGGCACATGCCCAGCTCACCCTGCCCTCATTACACCACTGACCTGTGCCCCCGCAGGGCCCATGCAGCAAGTCAGGGCCAATATAATTAGTACTAGAGATGAGCGGTTGGGTTCTCCAGAAATCCGAATCCACCCGAATTTCGTGGTAAATCCGAGTCGCAGTTCTGATCCCCTGAGGAGATCCGGGTAAATCTGGGTCGCGATAGTGATCTTTTTGCTCTTCGGAATTCAGAATTCAAATCCGAATATCGGGTTTTGGACTGCATAAAATGACATGATTTTAGCTGTTTTTAAAACTTTTTATCTATTTTTTTTTTTTTGTAAAATCCAGATCCAAAACCAAAACACTTGAACCAAAATCCAGATCCAAAACCTTGAAGGAGATACAGATTCAAAACCAAAACTAAAACATGGGGGTCGGCGCACATCCCTAAGTAGTAATTATTACCCAATTCCCCCCTCTTGGCGCCCCTTGACCCTTTTATGAGTCAAGGCTTGACTCAAGCAACTTTTTTTTTTTGCAGGGATAATTGTAGCATTAGAAACATTTACATTTTTATGTTGCTTCCAGAGCAATCACTAATCTACTGTAGTACTAGGGTGCTCTGAACAATGAGCACTCAATCCCAACAATTGCTAATGCGTACATCTGCAAGTCTTTTGTGCGGTCACTGAGAATAGGCAAACCATGACGATGGCACTGGTCATTGGGTATCAAGAACTGGTCATTGATAAGGATGAAACATATAAACGAAAATGTTTTAACAGCCTCATGTTAGTAAATTAATTATAATGTAGATATGTGGTGATGGATATAATAATTTTCTGCCATTCTAGGACACTCCTTATGTGCCAGCGTCCCGTCATCGCTGCACCTCGCTATATAGAAGTCTTCCTCAGCATCCAATGTTTAAACATAAAACTAATGGGTATAAATTAAGAAATAATCCAGATTAAATAAAATGTTAATGAAATGCAAACGGTAATTGAATAATGTACAAAATAAAATAAAAAAGCAACTTAATAACAATGAAGTTCAAATACTGCAGGCCCAAATATATTATGGAACAAATCTCAATCCAAAATAAAAACTGAACTGAGAATAACTGAAACTAATGCAACAGAAGTAAAATAAAGGTAATTAAATTAATTTTCTATAAAGATGGATTACTGCATACACTTATCTTTTCAGTAGTGATCCACTTACATGGACCAAATAATATTATCACTTATTTCCTGTAATAGTTACCTTACCATTTCTACAGGGACAGCAGATGGAGATTGGTACATACAGATATGTATTCCCTCCACGAGTTCTCCTGAATTCCTTTATCCCTGCAGGTACTCATTAGAGATCCACTATCTTCGCTCTCTTCGCCCCTGGAGACTCACCTGGTCTGCGTTTATTGCTCAGTAAAAACATACTTAAGAATGCATTGATGTATTGTACACTGGAACATATTTTGTACATTAAATAAAATCAATTATTAAATATTTAAAGAAGTTAAAGTATTAGAAATACATTAGCTCAGTGATTAATTTATACTAATATGCATTGTAGGTACTTATTACAACTTAGTAACCATTTAGTTTATCCTCTTTATTTTCATTCACCAGCATTAGATCTCTTAGGGAATAGAATATTAATGTAAATCCCAATGAATGTACAGATGAAAAACTAATCAGCATGATAAACAAACCAGGGAATAGCAGAATGCACAATACCCAGTTAGTGAAAAAGTAGTATAAAACACAAATAAAATGCACTAGCTAACTAAAAGAAACTCAAAAAACTCATACACAAAAATGTACTTTTAATTTCTCTCCCGAGATAGAGTTAAAAATCAAAGACTTTCAAAACGTTCTCTATCATAAATTTAAATAAATTCAAATAAGCTGATAAATATAGTTTTATGAACTGAAAACTCAATACCTGGGGGTAAATTTACTAAGAATCGAGATAGTTCGAGATGACCATCTCAGGTGATTTATTGATTTTTTCCCTGCTTGCAAATTTACTAAAGGCGAAGTTGGGTGAGTTAGAGAGAGATTTCTCTCAACTCACTCGTAAAACTCGGGTGAGATAGCAATCTCGAATCTTATCACCATCGGGCCAAATCGGAAGTACTTTTTACCTAAGACATACATCTCTCAAAGTTACCAAAAATCGGGATGACAAGCTCGGGTGAGATAGGAGCGAACTCTCTGTCAAAATCAATTTTCAAACTCTCAACCCCCTGAGCTGTGAGATGGTTAGAATATTTCTTTCTGTAACTTGTAAAAATAGGGATAATTTGTAAAAAAATTACGTGAGGTCCCCCCCCAAAACACTAACCAGCCCCGGGCGTGCCAGCCTGTCCAGGTTCTTAACATTACAGGGATAAAAATGTGTAGGGATCCCCTGTGATGTAAGAACCAGCACAAGGCAGCAGGGAAAGACCTGGTTTTAAATATACAGAGAAAAAAAATGATGTGAGTTCCACCGTATATTTAAAACCAGCCCTGGAGCCTTTCTAAAGGGCGGCTGATGCCACAGCCAGGGGTGCCCTTTCACCGGGCCCCCCTGCCACAGCATCAGCTCTGACCGTTAGTCAGCCCAGACTACGGATCCCTGGGGAGTTGGTGACCCCCCAATAAAGGGTTCACCCTCTCCAGGGCACCCCTGGCCTAAGCTGATAGCCCAGGGCTATCCCCGCCACCCCTGGGTGGTGGCTGGCGGGTTGATTGTGTTACGTATAGTGTAAAAAATAGATTTTTCAACATTGTCTTTACAGTGGAACTACAGGTCCCAGCAAGCCTCCCCCGCATGCTGGTACTTGGAGAACCACAAGTACCAGCATGCGGGGCATTAAGGGCCCACTGGTACCTATACTTCATCTGTAAAGAAATGGTTAAAAAAACACACAACACCGTGATAATAAAGCTATAATGCATACATACATACACATACATACTCACCTGTTTCCAGATGTTCACGGGCTATCAGCGTAGGCCCGGGGTGCCCTGTTGAGGGTGACCCCTTTATTGGGGGGGGTCACCAACTCCCTGGCCTGGGCTGACTAACGGTCAGGGCTGATGCTGTGGCTGGGGGACCCAGTGAAAGGGCACCCCTGGCTGTGGCATCAGCCCCCCATTAGAAAGGGTCCAGGGCTGGTTTTAAATATATGGTGGAACTCACGTCATTTTTTTACTCTGTATATTTAAAACCAGCTCTGTCCCTGATGCCTTGTGCTGGTTCTTACATTACAGGGGATCCCTACACATTTTTTTCCAAGTAATGTTAAGAACCTGGACAGGCTGGCAAACCCGCGGCTGGTTAGTGTTTTGGGGGGGGACCACACGTCATCTTTTTTAAGACATATTTCTAATTTTTACAAGGGAAAAAAAACAGCAGCAAGCACATATCTCACTGATATGTGCTGGCTGCTAGCTCAGGAGAGATTTGTAGAGAGAAAACACTTCAATCTCGGGTGAGTAATCTCCTGCAAAATGAGTTACTTGGGAGAGATATCTCGTTCTGCTTCACCATCGGCAAACTTGTTTAGCCTCAAATCGCCTGTTGGTAAATTTGGTAAAAGAAAAGGGATTAAATCACCCGAATTTTGGTGAATTCCAGCGAGATAAATCACTTTGAAAAGTGTGACCATCTCGATTCTTAGTAAGTTTACCCCCTGCAATTTACTTGGCATATGTAGAAAAATAATATAAATACATACATAGAGCCTACTATTAGGAGGGTAAATTTTCGTATATTATTAGTTTATTATACCAACATATATACTGTATAGGCCTCTGAAATTTTGTTTGGCTTCATGCTTTTTGTTGTTTTTTTTTTGCCCTGTCTGTATTTAGCTAAACAATAAGTACGGGCATGTTTCATTTCTTTACTTAAAAGCATTTTCATTTATTTAATTAAAGGACTTTTTTTTTCTTATTTCGGTTCTGATTTTCCTCAACTTTTGCAAATGTTGTTGAAATACAGGAAGGATGTTTATTCCTCAGACATTCGGTAATTAAGGGCGTAAATTAAGTAATTGCAATGTTGTGTCATATATTTAGAGTTCACAATATAAACTCATGCATAATAAGAGGAGATAAAGCTTATGGAACTGGATATGAAGGGAAATTAATCAAAACCTTGAGGCAAATGAATGTAAACACACAGAGGATGAATGCCACCCAAAAGTGATTTGAGATATGTTACAGGTATAAACAGTTTTGAGCTTCCGCTTTTACTAAAATCAGTAGTTTCAAAATTGTAGAGGTGTTTTCCACCCTTGGAGGATTTAATAAATCTTACTTGACCCCAAATGGGGCCCCTTTTAAGTAGAGAGGTGCAGGCTTGGCTCGGTTTGGATTTTCCTGCTAAATTCTGATCTTTTCCACCAAATTTCGGAACTCTGAAAGAGGTAAAACGTCATCTTTCATGGCCAAACATCATCTTTTATGGACTTTTGTCCATGAAAGATGACATTTTGCCTCTTTCTAAGATCTAAAATTTGGCGGGAAAGATCCCAAATTGGCAGGAAAATCCTAACCGAACTGAGCCTGTACATCTCTACTTTTAAGTAGAGATGTGTGGGTCCAATTCTCAGAGAATTGTCAATAACAGAATTTAGGGGTTCCGAGATGAACCGAGTCCCGGTTCTGATATTCCTGCAGTTCGGAACTTGGATTTAAAAACAAACTCAGGTTTTGGTTTGCATGCTAATAGGTCACAATTATGTCATTTTAGCAGTTGTTTTTTTTTTAAATACAGATCCAGAATAAAAATAAAATCCAAAACACATGAAATTGATTTTGCAAACCCAAAACTGGAAGATGAATCCGGATCCAAAACAAAAACACAGGGGTTGGCGCACACCTCCACTTTTAAGTTATCCCACTGTTGCATAATACAAATCTTCCTTATTACAATTAGGCAGTTATTTGTTAATGTGTGGGACCATTGACCCTAGATCACACAGCATTAGAAGACGTTGTGTTTTTCCTGTGCTCGTAGTAAAAAATCTCTCTTCAAAAGTAGAGCAATGTGTTAAAATTTTGAAATAATTGAATGCCCACTGAATCTCTCTGTATGCTAACCGAGGATTATAGGGCAGATTACATGTAGCGTGCACGTGTTTGAAAGGCACAAAATATTTAGTGATGGTTGTGAGGATGTCAAAGATGATGAACATCCCGTAAGGACTTGCACATCAAAAACAAATGAAAATGTAGAAAACAATTGGGAAACTTATTTGAGTTGACCATCAACACGAGAATGATAGCAAAAATGGTAAACATTGACAAAATAACTGTTGGTCAAGCTTTGCATCAAGATCTTAACATAACAAAAGTTTGCACTAAGATGGTTCCAGTTTTAGTTTTTATCTGTGATGAAACTTGAATCTTCCAGTATGATCCTGAGACAAAACATCAGTCCCTGCGCTAAAAAACACCATCATAACTATAAATGAAGAAAACACATCAAAGCATATCCAAGTTAAAATCCATGTTAACTGCTTTCTTCGATATCAGGACTTATTTTGAAAGACTGGAAACCAGAAGGTGTAACAGTGATTCAACATGACTGCAAAAATGATCTAGCAACTTTGTGGGAAAGAATCAGAAGGAAGAGGCCAGAGATGTGGAAAAATGGTTTCATCTTCCATCAGGACAATGCACCAGCCCACACAGCTCTCCCTGTGAGGCAGCTTGTGGCCGAGAAACAGATTGCAGTACTAGAACACCCTCCATACTCACCAGACCTAACACTGTGTGACTTCTTTCTTTTCTCTAAAGTCACATCTGTACTCAAGGGAACCCGTTGTGCATCAGTTACTGACGTAAAGAAGAAGAAAACAATGGAGCTTTTGAGAGAGCTGACAGATAATGAGCTACATCATGACTTTGATCATAGGAAAATAAGAATGCAGCGATGTGTGGATACAGAAGAGGAGTGCATAGAAGGGGAACATAGTTAAAATGCACAACAAACACTTAAACATAAATTATAGCAACAGTCTCTTTATTTAAGAGCCAGACATTGTACATTTCCCCAAGTGATCTATAGTCCGTGTCTGTTACTAGGTTTATGGAGATTTTTCTCGCTTTGTCTGTGAAGTCTGGGACAGTTACTTGGATGCAGTTCAGGCCCTCCCAGGTGGCATCACTGTGACTTGCAGAGGTGCATTGGGACTTGTGCTTCTGGTAGTCTTACAGAGGCAGCGTGCGGCCTTTTACACAGACTGCACTTGTTTATTAGAGTGTGCCTGTGCATGCCGGTCCCCACTTCCTCTTCCTCTCAATCCTCCTTCAGTACCTATGCAATTGTGCAGTGGGCAGAATTATCCAATGGGATGCTCCATAAAAACTCACTTTACTTTAAAACTACCCCTTTCATTTAAATAAAGGTTTCCCGATTTCTCCTAAAATACTGCCTTGTTCACTGTCATTTATAGCCTACATTAACCTTGAGAATAAGGGGAGATCAGGACTAGTTTTATTACATGTGGCATTTTTGGTGTGTGGTGTTTAGGGAATCACAAGGCAGCATAGTATGCTTGAGCTGGGTTAAACCCCGAGGTTGAGGGTGCAGAGCCCATTTGTGGTTTATAAGCCCTTTAATTATGCATACTGGTTGTTTGCATGTAGCCTATAGGGTGTTGGGTGTGGTTAGGGGTGTTATATTAGTGACTGTATGCTGGCAGAACTCCCTTCTTGCTTCTGGAAATCCTTCCCTCCCATCTAATTATGTATGTGTTTATTGAGTTCTTATTATTTGTTTGTGTGGGAAAGAATGGAAAATTAGTCAATTGGTCATTGTTATTAGCTGGGTGTGAACTCCTTATGGGCGGGATGTATAGCATCATGCCTTGGAGGGATACAAAATTTGAGAAGTTGCCCAAGCAACCAATCAGTGTCATTTCTAAGACTGTGTTAGACAAATGACAGAAGCTGATTGGTTACTTTTGGCAACATCTTCACTTTAGCTCTCTCCAAGGGGTATATTTACTAAAGTGAGAGTTTTCAGAAGTGGAGATGTTGCCCATAGCAACCAATCAGATTCTAATTATCATTTATCTAGCACCTTCTAGAAGATAATAGCTAGAATCTGATTGGTTACAATGGGGCAACATCTCCAATTCTAAAAACTCTCACTTTAGTAAAGTCTTGATACAGCTCCCCTATTTGTGGTTATAGCCCAATTGTCCCTGTTGGGGAATGTCACTGCCTTTCCAGGTGTTCTTGAGTTTGTACGCATGTGTCTGTTCATTCTGTTATCCGTTCTTTTGTCCACCACCTTGCTGTACTAAGAGATGAATACATGATTTAGGGGTCTATGTACTAAGCCTTGGAGAGAGATAAAGTGGATGGAGATAAATTAACAACCAATCAACTCCTGTCATTTTTCCAACCCATCCTAAAAAGTGACAGGAGCTGATTGGTTGGTACTTTATCTCCAAGCACTTTTCTCTCTCTGCATGGCTTTGTACATAGGGCCTGATTCAGACCCGGTTGCAAGGCTGCGTTTGCACGCAGCTGTCCGCATCCAAAGTATGCAAATCCCGCCATCGCTAGCAAAACATTAGCACGCCCACTATGTTTTGCCATACAATCGCGGTATGAAATTAGATACCACCAGCCTGACACAAGACATACGTCATCTCCAGGAAGTGTATTAAACAATCTGTAACATCGGCTGACATTGGACCCATACGCAGCACTTGTGGCTGACCATACCCTACCGCAAGCACTGCGAGTGATGTGTGTAATTCAGCCATGTGACGTGTATGCTGATGATACGTCTTAATTATGCACGGCCCTGAAATGGCTTTTAGATGCACAGACACGCCTGAGTTCGCACCACCACACCCCCGTTACCATTGACCACCCCCTGTCACCACCCACAATGGCATGTCCTGTCAATCATGCTTGCGGAGCGTCTGTGTACTGGTTGCGAACACTTCCCGATTGCATTGGACTGGTTCACGCACACCCACTGCGTCTTGTACGCATGCGCAGATTGCAAACATCAGCAGGCTGTGTGCGAATGCAGCCTTGCGACCGAGTCTGAATCAGACCCGTAGACCCCATCTTTTTAGTTATTAATGTCAAATAAACTAGACCGAATTTAATTCCAACTCCTGGTGTCTAGCGTGTTTATTTATTGGTCAAGTTATAGTGTTATTTACATCTTGAAGTTGAACTGTGCAAATGTTAGGGAGTTTATTAAAGTGTGCACTGTGCACCTATAAATGCGCTCCCCTTCTGAGGTAAAACTTGAAGGTGGAAAAAGTGTCCCTTAAAAGTGTGAGACAAGACCCCAAAAGTGTTTCTATAATTTTGTAAATACCCTCATTTCATCCCCTGTTCTACTGTATTTGCTCTTAAGTTATTTGTTAATTTTCACTACAAATAGTGATCACATAAAAAAAAGAAAAACATGAATATTTCCAATCCTTGTCATTCGAAGGGTTTGTTTATATCTATATCACATAGAAAGTGGAAAAGGAAATAAGGTGACTTACGATGGACATGACTCATTTATTATTTATTTATTTATTATTAACAGTTGTTTATATAGCGCAGCATATTCCGTTGCGCTTTACAATTGGAAACATTTATAGAACAAAACAGGGTAATAACAGACATACATAGAGGTAAGAGGGCCCTGCTTGCAAGATTACAATCTATAGAACTGAAGAAATCGTCACATAAAATCATATCTTTGGCCTTTCTAGTTACTAAAAAATACTGTGGCTTAGCCAAGTGTAGGAATATGTCTGCTTCAGGTCTCCATGCCGTCTTTTCATTGGAGTCAGGAATTCTGATAATGATATGCAAATGAGCACTTAGGGTGCTTTCCAGTTTTGATTTAGCACGCACAGGCATCAAGGTAATTGTAGCATTAACTCTCTGCTCCAAGGAGTCTTATTCACGTGGAAATTGTGTTTTTTTTCTACATTTGTGTCATGTTATAAATTGACAGGTGTTTTACCTTATGTTTTACTTTGTGTTTTTAAATTTCTTTGGCATATGATCGGTGAAATATGAGTACATGAGAGGTCTTCCCAGTTTATATGACGGGACAGTTGCAGTAAAGAAGGGTTCGGTGTAAATACTTTAATCAACTAGAAGTTGGAAATATCTGTAGATAGATAAACAATATCATGTATAAAGGGCATGGCTACAATTTGATGCTTATTATATATACAGTGTCTGCATTCTTTGTACTTATGTTTGTCAAATATAGATTAAATTTTTTTTTCAACAAATTCATATTCACAAAATGTATCAAGTGTAAAACTTACATTGAGAAAAATATAATGACATAGGGCGCTCGCTCTGAATCAGGGCCCTCCTACCTGTTTTTGGAGCGTCCTCATGGACGCTCGCATAAGCTGTGGGTTACCACCCACAGCTTATGCGAGCGTCCATGATGATGGTCGCGATGGTCAAAGACCATCGCGACCATCGGGCTTGCAACGAGACCCTGCGGTAGGGTCTCGCTGCCGCAAGCCCAGGAGTGATTTTGGCTCTATCAGAGCCAAAAGCACTCCCACTGACATCACTACTGATGTCAGTGGGGCCGGACTCAGACGGTAGGCGTTCCCATGGGAACGCCTCCGTCTGGCCGCCACAACCCCGGCACGCCCACCAAAGGGGGCGTGCTGTCAGTCACCATCGACAGCACACCCCTTTGGTGCGAGACCCCGAGAGACGTATTTCTCGTCGCTCGCCGGGTCTCGCGCATGAGCACAACGGAGCTCCCTCCATCGTGCGGAGCTCCGTCGTGCGCATGCGCATTCGCCAAACATCGACCCGCTTGCGAGCGAACTTCCCTCGCGAGCTGGTCTGAATGACCCCCATAGTTTATAAATGCAAAGGACACTTTCCCCAACAAGAAAAATATAATCCTTCTTTTAATTGATAAAACTAATAAAACATCCCAGAGAACCCAACCCTGTTGCCAACTGGCTTAGAGCTGCTGTAGTAATGGTGGGAGTACCACCACACTGAGGGTCCCCCCTTTATGGTTCCGCCAGACTTAATTTATATTCTGAATTTCACTACCAGCCTAACCTTAATGTCCTTAGGGCTGATTAACAATCAAGGGGACCTCACAGAATATGTAAAAACATACAAGCCTGCACACATCCAAGGCACCTGTGTAGTGATTCGGACAAATATGCTAATGATAGTTAGAGGCAGGTCATTTGTTTGGATGGGATTGTTGTGGGTTTGCAGCGGATTAGTTAATCTGGGGTTGATATTCTTAGAATGGGAAAAACATCACTTATATTCCCCAGTGTGATTTTGAGCTAAGAAAATTGCTGGCAAGTAATCCCCATGGAAAACTCCTGCATATCCAACAGGACTGGCTGCTTGGTAACTTTTCTGCACCGGAACATCATCACCAAGCATAATTTTTTTGTTTTATAATATTTTTTATAATAGTTTTACAATAGGTGACAGTGGGGGAGATGTATAAAGGGGCGATACGGGGGAGGAGTCTTATCAACGCATGTTATGTGCACTGATACAGATTTTCTCTCCATGCATTATTGTGGGGTTGTGTGGTAAATGACTTTTTTTGATCATCGGCACTGCTATCTACAAGATTGCAGTGCCGATATGCCAGGCTATATATGAACGGTCACTGGGGCATACCATCCCGAAAGCTTCTGCTATCAATTTCGACAGCTGCAGCTGTTGTTGCCTGATGCATAGCACTGTCCCTGGGTATAGTAGGTATTACCACCGGCCACAATCGTGAAGATCCGATCGTCCATAAGGTAAGTATCGCTAACCTAATTCTACCCCATCACCCTAACCCTCCCTTAGGGGTGCCTAACCCTAACCCCCCCCTAAGTGCCTAACCCTAATCCCCCCTTCCCCTCCACCTAAACCTAAGTTCCCCGGGGGGGTGCCTAACCCTAACCTCCCCCCCGGGGGTGCCTAACTCTAACTCCCCCTTCCCCTAGCCTAACCCTAACCCTCCCTCTCCCTAGCCTAACCCTAACCTCCCAGGAGGGTGACTAACACTAACTCCCCCTTCCCCTAGCCTAACCCTAACCCTCCCTCTCCCTAGCCTAACCATAACCTCCCAGGAGGGTGACTAACACTAACTCCCCCTTCCCCTAGCCTAAACCTAACCCTCCTGGGGGGGGTGCTTAGCCTTATATCCCCCAGGAGCCCTAAACCTAACCCTCCTCCCCCCGCGGCTGTCCGCGCCTGGCTTAACTTCGTTAGGTATGCCGGGAGTCGGTCTTCCAGAGTATGGTTAATGACAGGCATCGAGTCTTTGACGCCTATCATTAGTACCACGCCAGGATTAGAGAGTCTGGAAGCCAGCGGTCAGCATTTAGACTGTCGGCTTCCAGGCTACATCCCCTGTCCCTGGCTATCAGTTCTGAAAGCCAGAGATTGTGTATTAAAAAAAAATGTTTTTTTTTCTTCTCAATGAGCCGCTGGTGCCTCTGAGCGGGTTTCTGACCGGCGCATGTGCAGAGTGCCGGTCAGAAGCCAAAAGATGGAGAGTACCATTCACCCGGGAGGTGAGTTAACATTCTTCCTCTTCGACAACTAAGCAATACATGCTGCCAATGATAGGACCTGCTTCGTCCTGACAAATAACGCCCATTGCTTTCCCCTTCATACATCTTCCCCAGTACCATGGGTCACAGTAGGAAATGCGATCTGCAATGGAGACAGCTCACTCTATGGACCAAATGTAATAGGGTGAGAGTTTAGTAAATGTGACAGTTTAACAGTAAAACTCTCACACTAATACATTGATCGATTTGTATTTTCAAAACAGGAAACACCTGGATGAGAGTTTAAATCTTGACAGATTTTTGAGACTGAAAAACATGCAAGTTTACATGTCCTGTGACTTTATTACATTGGCTGAGTTTAAATATGTGACAGTTTTCTCTCACATTTTCTAAACTTTCACCCTATTACTTTTGGCCCTATATGTTTTTTTAAGGATAAAGACATGGGGTGGCTTAAGGATAGTATTGTAGTAAGGGTACATAAATAGAACAGCAATAAAAGGTAAAATACACACACAATGCATTACAATTTCTGAACAACTTTAGTGTAATAAAAAAAAATACAAAATGATTAATCTGAATTAGTCATACAGTAACTAACACAATTCTATCCCTATGCTGTTTTAGATGACTAATTAGCATGTTTCAAAGTCACGCCCAGAACCCCCCTAGCTTACTAGCGACACATAACTGTTCTTTTGGTGGTGCACGTACAGGACTCTGAATGAATGTGGTTTCTAATTGTTAAGCCTAATCTTCCTGGATGATCAGTAAACAATGTATCTCTATCTACACTCTCACTTTTATCCATTTACTGAATGTTTGTTAATCATGTGCTGCATTTGCACCCACCACTTTCCATTACTAATGCCAGCCAGGAGAAATATATAAATGAAGCAGAGTAGAGTTGCAGCAGGGCAGCCAGAGATTACTCCATAGTTAATACCACATCGGTGTGGTTTTAAGACACCATCCTTCACCTCCTATTCTGCATCTCTCCTTCTGGATGGTGGCGACAGGGATTTGAGCTCTCAAGCCAGTAGCAACAAACAGTCACACACACAATACAACAGCGGCAACAGCATAATGAACCATCCTATACTGTCATACTATATTGATTCATGCAGTTCAGTTGTGGGGGTAGGGAGGGGCTTTAGTAATCCTTCCTCACAGGGCCACTCATTTCTGAAAACTGTATAAACCCCACTAGTTGACTCTATGGTTTATATTTTCTATGCAGCGCTTTTCAAAGCCGCCTTGTCTTCAGCTTTTTCGGCCACTGGATTAAAAGGGGGCATAACATTAACCCTGCGTCAGGCGCACCTCTGGGACTCCCAGGTTCGGGCACAGGTTCTGACAGGCGCCTGTTACAAAATCATCATTAGCACCTAACTAACTAAATTCTAACGTTCTTAAAGTGCTCAGTGACCTTCATTAGGATGTAAAAAGAGAGAATATATGGAAATCTGATTCCCAAAACCACATTTATTAACCTTAAAGCAAGTAAAACAAAAACTACTAAATTTTAAGAGGCGCAGTGTGCCTAAGAGGCCGCCCTGGACAAACCTACATATTTCCGCAAAATACCCACAACCTTTGAAATTTTCATTTATAAAATGAGCAAAATTCACAAAATTGTAAGAAAATAAAAAGAAATATGTACCTTCGAAAGTCGGACGAGTTCGGGCGCAATGAGCCTGAGAGACCAGGAAGGTCACTACTGCGCTCCACGCAGGAGGCGGGAAAACTGACTAGGGGGTTTCAAACAGAGATAGAAGGTACTGAGAGGGACAGGCCCTTGCGCCCCCTTGCGGCGGAGAGGTGAGCGAGAACAGCTTTGTGGCGCCTGTCAGGCCAGCTGCGCCTGACGCAGGGTTAAATAAGAAGCACAAAGCGTTATGCATTTCATATTATTGCCCCTTTAAATCGAGGGGCATAAAAAACAACAAAGAAGCAGAGGCTTTGAAAACTACTGGTACAGTAGTAGAGTTTGTTGTATAAGAAACGCTGGATTTAAACTATACTATTGTCATCATTCTCTACATGTAAAATCAGCGAATGAGATCAATCCCTAAATTAAGTCTCAGGAGTTATATCAGCGCACTTCTTTTAACAATGCAGGGAGAGAAGACCCTATTGTTGTATTTCATTCAGACCAACATTACAATCCGCATACGCGGTTGTCTCCTGTGACCTCACCAACATCATGACACTGCCCCTATTGGCGATGTATTTAGTGTCATCTCTAAATGTTCTAAACTAACGGTTTGTTGACTGCTCTGACCTTAGGAAATATGACGGATGTAAAACGCCATTTAGTAAATTTACCCCAAAGTTTTGAATGAGTCAAACCTCACCCTATACCCCATCAAAACCAACTGTATGAGATTACACCTAATTCTGCTCTCGCCGTTGTGTGAGATTCCTTCAACTCAAATACTTAACTGTAATCTCTAAGACCTTCCCATGACTTCACTCTGTAGACCTTCATTGCCGTAGGACAAAATATAATTAATTTTACATTTTGAATTTTAAAAAGGATTAGTCTGTCAAGAGTCTTTCCCTTTCTTGTCTTTGTGCACATAAAAGTTCCATTGTATCTGTGACATTATCACTCTGAGAATATCTTTTGTTCAAAATATCCAAGTTCTCAAAGATTTCTTCATATGCCAATCACTAAGTTCATTAGCAAATTGTAATTTTGCCAGGGATAAATAATGTATTACGTAGCTTGATACAAATTCCAACTTAACTTTTTGGCAGTTTTGGACTTTTTAGATCTTATAAGTTATTTGTCACAAAGTAAAGTAATATAAAATGAATTGCACATAATGAAGTACAGCCAAAATGATGCATTCCTTTCGGTGGCCAGCCATATGTACCAGTAAACTTGTTCAGGAAATCCATTAGCACAAAATAATTATTTAAAGGGCCAAAATGTGCAAATATAGGCCCTGATTCAGAGCCGGACGCTCTTTCACAGCGCTCGCTATGAATCAGGGCGGCATTATATTTTTTATGTCGGCCTCCTGCCCACTCGCTAAGCTGTGGGTGAGGTGTTGTAGGGTCTCGTCCATCGCAAGCCCCAGTGAGCTTCTGGCTCTAATACGGCCGGAAGCTCACTACTGAGGCCGCCCCCAGATGGCAAGTGTTCCTTCGGGAATGCCTCCGTTTGGCCAGCCACCTCCCCTGCCCGCCTCCAAAACAGGGCGAGCTGTTGATCACAATCGACAGCCGCCCTGTTTTTGTGCGAGACCCGAAGCGACGGAGCACCCATCGCTGGCCGGGTCTCGCGCATGCGCACGCTAGAGCAGGCTCTGGCGTGCGCATGCGCAGTGGGGGACCATCGACCCGCTTGCAAGCGCTGTGTGCTCACGAGCGGGTCTGAATCAGGCCCATAGACCGTAGAGGTTCAGGACCTGATTCAGCACGGATCACAAGTCTGCAAACACATGTACCTGCACGTAGCAAAAATATGCAAATGAATGCGATAGCAGCACTGTACCAAGACGCCCCCAGCTCATAAAGCCGCCCACTTCCCATTACATACATCCGCAAGTCAGCGAAAACATCAGTAACATCGAGTAACATCGGACCTATACGCAGAGTTGTGGTTGAGCTTGACATGCCTCACAACCTGCAAAGCTTCCTGTCGCCATGCAGAGCTCTGGCTGCGCATGCCATCGCTGGAGCTTAATTATGCACACCCCTGCATGCCTGCGTTCCTTTGACCACCCCCCTCTCCACCCTCAAATGGCACTTCCTGTCAATCATTTCTTTGGTGCCCTGTGCAAGAAAAAGCATTGCCCCGCCCCTCCCCTATTTTTGAAATAGTGACATGAGACTCGCATCCGAAAAAGGATCATAGCCTCATGGGGAAGGGCCAGAGAAGATATAGTAGAGGCCAGGAGATGCTGGGGATAAAATAAGAGAAAGCTACAAGTGAGAATGATAATAAACAGAAAAATTGACAGGCCCAAACAGCGCCCCCTGCCCTGCAGTGCCCTGTGCCATGGCAAAGGTCGCACTACCCTAGTTACGGCCCTCTCCAGAAGGGACTCTTTGCAGGTCAAAAAGCTGAGTATACTGTTATTTGATTTGCTACAATTGACCATTCGCCTCTATACAAATCAGTCAATATACTATACTGTACAAATTGCTTTTCTGCACAAGTCTTCCAAGCTGCTAGTCACTCTGTGTCTGCCGTGCTAGAGGAACACCTCCCCTCCCTCCCCCCAAACATGGAGAGCATGGAGGATTTATTCATGGTAGCTGAATATAAACACTCCCATTATTACATGTATATTATTCAGGTCAGTAATCCAGTCTTGGGTGTCTTGTTCGGGCTATGGTGGTCCACTGTAGAGGAATTAAAAGACATGGATCCAAGTTGAGAAAGGAATCTGAGGCGAGGAGAATGGATATATGCCTACCTAATCCACAAGTACCGGATGTTGGCTAGACATGACCAAAGGTGCAGAGTCTAACTTACTGGGAGGTGTTCACCAGTGACCCCTCCAAGTGGGATTTGGGCTTAAGCTGCAGCCAGCAAGCAGGTCGTGGACCTTTGGTCAGGTATCTGGCACAAGTGAGAAATTGAAGAACACTATCACAGGAAAAACACAGGAGAATGATACTGGAAGTTTTGTACTTGGTGATGTACTGGGTACACACCCTGTTGATCAAGACACAGGGTTGACATAGGAAAATGGCACTCTGAAATTGTACTTGGATGATGTATTAAGTCCACACACTGGGGCAGGCACTCAAACTGTATCTCGCACTAATTGATGAAGCCACGACAGCATCTGGGGTTCCCATCAAAGTGCTCAGAAGAGGCCAACTGTAGACAAGACTTTTGAGTTACTGCTACTGGAGGAGTAACTGAAGCAGATCCAAAGGGAACAGAAAGTATAGTGGCCAGAGTCGACTGAATGGAGAGAAATTGACCCAAGAGTTCCTAGAGATATTGAGCCACTTGATGTTGTGCTACCTCCTAATTCTCGATGCAAGAGGTGAGATCTTGTAACACCCCCGCACCCTGAGATCCTATGGCTTCAATTGGGCCTGTACAAACTGTCACATTTGGGCTATAGTGGTCCCCTGTAGAGGGATTAGAAGACATGGACCCAGGTTGAGAAAGGTACCTTAGATGAGGGGCTTGGGTATATGCATTGCTCATCCACAAGTCCCGCATGTTAGCCAGACCTGACCAAAGGCGTGGAGTCTAACTTACTGAGAGGTGTTCACCATTTACTCCTCCGTGGAATTTGGGCTTAAGCTGTACCCAGCAAGCAGGTCGCTGCCCTTTGGTCAGGTATCTGGCACAAGTGGGAAATGGAAGAACACTATCACAGGAAACACACAGGAGAATGATACTGGAAGTTTTGTACTTGGGTGATGTACTGGGTACACACCCTGGTGATCAAGACACAGGGTTGACATAAGAGAATGGCACTAGGAGATTGTACTTGAATCATGTATAAAGTCCATACACTGTGGCTTCAGATACAGAACTGACACAGGAGAATGGCAGTAGGAGGTTATACTTGGATGACGTACTAAGTACACGCATTGTGGCTTCAGACCAGGGCCGGATTAATGGGAGGGCGACAGGGGCGATCGTCCCTGGGCCCCCACACGTTAAGGGCCCCCACACCCATCAGGGTTAAAGTGGACCGGAGGAGACAGAACCAGTTCTGCCTCCTCCGGCCAACCTAACCCAAGTGCCGTGGGGAGACTCTATTTGCCAGGCACCCGCAGCAGCAGACAGAGCCAGAGGCTAGAGCACACTCATGAGCTCCGGCCTCCGGCTCACACAGTGCACTATGGGAGAGACGTCATGACATCTTTCCCATAGTGCAGAAGAGCAGCCGAGGGTATTGCTGCGGACGCATGGCTTATCTTAAGGTAAGTATGAGCTTTATATTTTTTAAGTGCAAGTGGCTTACTGGGGACATTACTCGGGGGGAGAGGCATTACTACTGGGGCATTACTCGGGAGGGGGGAGGCATTACTGGGGGGGCATTACTTCTGGGTGCATTACTCGGGGGGAGGCATTATTACTGGGGAGGGGGCATTACTCGGAGGGGGAGGCATTACTACTGGGGGCATTAATCAGGGGGCATTAATATTAGGGACTCTACTACAGAGGGAGCATTAGTATTGGGGGCACTAATAGAGGGGCACAACTACAGGGGTATTACTACTGAGGGCATTTATACAGAGGGCATTACTACAGAGGGCAGTTCTAATGGGAGTATTGCATAGGGGGCACTGCATAAGGGGCATTACTACTTGGTGCACTGCATACGGGGCACTACCACTGTGGGCACTGACACTACTGGGGGCTCTGCATAAGGTCCCCATTGTGCATAACCCCAGTTTGTCAAATTTAATAGGGGCCTCCACATGTTAGTTGCCCAGGGGCACCCACAGACCTTAATCCGGCCCTGCTTCAGATGCAGAACTGGCACAGGAGAATGGCACTAAGAGTCTGTACTTGGATGATGTACTAAGTACATATACTGTGGATCCAGACACAGAACTGGCACAGGATGATGACACTTTAGAGATAGAACTCAGATGACGTACTGACTACACACACACTGTGGGTAACACTAGGAAAGTATCACTGGAAGAAAGGACCTTGGAACCTGGAACGCTGCAACAGCAAGTATATAGTGGAAGTATCGATGTTGTACAGGCAACTTCCTGTTGTCTAAAGCTTGGCTAAATACCCTAAGTTAGCAGTCCATTGGAGGATAGTCAGCTGACAGCAACCAATGCAACCGTTTGGTAAAGGGCAATCAGGTGATGTAGACTGTCATGGCTGCGCCCATGACAGTAACCGCAGGAACCAAATCACGGAGCAAGCACATGAATGTTCTAGCAGACCCCAGGTATAATCCTCACCATGTCAGTTGCCGCCATACCTGGCATCTTACCGCTCGAGAGGTCAGGGGAAGCCGACACTGAGGTGAGTAACGGCCGATTCTAGGCTGCAGTCTGACATTTGGCTTATATTAAGGGTGGACTCCAGACACCCACAAGGTTTATCAGGATTTTTTTTATGAAAAGCTCAAACAAGCTGTGAAGCATGGACATCAGACGCCTTGGTCCATGCTTGTTCTTCAGGTCTGTACCCCTTCCAATCAATGAGGTATTGAAGTTGATTCAACTGATGTCGAGAGTCAAGGTTCTTCTCAATCTCAAACTCGACTTCCAATTGAGTATGAACTTGAGGTGTCTTTAGTGGAGAATGTTAGAATTGATTAAGAATTAATGGTCGTAGAAGAGAAACATGAAATTTGTTGGAAATCTTCAACTGAGGAGATAGCTCCAATTTATACACCACTGGATTGGTGACTTTAAGGCCCGTATTCAATTAGGGAGCGAAAAGTCCATGCTGGTCTTTTTGCTCCACATCGGAGGTTTTACGGGGATAAAGTATCTGGTGCGCGCCCGCTTTATCCCCGTATTCAATTTGAAAGCTGCGAAAATGGGACCCGGAAAGGTGAGTATAGGAAAAAATTTGGGAATTTTCGGGAAAGCATCTAGGGACCCCCCTAACGATATACTGACATGGTGGATGATTATGTGTACCTCCATTTTGGCCTGCAGAAGGTAAGTAATTTTTTAAATAGCCGTGGCAGGTGTTATTTTCCGACAGGGAAGAAGGGGTGAAGAAGAGCACTTAGGTTTTTTTTTTACAAAAAAAACCTAGGTGCATAAAATTTGGATTACATGAAAATGGGTGCAAGCCTATTTTTAAGTCCCTAAGGTGCATGTTGAAAATTCTTGAAAAATGCACCTGCCAGTACCACCTGCATTATTTAAAACACCTGACGCATACTTGGGAACCCCCCCTGAATAAATTTGGCTAATTAAAAACTTGTTCCCCATTTTTTTTTTCCCCAAAATTAAAATATTTTACTTTTTTTGACACAGTTCGTTTTTAGGGGCTATTCCCAGGGGTGCAGGCTATTTTTTAAAGCCTGCACCCCATAACCCCAATTCTGCACTTTTTTTCGCCATGTAAAACATGGTGAAAACTTATCCCCATTTTTTTACAAAGACTTTTCGCATCGGCGAAAAGTCTTTGAAATTGAATACGGGGATAATTGAAACATTCGAAATGACATTGGCAATTGTGACTTTTCGCAGCCTAGTTGAATCCCCCCCTAAGAATACGATATGGTCAAATGAAATGTTGAGCAAATTTCATGATTGGAATCTTCAGTCGAATGTTTTTAGTTGACACGCTTACCCTATATCCAATCTTCAGAAGAGGAATGGCCAGACGTTTACCATATGCAAACTTTTGTAGTTACTAGAAGCTTTTTTCAAGGAGGAATTAATGTTTTTCCATATATCAGAAAATTATTCCACAAGACTTGTGACAGCAGGTAGTTCCATGGGAGGTAAATCTTGGAAATCTGGAATACGCGGATGTCTTCCATATGCTGCAAAGAATGAAGTAGAATTTGAAGAGGAGTGGTACCTACAATTGTGGGCAAACTCTGCCTAAGGTAATAAATCGACCCAGTCATCTTGAGAAGAAGATATCAAGAGTCAAAGAAATGTTTCCAATTCCTGATTCACCCTCTCAGTTTGGACATTTGTTTGCGGGTGAAAGGCAGAAGAAAACCAGTTTAATTCTATAAGAGGCACATAAAGCCCTCCAGAATTTTGCCACAAATTGTACATCTCAATCGTACACTACCTCCTTGGGTAGTCCATGAAGATGGAAGATGTGACAAATAAACATTTTGGCCAACTGTGGAGCTGATGGAAGTCCATCCAAGGGAATAAAATGGACCATCTTTGAAAATCGATCTACTACCACCCAGATAGAATTGTGGGCCTGATTCAGAGCAGGAAGCTCTGACAGAGCGCTCGCTCTGAATCAGGGCCAGCCTTCTTTTTTTTAGAGCGGCCTCCTTGCCGCTCGCATAGCTATGGGTGAACACCCACAGCTATAACGAGCGGCCAGGAAGATGGTCGCTATGGTCAAGACCATCGTGACCATCGGGCTTGTGACGGGACCCTTGTGGTAGGGTCTCATTGCTGCAAGCCCTAGAGTGCTTTCGGCTCTAACAGAGCCGAAAGCACTCCCACTGACATCACTTGTGATGTCAGTGGGGCCGGCCTCAGACGGTTGGTGTTCCCATGGGAACGCATCCATCTGGACAGCCATGCCCCTGGACCACCCACAAAAGGGGGCGTGCTGTCACTCAACTTTGACAGAACGCCCCCTTTGGTACGAGACCCAGAGCGGTGGATTGCCCATTGCTATCCGGGTCTCGCGCATGCGCACGACAGAGCCGGCTCCATCGTGCACATGCGCACTGGGCCACCATCAACCCACTTGCGAGCGCACAGCGCTCGCGAGCGGGTCTGAATCAGGCCCAGTGTCCCTTAGAGGATGGTAACTCAGTAATAAAATCCATAGACAGATGAGTCCAAGGAGTATCAGGAATAGGCAGAGGACACAAAGGGCTAATCATTTTGTTGCAAGTGGATTAATGCTACGCACACTTGACACAGGAAACAATAAAATTCCGGACATCTTCCTTCATAGTGGGCCACCAGTAGGAGCGCTGTAAAAATTTAAAATTTTTGAGCATGCCCGAGTGGCCAGCAAACAAGTAGGCATGAGCCCAAGTTAATAAATTCTTACACAATTGAGTCACCACAAAGATCTTGCCAGGAGGAGGAGTTAGCAACTAAGTTTGATCAAAAACAAGAGGAACTAGAATAGGACAAACTCGAGGTTGTTCTTCTTCTTATGGAGGCAGAAAGGACCGGGAGAGTGCATCGACCTTTTTATTTTGTATGCCAGGACGAAATTGGACTTTAAAATCGAACTTGGAAAAAAAAAAGAGACCAGCGAGACTCAAATGATGAGCTGTCTTGAGATAAAGGAGATTCTTATGATCGGTGATGATTGTAATAGGGAATTAACACCTTCCAAAAGGTGTCTCCATTCCTCTAGTGCCAATTTCATAACCAACAATTCTTGATCCCCTATGGCATAATTCTTCTCAGCCGGGGAAAATTTACGAGAAAAGAAACCACAAGGATGATTCTTCCCATCTTCAGCTACTACTTGAGACAGTACAGCTCCCACTCCCACCAAAGAGGCATCAACTTCTAATGTGAAAGGTTTCTCAAGATGTGGTTGATAAAAAAATTGGAGCTGTGGAAAAAGCTCTTTTTGGTGCTTGGAAGGCAGCCACCACTGCAGGAGGCCAACGAGATGGATTAACACCCTTCTTAGTGAGAGCCGTAATGGGCGCAATAATAGTAGAAAAGTTTAAAATTAATCTCCTATAATAATTAGAGAAGCAAATAAACCATTGGATGGCTTTCAAAGGAGTTCAGGTTCAGTTGGGGCCAGTCATGGATGGCTCTTAGCTTGTCTGAATCAATTTGAAAGAAATTTCCCGATATGAGGTGCCACAAAAATGGCACGGAAGACTGTTCAAAAAGACATTTGGAAATTTTCCCGTACAGATGATGACTTTGAAGACGGGACAAAACCTCTCTGACATGTAGATGATGGGATTGCAGGTTTTCTGAAAAAAATTAAATTTGTTCAGATAGACTACAACAAATATGGTTATTACATCTTGGAAGATTTCATTGATGCAGCTCTGAAAGACTGCTGGCGCATTACACAAACCAAAAGGCATCACCAAGTACTCATGATCGCCGTCCCGTATATTTAAAGTGGTTTTTCCACACATCTCCTGCCTTAATACAGAATAAAATTATAGACTCCACGGAGATTCAATTTAGTGAAAAGTGATGCTCCATGAACTTTATCAAAAAGCTCTGAGATGAGTGGAAAAGGATATGTATTTTTTAGAGTGATTTGATTCAGCCCACGGTAGTCTATCCTGCATAGTCTATCCATCTGATACTGGAACAACACGAGGAAGACAAAGGTAAAAAAAAATGGATCCCCAAGCAAGCAAATACATGCATGGTGGACCAGTTCAGTGTGGGGTTATGAGCCTTAAACCATGGTAGACCTAGGACTAGAGAATAGGGAGTTTTAGATAGAACCAAGAATTCTAACTCCTCTTGATTTAGGCATCCTACCTGAAGTGAAACATGTAGTCACTTAAGATATAACATCTCCTAGGGTAACATTGCCATCTACTCCAGAAAGTGCCATCTGGCTTGGAAGAGGATTCCTAGTTCATGTGTTAGAGATTCAGAAATAAAATTCCTGGCAGCTCCTGTGTCCACCATTCTTTAATATTTTTGATTCTAGTCTTAAAATGAATAGATTATGGTAAAAGACTTTTCAATGAATGGGAAGTCTTAGTTAATACCTCCAACCGAAAAAAGTTAGGGTCACTTTTTTCCCGACAGGAGAGGACAAACTTTAAGAATATGATCAAGGGCTGCACAGTAGAGGCAAATCTTGTTCTGAAATCAGCAGATTCACTCAGCCAAAGTCAAATGAGATCTGACCTGCATAGGTTCCTCTTTAGTTGGTGCAGGAGAGAAAGAAGGTGCAGTTGGTGAAAATTGATCCTTGAAATGATCTTCACCCCCTTTACTAGCCTGCTGCTCTCTGTGGTGCAAGTCACTCTTAATATATAAAGATATTACATCAGATAAGGACTCAGGAACATCTCGAGAAGCTAACTCATCCTTCATTCTCTTGGACAATCCTTGAATAAATGCTGCCCTAAGCACCTCATCATTCCACTTTAACTCGGAAGTGATTATCTGGAATTGAACCATGAACCACAAACTCGTAGGAGATCAGAGGAAGCCGAGGCAGTCCGGCCTGGCTCATCACAGATTCTTTTGAAAGAACAAATAAAAATGTTCATAATTAGAGATGAGAGGATCAGCTCTCCCCCATAATGGAGCGACCCATTCCAAGGCAGTTCCAGATAGTAAGGAGATGATGTATGCCGCCTTTGACCTTGGAGTGGGGAAATTCTGGGGCAAGCACTCGAACTGTATCTCGCACTAATTGATGAAGCCACGACAGCATCTGGGCTTCTCATCAAAGTGCTCAGGAAAGGCCAACTGTAGACAAGACTTTTGAGTTACTGCTACTGGAGGAGTAACTGAAGCAGATCCAGAGGGAACAGAAAGTATAGTTGCCAGAGTTGACTGAATGGAGAGAAATTGACCCAAGAGTTCCTAGAGATATTAAGCCACCTGATGTTGTGCTGCCTCCTGATTCTCGATGCGAGGTGAGATCTTGTAACACCACCGCACCCTGAGATCCTATGGCTTCCATTGGGCCTGTACAAACTGTCACATTTGGGCTATGGTGGTCCCCTGTAAAGGGATTAGAAGACATGGACCCAGGTTGAGAAAGGAACCTGAGGTGAGGGGCTTGAATATATGCCTTCCTCATCCACATTTCCCGGATGTTGGCTAGACCTGACCAAAGGCGCAGAGTCTAACTTACTGGGAGGTGTTCACCATTGATCCCTCCAAGTGGGATTTGGGTTTACGTTGCATCCAGCAAGCAGGTCGTGGCCCTTTGGTCAGGTATCTGGCACAAAAAGAAAATGGAAGAACACTATTACAGGAAAAACACAGGAGAATGATATTAGAAGTTTTGTACTTGGGTGATGTACTGGGTACACACCCTGTTGATCCAGATGCAGGGTTGACACAGGAGAATGGCACTAGGAGATTGTACTTGGAAGATGTATAAAGTACACAACCTGTGGCTTCAGACGCAGAACTGACATAGGTGAATGCCAGTAGGAATTTGTACTTGCATGACATACTAAGGGCCTGATTCAAGTTGGATCGCAATGCTGCGATTGCACGCTACCGGCCTCTGTGAAAATATGCTAATGATTGCATTTCCACTGCTGTCACAGCACAAGATGCAGATACCAAGCTCTACATAATGCCACCCCGTTACCCTCTTCTCACATCCGCACTATTGTGCAAGTATGCAAAATCATCGGTAACATCGAGTAACATCAGAGCTGCATGCACACTTGTGGTTGACATGACCCTGCCACAGAAGTGGCTAAATTTCCTGCACGCAGTAAGTACTCAGGCTGCGTATAGGTTCGCTGTGAATAATTTATGCACACCCCTGCAATGGCGTTCGAACGCACTGACACGCCTGCATTTGCACAACCACTATCACGTCACCACCCACAAATGGCACTTCCTGTAAATAACTGAGTGATGGGTCTGCATAATGTCTGTGATCGCATTCCCGATCGTACTGCCTGGTTCGCGCATGTGCACTGCGTCTTGTATGCATGCGCAGAATGCAAATATCGTCCAGCTGCGTGCGAACGCAGCATTGCAATCCAACCTGAATCAGGCCCTAAGTACACACACTCTGGATCCAGATGCAAAACTGGCACAGGATGATGACACTTTGGAGATAGTACTCGGATGATGTATTGAGTACACATACACCGTGGGTAACGCTAGGAGCATATCACTGGAAGAAAGGAGCTTGGAACCTGGAAGGCTGCAACAGCAAGTATACACTGGAAGTAACAACGTTGTATAGGCAACTTCCTGTTGTCTGGAGCCTGGCAAAATACCCTAAGGTAGCAGTCCATTGGAGGATAGTGGCCCTGATTCAGACCCGCTCGCTGCCGCAGGCAGCTCGCAGGGTCTGTGGGCATTTTTTTTTTGTCTCCAGGCCGCTCGCAAAGCTGTAGGTTTCTACCCACAGCTTGTGTGAGTGGGATGGAGACCGTCGCGATTATCGCAACCTGGGGTAGGGTCTCGGCTGCTGCAAGCCTGAGTGGACTCCCTGCTCTAATAGAGTTATGAAGTCCACTACTGACATCAGTAGTGATGTCAGTAGGTCCTCCCACAAACGCCAGGTGTTCCTAAGGGAACGCCTGCATTTGTGCAGCCACGCCCCCTACCCGCCTACAAAATGGGGCGAGCTGTCACTCACCATCGACAGCCATCCCGTCTTGTAGCGAGCCCCATAGCGACTGAAGTTCAGACAGTCGGTGGGGCTCGCGCATGCACAGTGGCCAAACATTGAGCCACTTGCGAGTGCTGAGTACTCGCGAGCGGCTCTGAATCAGGCCCAGTGTCAGCTGACAGCAACCAATGCTACCGTTTGGCAAAGGACAATCAGCTGATGTAGCAAGCATATGGATGTCCTAGCAGAACCCAGGTATAATCCTCAGCGCGTCACTTGCCACCGCACCTGGTGTCTTACCATTCGAAAGGTCAGGGGAAGCTAGCACCGAGGTGAGTAACGTCCGATCCTAGGCTGCAATCTGACATTTGACTTATATGAATGTATTACTTAATAGTGTGTTTGCATCTTGTTTCACCTGTGTGATATGAACAGATCAACATGTTTATTATCCTTGTTAATACTAATAATAATATTATGTTCATTTGTTCCTAAGAAGTTTGTGTTGAGTTGAGATTTAATATTCTTTTGCAGTAAGTACAAAAGACAATTGTAGCAGTAATTTGATAGTAAGCGAACAGGATGGAAGTGTCTGTATAGGTGAGGGTACAAAGACAGAAAATCATTGAGAGCTGAGAAGATCATGATCTATGTGAAATGAGTTGTAGATTCAATTAACACAAGTAACAGAATGCATCAGGCATCAGACAGGCACCTTCAAATCTACTCTGCTGCACACTGTACTGATAGAAGGTGTCTTACACGGTAGCTTGGCAGCCTATGCAGGTATGGGCTTGTACTGACAATAATACTTATATCTGCCATCCATTCCTACCCACACCTGTGCTATATTCATAGCAGACTGAAGGCATGATAAAGGCTCAGGCTAGTCATTCTTTCCTATCTCTCTAGTGTTACACGAGGAAGTTGGTGACAGTATAACTATAGCTGTAAAGTGAAAACTAGAGATGTGCGGTTTGTTTTTCCTGAAAACCAAACTTAGGGGTTCCGAGTTAAATCAAGTCCCGGCTTGGGGTCACTTTGAGGTTTTGAGTAGAACTGGGTTTGCTGTAAATCATACTTGCCCACACTCCTGGAAGTCGCGGGAGGCTCATGATTTATTGGCTAGCCCCCCACCTGCACCCTCGGAAGTGCAGGCACATCTCCTGCAACCTGCCCAGTGAAGAGATTTAACAGGCAATTTGTGGGTCCGCAAAGAGGGGACGGGGCTAAGCGGCACGATTTGTATGATTTAGTCCCGCCCCCTCCTCGAGGACCCGCAAATTGCGGCCTTTTAATAAAAAAGGGGCGGAGCCTAATTATGGCACCCATCTGGCCCCGCCCCTGAGGTGGGCTGCTCCCGGAAAGGATGCATACAAAGTAGGTAAGTATGCTGTAATTTCATTACTCAGATTTAAAGAAACAAATCTCAGGTTTTGAATTGCATGTAAACAGGTCCCAGTGACATGATTGTAGCTGTTTTTATCAATTTTAAAGAAATCCAAATCCGAACCAAAACACTTGAGTGTGGTTTGCAAAAACAAAAAAAAGGGTCCACGCACATCCCTAGTGAAAGGCACAAAATACTGTACCAGAGCCGTAACTAGACTTTTTGGTGCCCTGTGCCAGAAAGAGCATTGGCACTCCCCTCATTTTTCAAAGGAACATAGGGCCTGATTCAGAGCCGAACGCTCTGAACAGAGCGCTCGCTCTGAATCAGGGCCCTCCTCCATGAAAATGGAGCGGCCTCCTGGCCGCTCGCATAGCTGTGGGTGACCACCCACAGCATATGCGAGCGTCCATGATGATGGTCGCGATGGTCTTGACCATCGCGACCAACGGTAGGGTCTCACTGCTGCAAGCCCTGGAGTGATTTTGGCTCTATCAGAGCCAAAATCACTCCCACTGACATCACTAGTGATGTCAGTGGGGCCGGCTTCAGACGGTAGGCGTTCCCATGGGAACGCCTCCATCTGACAGGCACGCCCCCGGCACGCCCACCAAAGGGGGCATGCTGTCAATCAACATCGACAGCACGCCCCCTTTGGTGCGAGACCCGGAGTGATGGAGAGCACGTCGCTCGCCGCGTTTCACGCATGCGCACGACGGAGCTCCCTCCATCGTGCGCATGCGCAGTGGGGGAACATCGACCCGCTTGCGAGCGTCCTGCGCTCACGAGCGGATCTGGATGACCCCCATAATGCACACAAAAAAGGGCCATGGCTTCATGGGGAAGGGCCAGGGAAGAGATAGGAGAGGCCAGAAGATGCTGGGGATGAAATAAGAGGAAGCTACAAGCAAGAATGATAATAAACAGACATTTGACAGGCCCAAATAGCTCCCCCTGACCTGTGGTGCCCTGTGCGATGGCACCGGCCGCACTACCCTAGCTACGGCCCTGTACTGTACCAATGGTATACAACACGCAACAAAGACTCAAGAGCATATGACATGCACCATCTAGTGTATATCTGTCATGGGTTCCCTCTGTGCTACAGCTCAGACCAAAAGTGCCAAGAGCACTGGGACTCTGCACATTTCCTATTAATAAACAATACATATGACGTAGTACTGTGGTACTGAAGGCCTTTGCTTCTCTATAGTGCCAGCTGAATTACTGCCCTATTTTCATATTGTTACACGAATGTGTTTACTCATTTCTGCAGTGAGTGTGGATTTTCACATCTTCATTTAAGTTATTTAGGGACTGATTCAGAGGTTCCCGCAACTTATGTCATGTCTATGATTCTGTACACAGAATTTCTGCAAAAATATGCTAACATCGCAGCTGTCAGGATTTGCACAGAGATGCCGACCAGAGGCGTCTCTGATCCACCTCTCGAGTACATAAAAACACCATCGGTTTCACATCGGTCACATCATCGATCCCTTCAACAACCCTGTGGTCAGCCGCCAGAGCCTCTTCAACTGTGGGCCTGATTCACTATGGATCGCAACTGCAATTGTCGCTGCGATTATGCACGCAGTCTGGCTCCAATGATATGCTAATTCATTGTGATCGCTTTGCCATCGCAGCACAACATAAGGATGCCCTTCTTACCTTACACACATCCGTAATGTTTAGCAGGACTGCAAAACCATCGGTACCATGGCGTACCATCGCAGCCTCACGCACACTGGCACAAGCTCTGACCTTACTCAGAAATTGCTAACTTCTTCGCACGCTGTGAGTACTCAAGCTACGTACGGCATCACAGTGGATAATTTATGCACGTCCCTGCAACGACGTTCAAACGCACTGGCACGCCTGCATTTCGCTAATCACCACCCACAAATGGCACTTCCTGTCAATCACTCTGTGATGGGTCTGCGCAGTCTTTGCAATCGCAGTGGCTGGTTTGCACACGCATACACATGCACAGAAAACAACAATCATCCGATTGCATGTGTAATCGCAGTTCCGATCTGTAATGAATCAGGCCCTGTGTGCACATTCGCAGTTGAAGATTGAGACACGCCCCCGCAACAGCCGCAACATGCCTGCGTTTGCCTCGTCACCCCACGTTACCTCCCACAAATGGTCACTGACTATCAATCACTCTGTAGCATACTTGCCTACCCTCCCGATTCAGCCTGGAGCCTACCGAAAATCGGGTGCCACTCCCGGCCCCCCGGAAAGGCAGGCAAGCCTACCGGGCCCCAGTGGCCCGTCTGCCCCCCACTGCACTCACAGTATAAATGCCAGCAGCGGAGGGGCCGGTGACACGATTAGCGCTGAATCGCGTCATCATGGCCACGCTCTCTGCGCACAATGCCATTAATAACGGCATTGTGAAGAGGGGGCAGAGCCGCGATGACGCAATCGCAACGGCACGCCCCCATGATCCGCCCCCAAATGTGTGTCATCACTGGGCCACGCCCCCTTTTTACCGCGACATGCCCCTTGCCGAGGAAGCCTGACGGCTCCCTCCCGGAAGGAGGGAGTGAAATGTCGGCAAATATGCTCTGTGTCCAAATCCTCACTGCAACCACCATCGGTAATTACTCTTGGCGCATGCGCATTGCGACTGTGATCCAATAACCATTATTAAGTTAATGATAATGAATATCATTGTGTCTGTGAATTTAGAATAAGAAATGGTATATATTTCATGGTCAGATTTGGGAGTGGTTAATTAGTGGTATTAAATATAAATCGTTATTTAATGGTCACTCACATAATCATATCCCTGTTAGGTCCCCTATCCCGTTATAGGAAGCATGACATAGAATATCGGAATATTGCGAAGCAAAATACATCCAAGTTACTCTATGAAATGTACAAAACCCGAGTATTGCTCTATTTGTAGTAATTAGTAAGTAAAGTTGTGTTGCCTCTGTACCAATATAAAAATGTCCAGTAAGTTACTTAAGTTTGAAGAAAGAGTGTAACAGGAACGTCAATCATTGACTTCCCAGAGCCAATAAAACAAAGACTTGTCATCCCATCTCGCGGCACCCAACAGGCGCTGTCTCTGCAATATTCCCCAGCATTTATTTTATGCAAATATAAGCAATACCTGACATAGCCAGGCAGATGCGAATCAGCTGCAAATCCAAAAAGCCTTGACGCCGTGCCAGGTAAAGCAAATTAAAATGTATAAATCTAGGACCATTCTGGCAGAGGAAATAAATGGACACCATATATTCTGATTAAGAAGCCTGCATGTAGCACATTGCTCGTAGGATCGTAAAAAGCTTCTGTGAGATCCAAGCAGTAGGTACCGTATGGCGCTTTTACACCATTGTATAATTACAGTACCTTAGCTCAGTATATATATAATCACAAAATGGGGCATTCTGGAAGGATTATAATTTTCATGCTGGTTTTAAAAATTACCCAGTTTCTTTGTGGACTTTTAAAAAAAAAAAAAAATCTTCCAACTGACTATAGGAATGGTGAGAAAACACAATACAATCATTTACTAAATGCATGAAAATGAAGGGTAAAACTCACCACTTGACCATTGCAGATAGGCGGAAATGGCCGTTAAACACAGTGCAGGGAGGAGAAAATCACTGTAATCCGAGGTCGGGCAAAGTTCTGACATTCAAATCTGCATCATTTGATCTTAATGTGTACAACTAATTGACTGCAAATGTCAAGTGAAGTTCCTCAGCCATTTCCTTAGAGAGGTACACCTGGAACACTGTAGCTATATCATAAAAACATTAATTGTGACAAATGTATTTTTTGTAACCCTTATAGGTATAGAAACCTAACTTTGGCAATTTTAACATGTATCTTGCATGCAGGGCCGTGGCTAGGGCAGTATACTCAGCTTTTTGACCTGCAAAGAGTCCCTTCTGGAGAGGGCCGTAACTAGGGTAGTGCGACCTTTGCCATGGCACAGGGCACCACAGGTCAGGGGGCGCTGTTTAGGCCTGTCACATTTCTGTTTATTATCATTCTTGCTTGTAGCTTCCTCTTATTTCATCCCCAGCATCTCCTGGCCTCTCCTTTATCTTTCCTGACCCTTCCCCATGAAGCCATGGCCTTTTTTTGGGTGCATTATGTCCCTTTGAAAAATGAGAGGGGCGCCAATGCTTTTTCTGGCACAGGGCACCAAAAAGTCTAGTTATGGCTCTGCTTGCATGAATTCACACTGCACAGGTCAAGAACAATTGGTTGCATACATTTACACACATGCAAATTTGAATGATACTTATACTTATAACTGGGTTGGGTATGGGATGCTTGCAGTCAGAATCCCTGGCTGTCAGGATCCTCACATCGGCATCCCGACTGGGCTACCATACCGACACTTGTTGGTCGGTATGCTGACCCTCCCCCTCTCCTTACCCTAACCCTCTCTCTTTGGTGCCTAACCCTAACCTCCCCCCTAGTGCCTGAACCTAACCTCCCCATCCCTGCACCCTAAACCTAACCCTCCCCTCTTACTGCCTAGCCCTAAACCTCCCCCTAGTGCCTAACCCTAACCCCTAACCTAACCCTCCCCATTATTTACCTTTGTTATCTTGGCGGTCGGGATGCCAGTGTCAGTATTGTGAGAGGCATCAGGATTCCGGTGCCGATAATACCAGCGCCGGTATCGCAGCCGCTGGGACACTGACTGTATCCCCTTACAACTGCCTTCAGCAGATGGGTGGATCCAGGGCCGTTAAGAGCCAGGCCGTGCCCAGGTGAAGGGGGCGTGGCCTAATAGTGGATTGCGTGGCCACGCCCCCTTAGAAAAATGCAATAAAAACCCAGTTGCAGTGCCGTGTAGTGGTGAAGTACGCTGGGGAGAGGAGCACTGTGAGCTCCCCTGTCCAGCGCAAATACAAAGGGGGGGCGCGATCAGTGTGATTGCTCCCTCCCACAGGCAGAGGAGACTGTTACAGCCCAGCACACAGCAGCTGGGCTGCTGACAGGTAAGAGGGAAGGGGGGTATGCAGTCAGGAAGCCGATGGTCGAAATTCTGACCGCTGGCTTCCCGACTATCAAATCCTGACAGGAGCCTAATGATAGGCGTCGATATCCCAATGCCTATCATTATCCCTATACCGGGAGCCCAATATGTGGCATATCGAATGAAGGTAAGCCGGGCGGTGGGCAGGAACAGCCATGGGGGGGAGGGTTAGGTTAGGGGCTCCTGGAAGGGACTTAGGGTTAGGCACCCCCGCAGGACGGTTAGGGTTAGGCTAGGGGAAGGGGGCTTAGGGTTAGGCACCCCCCCAGGAGGGTTAGGTTTAGGCACTTAGAGGGGGAGGTTAGGGTTAGGCACAAGGGGGGAGGTTAGGGTTTGGCACCCCTAAAGGAAGGTTAGGGTTAGGGGGGAGAGGGTTAGGGTTAGTTAATATACTTACCCCATCGGGATCTTCACTTCTGGTCTTCCGGTGTTGGTAAATCATACTGATTCCCGGAGGGGGACAGTGTAGGTTCTGGGCCCCCGCCAGGCCCCTCCAGCAGGCCTGGATAATTAGTACCCGTACCCCCCACTCGGCGCCGCTGGGTGGATTACGGCAGGATGGGGGCATTCTAACATAGACAAGTACAGTAAAGGTATGTTCACATAATTTGCAGCTTTCCTTCTCCCTTAAAATATAATTGTATGGGCTTTGAATTTTTCAACGAATGGTGTCTGTGACTTACAGCTCAATGTGTAGGTCCAAACTCACCAGGTACTCCTGGCATCCACCTGCAACGGTTAGTGGTAATGTCCTGGCGGGTAACCAGCATCTGGGAGATTTCTCACAATTCACAACACAGTGCTGCAGCTGTCTCCTGGTCCCGCTCTACGCTCATTCCTCCCAACTCTCCGCCCATTCCCTCCTACTCTCCGAACCCTCCCTGGGTTCCTGACAATTAGTCTGCGGATGTGTCAGCTGCCTGGACCTCCCATTGATCCTCTTCAGTCATTGGCATCCGTGGAAGAGAAAAAATATACTGCCTGGTAAAATAACACAACCTCTTGGCGTACAGCTTGGTAATGTAAAATACCTGCAGAAGTTAAATAAATAATGCTGCATGCAGGAACGAGAGATAACCTTGTTAAATGGTGCCCTAAACATTATTATAAACAGTAAATTTGGTGAAAAGATCAGCTATTAATATTAATGAGCTGAGGGCTGTATAAGCACAAAGCTAAATAAGAGGCCTCATTTTTTGTAATTGGATAGGGGCTAGGAACTTGTTGCTAGGTAGATTCTTTTGTTGGTTTATGTTGATTGGTTTAAAAGAGTTAGCCTATGGTTATGGGTGGGGCATATACCTTTAAGGGGGCTATTTAAGGGGAGGTTTGAATTTGGTCCAGCCTTTTTTCAGTTTGGAAGTCCCACCCACCCGCCCAAAGCTTTTGCTATTATCTGTTTGTTTGTCTTACTAACCTTTTAGTAGTGTTAAGCAGATCCGGAAGGCGGGAAGACACTACAAGCCAGCGACCACATGTGGCATAAGTGGTCGTTGTGGGGCACTTACCCTTTTGAAGGACGGCGTGTGTGTCCTACCCATGCGGGTAGGACAGAGGGCGCTTCTTTGCGGAGTGTCCGTACTGTGCTATAGTAAACAATGGTGAGTCCTTCACAGCACGGGTTATGCATTTAGACGGGGTAGAACGTTTCAGTCGTCCCCCAATTTTTTAAGAGAGTCAATTGGGTAGAGCTGGTTCTTGGTCTTCTTTGCCACCGTTCTTGATTTACAATTTGGTCATTACAATTAATAATAAACTGTGATCTTTAATCCAATGCAGTGGTGTCAATGTCATTAGTTTTAGTGTGAAGTTAGCTTAATGGTTTGTATTCAAGGATTAATTGCAATAATTGTAATAACACCTTAAGCCAAACCTGCTCCCTCTCACACCTCATTGGCTACCAAGCCTATCATACTCCCTAAATCACGGCATAGACCCTTTCCCTTCTAAAAATGACTTAAAGTTAAAAAAAGTATCAACATCAGGGTTTAACTCCTTCAGGCTTTACACAGCTTTCTGTTAGCCAAATCATTATTGTGGCTTATAAGCAGAGGTGGATCTACTGTGAAATAAATGAAGCTTAAGCTTCAGGGCCCCTAACACCGGAGGGGCCCTGAAGAAATTTTTTTTTTTAATCAGTGAATTTTTCAACAAAATCATTGGAGTTTATTAAGTGTCACTTATTAAAATAAGGTTATTTTAGTGATAGAATCATAAGCCAATGGGTTGACGTACTCACAGTAATATTGCTCTACAATAGTGCATGTACGGGGGCTTTCTGAATACCAAGAAACTCCACCTGATCAGTACTGGCTGGCAGACACTCTATCTACAACTCCGACCAAAGGATGGCTCTTATGAGCTCGCCGGGCGCAGAATAGAGAACTGCTGTCAGTGTCACTGCTGAGTGCAGTGCTGCCAGGTGCCACTAGATGCTCTCATGTCCATTTGTGCTGTCCCACCTGCCAGAAGTCGGCCCTGCAGTGCTGATCACAAACTGAAAGCTGAGCTGACTGAGGACTGGCATGCAGCTCAGAGGTGGGAGCACGAACGTGTGGGAGAGACCTGACTCAGGGGGATTCTAGAGATCCCACTCAGGAGGATCAATAGTTGGGATCCTACAGAGGAAGTAAGTTTGGTTTTGTATGTGATCTCTCTCGGGGGTTTCTACATCTATATATCTAGAGTGTCTAACTCTCTGGTGGGTTTCTATATCTATCTATCTATCTATCTATCTATCTATCTATCTATCTATCTAAAGTGTCTTATTCTGGGGGGTTTATACATCTCCGCCATTTGGGCCTCGAAGTCCTTAGAAGGGCAGCAAGGCCCTTTGGACCTTATTGGATGTCGCTCTATTGTTGCTGGTTGCAAAGGGGCCTCCAAAACAGCTCAAGCTTAAGGGCCACAAAAATTGTAGATCCACCACTGCTTGTAAGCTTATAAGCACTCACTAGCAGGGCTCTTTCCCTCCTTTACTCTTTCTTTCCTCACTTTTACCATCATCCCCTCCGCCATGGTTATGGTGGGCCTGAACCTGCCTGCTGCACCATCTATTAGGGTACAGCTTTCAGGCAGCACTAACTTTTCTGCTATAAAAACTGTATATGGAAAATTGGTATTTTCATTTTCTAGTTTGTCTATTTTATAATGGGGTTTATGCATCAAGCAGTGAAAAGCGTGGAGAAGAGGGTCAATGGAGAAGTTGGCCATAGCAACCAATCAGCTTTGAAGTAGCATTTATCAAGTACAGTCTATAAAATAATAGGTTGGAGCTGATTGGTTGCTCTGGGAAACTTCTCCACTTGTCCACTTCTAAACGTTTTCACCACTTGAAAAGCCGAATATCTTGTTATGGTTGCGCTTGCTTGGTCACCTCCTGGCACTAACTTGGCATATATGCCTTACTATACCCATGGTATTATAACTTTTTTGGCCACGTGTCTAGAAGGCTGACTCTGAATTATCACAAGCTGCAGCGTGTGGTGCCTTCTTATTTGGTCTGAAGCAGCTGACAATAAACACATTGACGTCAGCGGTATTAATAAAAACAACTCTAAGACCATAGCATATTTTGCCAAGTTTCAGTATATAATTCTTTCATCATGTACTGTATGCACCCTGATGAAAGTATAAAACACTGAAACCTTGGTACTATATATTACGGTCTTAGAGAAGTTTTTTGTTTTGTGCCGCTGACCTCATTGCAATAATATAGAACTCTACAAAAGTCTCGAATTTCCGAGACATTCCATGAGAGTAGCCATGTGTGATTAAGATGTGCAGTATGCAAATGTTCTGCTGTAAAAAATAAAATGTACTCTGCTGCAATGCAAATGAAACATATGTGAAAGGCATAATATGGTCACATTTAGCATAATGATTTTGATTTTTACATCTATTAAATGCACTTAACTCGCATTAAAGCATGTTAAAATTAGAGAAGCAACATTAAAGTTCTAAGGCTTGCAATATCATAGAAACATAGAATTTGGCCCATCTAGTCTGTATCCATACAGTGCATTACAGACATTGTGGTAAATCAGCCCATTTACAAGGTTTTGAAGACTTTTGCAGATAGTGGCTTAATGATGACAGCAGAGCATGTTAAGTACTGCCCTGCTGTGAGGAGCTTCTTCATACAACCTTAAAGTGTTTATAATGTGTACAAGAGGGTGACAAGTAGCTGACATTCTGCTGAAACTCCTCATCAGAGCTGATAGATAGCAGTTCTTTTGAATCTTAAGTGAAGTATTGTTGGCAAAATAAAACGTGCAGGTCACCGAAGATAAAAGTATCGGAGTACAAACAGGTACATTAATAACACCCAGATTCACATTGAGACCGAGTGGCAGCCACTTGTATGCCTGAAGATGCAATTGAAAATGATTTGCCTCAGAGAGATCAGTACAGATGTAAAATCTTATTGTGTGTTTCACCATATTAGTATAGAGTATGTCTAACATTAATAAAAGCTTCCACAGCTGAAGTGAATGGAAAACGCTGCAGCAATTACTGTGCTGTAAGAAAACTTAAACAGTGCTCTATGGGCAACATCTCCACTTCTAAAAACTCTCACTTTGTTAACTATACCCCTAAGCATAGGCAAACACAGAGGGGAAGGGGGAGGGGATCCTGGTCGCCTGGAAACCCCCTCCCCAGCCCACACCATGGCCACAATAGAAACTGTAATATAGAATTTTACTAGTGCTGCATATTCTTCTCAGTATCAGAAATGAAACAATTAGCACCACCTGTGGATCTTTTATCATGTGTCAGCCAGTAATAAATACACCTGTGTACTAACTAGGAGATCTGGAAAACACGCACTGTTAGGGGTGCACTGCTACAGACAATCAGTAGGGTTTATTAATAATACCATATAATAATAGACTGTCCAGTGCATGACAAGACCAATATGTACAAATACTGTATGTCCAGGGCAGTGCTAGATTCTTCTGCTGCTCCCGCAGACTACCGGACTTGCTTCAGTCCTCTGGAATGGTGCCCACATCTGAAATAAAAGCTTTCAGCTCAGGCATTTAATGGCTTACTGTGATCGCTGGTCCTATATATGCTGGAATTATAACACCCAATGCACTTTGAATGACGCTAATTAAAGCTGGTTAAGTGCTAATTATGCTCTCTTCATGGACTGGCCACACTCGCTTTAAAATCAAGCATTTGGAAACCCCCTCTAAAAATCCTGCGTTTGTCACTGCTAAGAGAGGAAGTAAGAAATATACATATAAACGGGTGCCATATAAAGATTAAAAATATACCAATTGAATATTGTAATAAAATTAATTTATTAAAAACAATTCATATACATAATGGGTATCAACCTTAAACAATAAACCTGGTCAGTTTAAAATGGACTTGGTTTTCAGTTGGTTCATATTATGAAGAGAGTCCAAGAGTTCAATCATAGGGGCACAAGCTCCATAGGGATAATTCCAGTTTATGTTAGATAATTACCAATCAAGTGGCAGTTCCTTTAGGGTTCCCAATTAGCAGGGCCGGCTTTAGGGGTGTTCGACCAGTGCGGGCGCAACCCTTCCAAAGCATCCCGATTTCAGCTTGGCCCGCAGGTGGTCAAATCAGGAGGTTGGGAACCCCCACCTCCGCAGCTGTGCAGTGGTGCCAGACCCCAGGGGTGCCAATGGATGCCAAGCGCATGCGCACGGCAACCATTCACTGACGGAAGAGAGCTGGGGGAAGCTCAACCAGTGACGGAGTGCTGGGCTTACCCCCAGCCTGACGTTATTTGGAGGCGTGCCATGCGGGCACGCCTCCAAATAATGTCACACAGGTGGCGTGGCCTATGGTAATTAGGCCACGCCCCCAAATGTGGTCGCGCACGTAGTTAGGGCACCTTCTTGAGGGCCAGCACAGGGTGCTCTGAACCCTGGAGCTGGCTCTGCCAATTAGTAATGGTGCAAAAGCAGCAACTGTGGCTTACGTGCAATAATGTATGGTATCCCTTATGCCACAGTCTATGGTCTGGAGATCCCAATTGTTAATAGATGTCCAAGCGATGAGCCAAGCGATCTTTGTAATAATGCCCACTGACCAGGGAGTGGTCACCTGACACGTTTCACTACCTAGCTGGTAGCTTTGTCAAAGGTGTCTCCTTGTGGCCCAGTGACCTTTTATATAATGGGTTCCATATCATTTAGAATTTGCACCTGTTCCATATTAACAGCCAATATACTTACAAAACCATAAATTACATATTACATACATATAATAAAAATACAGTAGGAGACAAACCCCTCTCTAATAAAGAGCAGGTATTTAGAAGTGGAGTTGTTGCGCATAGCAACCAATCAGATTCTAGCTATTATCTTCTAGAAGGTGCTAGATAAGTGATAAGTAGAATCTGACTGGTTGCTATGGGCAACATCGCCACTTTTTTAAACCTTCACTTTAGCAAATATGCCCTTAAAAGAGTTAAAACTGCCCAGGAACGATAAGGCAAATATAGGGAAAACTAACATTCATTTTCAAAATATGTGGTCACATGATCGGAACTATTGTAGTCTCCGTCTTAGGTTCTTAACCATTGGTTAAATCTTAGCGTGTACTGTATCTAATTGTTGAACCGGCAACATGTGAAACCGCTCCATTTATCAGTATAGGGTTTTTGCACTTCAGGTCATAAAGGCTCCATCAAGTCACGTGATCCAGCATCATGTGTCATGTGACCAGGGACTCCACATTCCCATAGGTGCAAACAAGTGTTTATGTTTCTACATGTCCGATCATGTGATAAACAAGGAAACTATTCAAATCCTTTCTAGTTAGTTAATTACCGATGTATGTAGTATGCTAACATGTTAACACATGTAATAATAACATCAAAAACAACTTGCTCCATTGAATAAATTGAATTATTATTTGTGAAATTGGACAATAGTGCAATCTAAATGTGTTACTATGCACATTAAAGATGTGCGTCCCCCTCTCCCCCCCCCATCATGTTTTGGTTTTGGCAAAAACATCCTCCAGTCTTTTGGTTCTTTTCTATTTTGATTTTGGCCAGGTTGATGGTCGCGATGGTCAAGACCATCGCGACCTTCGGGCTTGCGACGTGACCCTTGTGGTAGGGTCTCATGGCCGCAAGCCCCAGAAAACTTCTGGCTCTAATAGAGCCGGAAGCTCTCCCACTGACATCACTGGGAACTCCTCCGTTTGTGAAGCCACCCCCCGGCCACGTCTACCAAACGGGGCGAGCTGTCAATCACCATCAAGAGCTCGCCCCCTTTGGTGCGAGACACGGAGCGACGGAGCACCCGTCGCTAACCAGGTCTTGCGCATGCGCACGACGGAGCCGGCTCTGTCTTGCGTATGCCCAGTGGGCAAACATCGACCCCGTTGCGACCGCTCAGCGCTTGCGACCGGGTCTGAATCAGGCCCTCAGTTCTCAGTTCTACTCCGAACCCCAAAAGTCATCTGAGTCTGGACTCGATTCGACTCGGAACCCCAAAGTTCAGGTGTTTTCGGTTTTCAGCAAAACCGAACTGCACATCTCTAATGCCCACCCCAGCCTAGTATACAATTCCTAACAATTCTTGTTAAATGTCCAGATGCTTTTTACACTAAACTTTCTAGGGCTGATATCACCATGACCCAAGCACACCTTAGCATAAACAATACCATAAATAAACACATTTAAAACTATAAAAAAAACTATAATAAAATTGACACAAAATATTTATTTTGACAATTATAATTTAAATAGTAAATTGTAACTTTAAAGGGACAGAATAAATAATTCATTTGCATTATTAATACTAGTCCTTTCCTTGATTGGCCACTCCTACCTCAGCCCAGCATTCTCATACAGTGCAGTAATGTCATAAATCTAGCACCAATTACTTATCGCATAGCTATCGGTTATATTACATATATAGTTGTGTAGACATTAGGGGTGAGCGGGTTCGGATTTCTGAAATCCGAACCCCCCCGAGCCCCCCCGATCCGAGGCCGATCCGAGTCAGGCTCGACTTTTCCAGCCTGACTCGGATCTGAAATCGAGGCAAAACGTCATCATCCCGCCTTCCGGGTCTCGCGGGTTTTGGATCCTATATAAGGTACCCGCATCGGCGCCATTTTCTCACTCGGCTGTGGACAGTGAAGAGGGAGGGTGGGAGTTAGGGCTGGCTGGGCTGTGTAATGTAGTGTAGTGTAGTGTAGAGTAGTGTTGTGCTGTGCTGTGCTGCGCTGTGCTGCTGTTGTCCACTACTTCAAAGTCCATAGGGGCTGGCTGTGTTGTGCTGTGCTGCTGTTGTTAATAGGGGCTGTGTCCACTACTTCAAAGTCCATAGGGGCTGGCTGGACTGTGTTGTGCAGTCAGTTCTCCATAGGGGCTGTGTCCACTCCAAAGTCCTGTGCAGTGTCCCAGTCCTAAAGGGGTGCTGTAGTGTTGTCCAGGGGGTGCTCTGTCCATCAGGGGTGCTCCCCCCAAGTGCTAAAAAAATAATATTTTTTCTGTGTTTGGGAATTGAGTGCGCAGTAGCCGCACGTGCATCAACAAAGTAGTGCCAAGCGTGCGCCTGTGTCATATGTAAAGGGCCGGCTGGCTAGACCGTTAAAGGGTGCTGTAACCCCCAAAGTACACTCCAGTCCAAACCCCAAAAAAAAATATTTTCTGTGTTTGTGAATTGTGTGCGCAATAGCAGCTCATGCATCAACAAAGTAGTGCCAAGCGTGCGCCTGTGTCATAAGTAAAGGGCCGGCTGGCATGACCGTTAAAGGGTGCTGTAACCCCCAAAGTACACTCCAAACCAAATAACTAAATATTTTTTCTGTGTTTGTGAATTGTGTGCGCAGTAGCCGCACGTGCATCAACAAAGTAGTGCCAAGCGTGCGCCTGTGTCATAAGTAAAGGGCCGGCTGGCTTGACCGTTAAAGGGTGCTGTAACCCCGAAAGTACACTCCAAACCAAATTAAAAAATATTTTCTGTGTTTGTGAATTGTGTGCGCAGTAGCCGCACGTGCATCAACAAAGTAGTGCCAGGCGTGCGCCTGTGTCATAAGTAAAGGGCCGGCTGGCTTGACCGTTAAAGGGTGCTGTAACCCCCAAAGTTCACTCCAGTCCAAAACAAAAAAAAATATATTTTCTGTGTTTGTGAATTGTGTGCGCTGTGGCTGTACGTGCATCAACAAAGGAGCAGCGCCAAGCGTGCGCCTGTGTCCCATAAGTAAAGAGCCGGCTGGCTCATTTCTTAAAGGGTGGTGTAACCCACAAAGTGCACTACTCTCCAGCAAAAATAAAAAAATATTTTCTGTGTTTGTGTGCGCTTTAGCCGCACGTATATATCAATATAACATAAATGGAGGACCAAACTTTCTCCGATAAAAATAAAATAGAGAAAGATCAAGAACCACTTCCTCCTAGTGCTGTTGCTGCTGCTGGGAGTTGTTCATCATCCCAGAGAGGAAGTAGGAACACCACCACTTTTTCTAAACAATTGACCCTCCAACAGTCCCTAGCGATGAGGATGAAGTACGACAGCAGTCATCCTGAAGCAAAATGTATAACTGAGGCCTTGACTGCTATGTTGGTGTTAGACATGGGTCTGGTATCCGCCATTAGTGCAGTGGGATTTAGACAATTGATGGAGGTAGTGTGTCCCCGGTTCCAAATCCCGTCTAGATTCCACCTGCATCCTCAAAGCAGCAGCGACAAGCGTGCATCTGTCTGTTAAAGGGTGGTGTAACCCTCAAAGTGCGCTCCACAATCAATAAAAAAATTCTTATTTTTTTTTCTGTCTTTGTGAAATGTGTGGGCTGTAGCCACACCTGCATCCTTAAAGCTGCAGCGACAAGCCTGTATATGTCTGTTAAAGGGTGGTGTAACCCTCAAACTGCGCTCGACAAACAATAAAAATATTCTTTTTTTTTCTGTCTTTGTGAATTGTGTGGGCTGTAGCCGCACATGTATCCTCAAAGCAGCAGCGACAAGCGTGCGTCTGTCTGTTAAAGGGTGGTGTAACTCTCAAAGTGCGCTCCACAAACAATTAAAAAATTCTTATTTTTTTTTCTGTCTTTGTGAAATGTGTGGGCTGTAGCCGCACCTGCATCCTTAAAGCAGCAGCGACAAGCGTGCGTCTGTCTGTTAAAGGGTGGTGTAACCCTCAAAGTGCTCCAAAAAATAAAAAATATTTTTTTTATGTGTTTGTGACTTGTGTGCGATTTAGCCGCACGTGCAGCAACACAGTAGCAGCGCTAAGCGTGCGCCAGTGTCATATGTCAAGGGCCGGTATGGACATCTGGTCCAGACTGAAGGATGTGCCAACAATTTCTGACAAGTCTACTGTCACTGCATATGATACTGTCCTCAAAGCAGCAGCGACAAGCGTGCATCTGTCTGTTAAAGGGTGGTGTAACCCTCAAAGTGTGCTCCACAAACAATAAAAAAATTCTTATTTTTTTTTCTGTCTTTGTGAAATGTGTGGGCTGTAGCCACACCTGCATCCATAAAGCAGCAGCGACAAGCGTGCGTCTGTCTGTTAAAGGGTGGTGACACCCTCAAAGTGCGCTCCACAAATAATAAAAATATTCTTCTTTTTTTTTCTGTCTTTGTGAAATGTGTGGGCTGTAGCCGCACCTGCATCCTTAAAGCAGCAGCGACAAGCGTGCGTCTGTCTGTTAAAGGATTACATCGGTGACAGCATCCAAGTAGGCATGTCAGACAGTCCGTACCTGTACTGGCAGGAAAAAGAAGCAATTTGGAGGTCCCTGTACAAACTGGCTCTATTTTACCTGAGTTGCCCCCCCTCCAGTGTGTACTCCGAAAGAGTGTTTAGTGCAGCCGGGAACCTTGTCAGCAAAAGGCGTAGGAGGTTGCTTCCACAAAATGTGGAGAAGATGATGTTCATTAAATGAATTATCAACTCTTCCAGGGAGACCAGCCTCCAGAATGTACAGAGGGACCTGTGGTTGTGGATTCCAGCGGGGACGAGTTAATACTCTGTGAGGATGAGGATGTACACACTGAAGAGGGTGAGGAATTGGTGGATGAGGAGGATGAGGATGACATCTTGCCTCCGTAGAGCCAGTTTGTGCAGGGACAGATTAACTGCCAGCTTGTTTTGTGGGGGCCCAAACGAACCAATCATTTCAGCCACAGTCGTGTGGCAGACCCTGGCGCTGAAATGTTTGGTTTGTTAAAGTGTGCATGTCCTGTTTATACAACATAAGGGTGGGTGGGAGGACAATTCCATCTTGCACCTCTTTTTTTTTCTTTGCATTATGTACTGTTTGGGGCCTAGTTTTTCTAACTGCCATCCTGTCTGCCACTGCAGTGTCACTCCTAGATGGGCCACGTGTTTGTGCCTCCCACTCGTGTCGCTTAGCATAGTCATCCAGCTACCTCGGTGCTACCTTTTGGACATAAAAACACTATTGTGAGGTGTGAGGTGTTCAGAATAGACTGGAAATGAGTGGAAATTAAGGGTATTGAGGTTAATAATACCATAGGAGCAGAAAAACACACAAATTCTGTGATTTTAGCTGTTTTTATGCTTTTTTAAAAAAAAATACAGATCCAAAACACAAAACCCAGAACCCAAAACACGGAAGGGTGGTTTTGGCAAAACCAATCCAGATCCAAAACACGAAGAAAGATCCAGATCCAAAACCAAAACACAAAACACGAAAAGTGGCCGGTGCACACCCCTAGTAGACATACACCTATTTTCACATTGTGTCAAATAGCCTCACTGTTAAGTTGTTCAATGGGCCTAGGTACCACTAGTACTTCCTTCTGCTCCACTGATTGGACGTCGCTGTCCTGCTATAAGCAATCACCCACCAACTAGCAATCTGCGCTGGCCTATTTTTGCTGGTTCTGGTTCTCAACACAACACTGATAGCTAATTATCTTGGCGCTTGGAGGGCAATATAATGCAATTTATATATGCATATAATATACAAGCACCACTGTTAGTACATTTGTCAGTTGCTATCCTGACACTTTAATAACCATAATACCTATCTATAAGAAGAACTGCTGAGCTTGTAATAGGAAATGTATAATCAATTATTACCTAATAAAATATACCAATATAACTAACAAAAGAAGTGCTGGCTTGATCTCAATAATCAGACTTCTCTTACCCAAGTATATTTATTAAGACAATTGCATAAACTAGCTTTACATAAAAAAGATAAAAAACAGAAAAGAAATCAGATGCTACAAAAGACTTGATATGTTATACAGACTGTATCTAATCAACTGCTACTTTCACTCGTGGGTGTGGACCAATAGAATGTTACATGCTTCAATACAATCCTCAAGTGCTGAGAGCTAAAACAATCCCACTGTCAAAAATCCAACATTAAGGACAAGCAAATAAATAATGTTATGCTCACCCACGGATTTGTATTGTTGATATGTCCCAGAAAAAGGGAGCTAAATTTTAGATATTATAGTTAGTCACCGGTGTACGAGCATATAGCTTTTCCAGTAATAGAAAAGTTATGGCGTATACCTGTGGTGGGGAGCGTTGCAGCATAACAGCTGTAGTTCATACTCCCCTCTCATATGCAGGTGGTCACAGTAGAAAGCCTCCTGTATCAGCCCACAAGCTGCGGTGGTCACAGTGTGAAGCCTCCTGTATCACCCCCTCTAGCTGCCATGGAAAGAATAGCAACCTAGCGGCTGTACTTCACAGTCCCTTCTTGGAAGCAGGTAACCCCAGCGTGGTGCTTCCTTTATCTGCCCACTGCAATCACGATACTGACTCCTGTTAGGGCAGGCTTTTCCCCTTCCACAGCGGCTACTTGAATTGATAGACCGCAGGTCAGTTTGCCGGGGTCCCGTTAGTAGATAGCAGTAGAGTGAAGCCGAGGGAAAACTGGGACAGTTTGTGTGGAAATAGCAGCAGTTAGGATTAACCCTTTTGACGCATTTTGCTCCGGTCCCAGAACTTTAACAAGATAATCACCAGAACAGCGGCACAAACACACGGCAGTTACTTTGGTTTAAAAATGTTTTGCAAATTAGTAATGTATTAGCAATAACCAATCACACTAACTCACAAGTACGTTCAATAGAAAACAATCCAATACAGACAGTTAGTAAGAATCGTGCGTGGAATATCGTTGCTCTAACGCAGTAGTAGTAGTTAGACAGCAAAGAAAAGAAACTCTAAACCATGTCTAAAGTAGCAACAGCAGACATTGATGCCCCCTACACAAGTGCACATGTAGTGTTGGCAGTGCGGGGGTGCCGGCGGTGTTCTCCGTGCTTGGATGCCGGTGGTGTCGGTAGTGCGGGGATGCCGGCAGTATTGTCTGTGCTGGCTGTGTTGGCAGTGCAGGAGTGCTGGTAGTATTCTCAGCGTGGGGGTGCCAGCAGTGTCGGCAGTGTAGAAGTGCTGGCAGTGTCCTCAGTGCAAGAGTGCCGGCAGTGTGGGGGTATCAATGGTGTCCTTAGTGCAGAGTTTCCAGAGGTGTCAGTAGCACAGGGATGCCGGCAGTGTGGGCACTGCGGGTGGTGGTGTCCTCGGTGCAGTGGGTGCCATCGTCTTGCGTCCTTTGCCCCATTAAAGTATATGGGGAAGTGCTGATTGGCTGAGAGCCGTGACAGATGGCTCTCTCAGCCAATCAGCGGTCAGCCCATTGAGTTCAATGGGACATTTGAAATTGGAGCCTGAGCTCCGACAGCGGGATCTTGAGGTTTTGACTCAGCTAGGGATCTGAGGCAGACAGATAGATGCAAGCTGTGGCTTGGATCACCTCAGATCCTGGAAGTTCGGGTGTGTTCGGATTCCAAGGAATCTGAACCACTCGTCTCTACCACCAACATGTTTCAATCCCAAGGCCTCATTTATCAACAAGTTTTATCATTCACAACAAGTGATAAAACTCATTGCATTTGATAATGTTGCTCTAGCCAATCAGCTCCCAACTGTCATCTGTTTGAAAAATGAATGTTGGGAGCTGTAAACTCCCTAATGGTTGATATCCGCATTGCACCTTAAAGACTTATCATGACTAAAACTTATCTACAATAAATACACGGACAATGGGAATTGGAATCTAAATTTTATTTTGGCATAAGATTATTAATTATTAAATTATTGATTATTGAATTAATCATCGAATTAGGTATTGCCAATTGAAATTAATTGTTATGACACTCCAACAATCACATGCAGACCAAACACATCACTCGTTGGTGTTTAACTCTCCAGCAAAGCATGCCTGGACGGGCTGTGTCATTTCCCTGAAGGGACAATTTGACCTATATCTGAATAAAGAGAGCACAGTCATCTATCTTAATAACAAATAAAAAGCACTCTACCGTTCTTTCCACCCCAACAAGCATAACACATACAAAAACCAAACAAGGGAGGGAGGGACGGATTTCCAGAATCAAATAGACTGATTTCCTGGTTTTCCAGCCCTAATATTAGGACAAAGACTCGCCCCCCAAGAACCCTATAGGTTAACTCTAAATGCCTGACACCAACAACACAATTCTTAAAGATACCCTGCTGCTACAACCGCGGGGTTTAACGTGGCTCAGTCAGGTTGCAGCTGCCTTACGCTGTTCATTGGCTAAAGCACCATTTATCAAATGCAACGAGTTTTCTCACTCGTTGTGAATGATAAAACTCATTGATAAATGAGGCTCTTAGAGAGATCTTTCTCGAGGTATGGGGGATTGTCCTTCTAACCCGGTATTATTTATACCAAGTCTGACAAATCGCGTCCAGTCATTTGAAGATAGCAAAAATCAATACATTTTAACAATCCTAGAAATGCACAATAAATGATGGTAGCGATGTGGCAAGCTCTTATTTTCAAATTTCTAAATCCTGTTCTTAATTTTAGTTCTTCTACAGGCTCCTTATATCTCACAAACCTTGTTTCCTTCCTGTGTAAAGTGAAAGTGATGCAGGGTTAGGCAGGCAACACGTAGAGGATGCTGTAATTGTAAACAAGGTGCCCACTGGAAACAGTGCAATGTAGAACCGGAATTGTTTCCATGGCGATCCTCCAGAGTAGCCAAATTCATGTTGTCTGATTGGAATTTTTGCCAGAATTCTGCTTGCAAACACAAACATTCTGGAGGTGGGGGATGAGAATGCTGTGAATAAGTTGGGGAGGTATGTGGGGAGGTATGAACACTCTGCAGGTCAGCATCATTTTGGCATTAGACCTCATTGTTTTACCATTATCTTTCTGTTGAATAATTTGCTGGCAGTCCTAATGGGCTATACATAAATCTACCAGTGGCAACTTCTTAGACAAATCATTGCACTCACAAACATGCGTGTGTGTATACATACTTTCCAATATTTGTAGCAGTGTACTCCAGATATTGCAATTTTGTAAAGTATTACCCTGTCAAACTTCAAATATCACTATAGTTGCAAAAGTTTAAAATTGGGTTACTGAAATGATGAGGAATATGCTTGATTTGCATCTCCCGTGCAATAGCAAGAAAAATTTAAAAAAATATTATAATGTTCTAGGAATTACTTTGTCCAACTGTTTCTTTTTTAATGTATAATACTTGACCTCTATAGTGCATTTATCCATTTGCCTACAAATACTTACATTAATTTAATCAAGTCTTCTGTTGAGTAATACAGTAAGGGGAACGGAATGATAGGAATAAGAAGAGATGGTTTAAACCTCTAGAGTGGGGCGGGCTTGTGTGTGCATCCCATGCGGAGTGCGGTCCTATGAAGTTATGGGGTATGTTTAGGGTGTGTTTGCATTTAAGGCTGTATTTTGCTGGGCCAAAGCTTCTTTTGTTGCTGACTTCCAACCTTCCCTCCCCCTTTTGTTTGGGTTAGGTTTGGTGTCTTGTTGCGGTGGCTGTTTTCCTCTCTAGGCGGCAACTCACCAGTCCCGATGGAAGTTGTAAATGTTTTTGGGTGCGCTCACCTTCATTGACTGGCTAATTGGCTGCACCAGCCTATCGGGAGGGTAGTCAAGATACTGGGTTGAGTGGTTAACTTTCTTTGTCTTGAAATTGTGTTGCTGCACCTTGGATGGTTTCTGCCTGCAATGCACTGCTTTGGTTGGTCATTAGGCAATGTTGGATTGCGCTGATGCTATGTTTTCTTTGCCACCATACCTTTTATTCATATATTTGTTCACATTTTGTATACATTTCTGATATTATTAATCTGCCAAATCTTTGTGTCCTTGTCTTTAGTTATTATAGCTATGGTTAAGTTTAGTTATGTTAAGTGATGTCCATACATGTCGATAAAAGGATTATAGCCCAGAAATAGGGTTTTACAACAATCTATCTTCATTGTTGTAATGTATTTATAAAGCCTACAAGAATACATTCATATTTTTCTAATTCAACAATAAATTAACATTTGCTTTGCCAGTGGCTTTTCAAATGTTTTTTTTTGTTAGTGGTCAAATGGTTTATTAACAATTCAATTGTCGGATGAAACTGCGCAATTTTTTAAGGGTCTCTTTAGAGCTAAGGAACTGAAAATGGCAAGATGAAAAGTCGTTACTGGAAATTAGTTCTAGTGAAAAGAACAATATCATTTCCGTGAACTCCTACTGTTCCTGCTCAATTTCTGCAATTCCAATTACATTGTCTGGGCTTCAGGGAAATAATACTCAATGTGATATTTATTTATTTTATTTTTTTATTATAGGCAGTCTATGGTTTTTCCACAAGAATTTATTCTTCTTAAAAATATTTACTTTTATTTCTTGTGCGCCTACTTTTTACATCTCGCATTTCCCTTTTGTATGTTACGAACACAGAACTCTGCGAGACCAATCGAGAAACAAAATGTAAACAATATTTGGATTAGTGATACATTAAAAGCATTAAGTTATTGCAGGACTATATCTTAATGTACATAGCACAGGATGTAGTTACCATCCCGGCAGTAGGGATGCCGGTGTTTAGAATTCCGGCACTGGATTCCCGACCGCCGGCATCCGGACGGTAAGAATTAGGGTTAGGCTGTGTTAGGGGGAGGGTTATGGTTAGGCTGAGGGGGGGGAGGTTTAGGGGTTAGAGTTAGGCACGAGGTGGAGGTTAGGGTTAGGCTGTTGGAGGGGAGGATTTGGGTTAGGCCGCAGGGGGAGGGTTAGGCTGTGGGAGGAGAGGATTAGAGTTAGGAGGGTTAAGCTTAGCATACTTACCTTCAAGGTGTTGAATCCAGAATGTCAGGATCCCATAACCAAACTATATTACTGTATAAGTGTTTAACGATTTTTTTTACATAATAAAAATCCATATTTCTGTGCACATTAGCTACCATCCTGTGGTATCATCATAACCTATATTGGATATTAATAATATTAGTCAAGATATAGGTTTAAAAACAATTTTATGTCCATAGCAACCAATAAGATTGCTGGTTTTAATTTCTAAAATGTACTGTATAAAAAGCAGATTCTGATTGGTTGCTATTAGGGGTGAGCGGGTTCGGATTTCTGAAATTCAAACCCCCCCGAGCCCCCCCGATCCGAGGCCAATCCGAGTCAGACTCGACTTTTCCCGCCTGACTCGGATCTGAAATCGAGGCAAAACGTCATCATCCCGCCTTCCGGGTCTCGCGGGTTTTGGATCCTATATAAGGTACCCGCGTCGGCGCCATTTTCTCACTCGGCTGTGGACAGTGAAGAGGAAGGGTGGGAGTTAGGGCTGGTTGGGCTGTGTAGTGTAGTGTAGTGTTGTAGTGTAGTGTAGTGTAGTGCAGTGTAGTGTTGTGCTGTGCTGTGCTGCGCTGTGCTGCTGTTGTCCATAAGGGCTGTGTCCACTACTTCAAAGTCCATAGGGGCTGGCTGGACTGTGTTGTGCAGTCAGTTGTCCATAGGGGCTGTGTCCTCTCAAAAGTCCTGTGCAGTGTCCCAGTCCTAAAGGGGTGCTGTAGTGTTGTCCAGGGGGTGCTCTGTCCGTCAGGGGTGCTCCCCCCAAGTGCTAAAAAAAAAATATTTTTTCTGTGTTTGTGAATTGTGTGCACTGTGGCTGCACGTGCATCAACAAAGGAGCAGCGCCAATCGTGCGCCTGTGTCCCATAAGTAAAAGGCTGGCTGGCTTGTCCATTAAAGGGTGCTGTAACCCCCAAAGGGCACTCCAAACAAAATAAAAAAATATATATTTTTGTGTTTGTGAATTGTGTGCGCAGTAGCCGCACGTGCATCAACAAAGTAGTGCCAACCGTGCGCCTGTGTCCCATAAATAAAGGGCCGGCTGGATTGAACGCTAAAGGGTGCTGTAATCCCCAAAGGGCACTCCAAACAAAATAAAAAAATATATTTTTTTGTGTTTGTGTATTGTGTGCACAGTAGCCACACGTGCATCAACAAAGTAGTGCCAAGCGTGCGCCTGTGTCCATAAGTAAAAGGACGGCTGGCTTGTCCATTAAAGTGTGCTGTAACCCCCAAAGGGCACTCCAGACAAAATAAAAAAATATATTTTTTTGTTTGTGAATTGTGTGCGCAGTAGCCGCACGTGCATCAACAAAGTAGTGCCAAGCGTGCGCCTGTGTCACAAGTAAAGGGCCGGCTGGCTTGTCCATTAAAAGGTGCTGTAACCCCCAAAGTACACTCCCAACAAAATAAAAAAATATTTTCTGTGTTTGTGAATTGTGTGCGCAGTAGCCGCACGTGCATCAACAAAATAGTGCCAAGCGTGCGCCTGTGTCATAAGTAAAGGGCCGGCTGGCTTGTCCGTTAAAGGGTGCTGTAACCCCCAAAGTACACTCCAAACAAAATAAAAAAATATTTTCTGTGTTTGTGAATTGTGTGCGCAGTAGCCGCACGTGCATCAACAAAGTAGTGCCAAGCGTGCGCCTTTGTCCCATAAATAAAGGGCCGGCTGGATTGACCGCAAAAGGGTGCTGTAACCCCCAAAGTACACTCCAATCAAAATAAAAAAATATTTTCTGTGTTTGTGAATTGTGTGCGCAGTAGCCGCACGTGCATCAACAAAGTAGTGCCAAGCGTGCGCCTGTGTCATAAGTAAAGGGCCGGCTGGCTTGTCCGTTAAAGGGTGCTGTAACCCCCAAAGTACACTCCAAACAAAATAAAAAAATATTTTCTGTGTTTGTGATTTGTGTGCGCAGTAGCCGCACGTGCATCAACAAAGTAGTGCCAAGCGTGCGCCTGTGTCATAAGTAAAGGGCCGGCTGGCTTGTCCGTTAAAGGGTGCTGTAACCCCCAAAGTACACTCCAAACAAAATAAAAAAATATTTTCTGTGTTTGTGAATTGTGTGCGCAGTAGCCGCACGTGCATCAACAAAGTAGTGCCAAGCGTGCGCCTTTGTCCCATAAATAAAGGGCCGGCTGGATTGACCGCAAAAGGGTGCTGTAACCCCCAAAGTACACTCCAATCAAAATAAAAAAATATTTTCTGTGTTTGTGAATTGTGTGCGCAGTAGCCGCACGTGCATCAACAAAGTAGTGCCAAGCGTGCGCCTGTGTCATAAGTAAAGGGCCGGCTGGCTTGTCCGTTAAAGGGTGCTGTAACCCCCAAAGTACACTCCAAACAAAATAAAAAAATATTTTCTGTGTTTGTGAATTGTGTGCGCAGTAGCCGCACGTGCATCAACAAAATAGTGCCAAGCGTGGGCCTGTGTCCCATAAATAAAGGGCCGGCTGGATTGACTGCTAAAGGGTGCTGTAACCCCCAAAGTACACTCCAAACAAAATAAAAAAATATTTTCTGTGCTTGTGATTTGTGTGCGCAGTAGCTGCACGTGCATCAACAAAGTAGTGCCAAGTGTGCGCCTGTGTCATAAGTAAAGGGCCGGATGGCTTGTCCGTTAAAGGGTGCTGTAACCCCCAAAGTACACTCCAAACAAAATAAAAAAATATTTTCTGTGTTTGTGAATTGTGTGCGCAGTAGCCGCACGTGCATCAACAAAATAGTACCAAGCGTACGCCTGTGTCCCATAAATAAAGGGCCGGCTGGATTGACCGGTAAAGGGTGCTGTAACCCCCAAAGGGCACTCCAAACAAAATAAAAAAATATATTTTTCTGTGTTTGTGAATTGTGTGCACTGTGGCTGCACGTGCATCAACGAAGGAGCAGCGCCAAGCATGCGCCTGTGTCCCATAAGTAAAAGGCCAGCTGGCTTGTCCATTAAAGGGTGCTGTAACCCCCAAAGGGCACTCCAAACAAAATAAAAAAATATATTTTTCTGTGTTTGTGAATTGTGTGCACTGTGGCTGCACGTGCATCAACGACGGAGCAGCGCCAAGCGTGCGCCTGTGTCCCATAAGTAAAAGGCCGGCTGGCTTGTCCGTTAAAGGGTGCTGTAACCCCCAAAGGGCACCCCAAACAAAATAAAAATATATATTTTTTTGTGTTTCTGAATTGTGTGCGCAGTAGCCGCACGTGCATCAACAAAGTAGTGCCAAGCGTGCGCCTGTGTCCCATAAGTAAAAGGCCGGCTGCATTGACCGCTAAAGGGTGCTGTAACCCCCAAAGGGCACTCCAAACAAAATAAAAAATTATTTTCTGTGTTTGTGTGCTCCTTAGCCGCACGTATATATCAATATAACATAAATGGAGGACCAAATTTTGTCCGATAAAAATAAAATAGGGAAAGATCAAGAACCACTTCCTCCTAGTGCTGAAGCTGCTTCCACTAGTCATGACATAGACGATAACATGCCATCAACGTCGTCTGCTAAGGCCGATGCCCAATGTCATAGTAGAGGGCACATACAATCCCAAATGACAAAGTTCAGGAAAATGACCTTGAAAAAAACATTTAAATCAGCTGAAGAGAAACGTAAACTTGCCAATATGCCATTTACGACACGGAGTGGCAAGTAATAGTTAAGGTCTTTCCCTATGTTCATGACTAGTGGTTCAGCTTCACATGACGATGGAAGCCCTCCTCCCACTAAAAAAAATCAAACGAGTTAAGCTGGCAAAAGCACAGCGAAGAACTGTGCGTTCTAAGAAGATATCACAAATCCCCAAGGAGAGTCCAAGTGTGGTGGTGGTTGCGATGCCTGACCTTCCCAGCACTGGACGGGAAGAGGTGGCTCTTTCCACCATTTGCACGCCCCCTGCAAGTGCTGAAAGGAGCACCCACAGTCCACTTGCTGATATGCAAATTGAAGATGTCACTGTTGAAGTACAACAGGATGAGGATACTGGTGCAGCTGGCGCTGAGAAGGAAGTTGGCGAGGAGGATTCTGATGGTGATGTGGTTTGTTTAAAACAGGCTCCAGGCGAGACAGTTGTTGTCCGTGGGATGAAAAAGCCCATCACGGTCATGCCTGGGCAGAAGACCAAACATTCCACCTCTTTGGTCTGGCAATATTTCTATCCAAATCCGGACAACAACTGTCTTGCCATATGTACCATATGTAAAGGTGGAATAAGTAGGGGTAGGGACGTTAACCACCTAGGAACATCCTCCCTTATACGGCACCTGCAGCGCATTCATAAAAAGTTACTGTCAAATTTAGAAACTTTGGCTAAGACCGTAAGCAGTCCAGGGACACCTAAATCCCGTTGTCCTGTTGTATCCAAGCGCCTGCAAACCACACCGTCAACTCCCTCCTCGTCAATTTCCTCCTTAGTTAGGATCGGAAGTAGTCCTGCAGGCCATGTCACTGGCATGACTGACTCTCCTATCCGGGATTCCTCCGGAGGATCCTGCATTGCTACGCCTCCTGCTGCCGCTACTGCTGTTGCTGCTGCTGGGACTCATTCATCATTCCAGAGAGGAAGTAGGAACACCACTACTTTTACTAAACAATTGACCCTCCAACAGTCCTTAGCGAGGAGGATGAAGTACGACAGCATTCATCCTGAAGCAAAACGTATAACTGAGGTCTTGACTGCTATGTTGGTGTTAGACGTGTGTCCGGTATCCGCCATTAGTGCAGTGGGATTTAGACAATTGATGGAGGTAGTGTGCCCCCGGTTCCAAATCCTGTCTAGATTCCACTTCACTAGGCAGACGAAACCGAGACTGTACAGAAACGTCAGAAAAAGTGTCCTCAGTGTCCTGAAAAATGCGGTTGTACCAAATGTCCACTTAACCACGGACATGTGGACAAGTGGAACAGGGCAGACTAAGGACTATATGACTGTGACAGCCCACTGGGTAGTTGTATCACCTTACGCAGCAACAGCAGCAGCGTCACCAGTAGCAGCATCTCAGAAATGCCAGCTCGTTCCAAGGCAGGCTATGCTGTGTATCACCGGTTTCAGTAAGAGGCACACCGCCGACAACCTCTTAGAGAAACTGAGGGAAATCATCGCCCAGTGGCTTACCCAACTTAGACTCTTCTGGGGATTTGTGATATCTGACAACGCCACCAATATTGTGCGGGCATTACATCTGGGCAAATTCCATCACGTCCCATGTTTTGCTCACACAATAAACTTCGTGGTGCAGAATTTTCTGAAAAGCAACAGGGGCGTGCAGGAGACGCTTTGGGTGGCCCGAAAAATTTCTGGCCACTTTCGCCATTCAGCGACTGTGTGCCGAAGACTGGAGTGCCATCAAACACTCTTGAACCTGCCCCGCCATCACCTGAAGCAAGAGGTTGTGATGCAGTGGAACTCAACCCTCTATATGCTTCAGAGGATGGAGGAGCAGCAAAAGGCCATTCAAGCCTATACATCCACCTATGACATAGGCAAAGGAGGGGGTATGCACCTGACTCAAGCGCAGTGGAGAATGATTTCCGTGTTGTGCAAGGTTCTCCAGCCCTTCGAACTTGCCACACGTGAAGTCAGTTCAGACACTGCCAGCTTGAGTGAGGTCATTCCCCTCATCAGGCTTTTGCAAAAGCAGCTGGAGAAAGTGAAGGAGGAGCTAAGACGGAGCGATTCCGCTCGGCATGTGGGACTTGTGGATGAAGCCCTTCATTCGCTTTGCCAGGATTCCACGGTGGTCAATCTGTTGAAATCAGACCACTACATTTTGGCCACCGTGCTCGATCCTAGGTTTAAAGGTTATGTGGTGTCTCTCTTTCCGTGCAAAGACCTGCTGGTGAACACACTGTCAGCTGAAGCGGAACGTGACACGTCAACAGCTCCTTCTTCATTTTCTCCCGCAACTGGGGCTGCCAGGAAAAAACGTAGGTATTCTAAGCAACCCGCTGGCGGTGATGCAGGGCAGGCAGGACCAAGTTTGGACATCTGGTCCGGACTGAAGGACCTGGCAACAATTTCTGACATGTCTACTGTCACTACATATGATACTGTCACCATTGACAGAATGGTGGAGGATTACATCGGTGACAGCATCCAAGTAGGCATGTCAGACAGTCCATACCTGTACTGGCAGGAAAAAGAGGCAATTTGGAGGCCCCTGTACAAACTGGCTCTATTTTACCTGAGTTGCCCCCCCTCCAGTGTGTACTCCGAAAGAGTGTTTAGTTTAGCCGGGAACCTTGTCAGCGAAAGGCGTAGGAGGTTGCTTCCACAAAATGTGGAGAAGATGATGTTCATAAAAATTAATTATCAACTCTTCCAGGGAGACCAGGCTCCAGAACGTACAGAGGGACCTGTGGTGGTGGATTCCAGTGGGGACGAGTTAATACTCTGTGAGGATGAAGATGTACACAACACTGAAGAGGGTGAGGAATCGGTGGATGAGGAGGATGAGGATGACATCTTGCCTCCGTAGAGCCAGTTTGTGCACGGACAGATTAATTGCCAGCTTGTTTTGTGGGGGCCCAAACGAACCAATCATTTCAGCCACAGTTGTGTGGCAGACCCTGGCGCTGAAATGATTGCTTTGTTAAAGTGTGCATGTCCTGTTTATACAACATAAGGGTGGGTGGGAGGGCCCAAGGACAATTCCATCTTGCACCTCTTTTTTTTCTTTGCATTATGTACAGTTTGGGGCCTAGTTTTTCAAACTGCCATCCTGTCTGCCACTGCAGTGTCACTGCTAGATGGGTCACGTGTTTGTGCCGCCCACTCGTGTCGCTTAGCATAGTCATCCAGCTACCTCGGTGCAACCTTTTGGACATAATAACACTATTGTGAGGTGTGAGGTGTTCAGAATAGACTGGAAATTAGTGGAAATTAAGGTTATTGAGGTTAATAATAGCATAGGAGCAGAAAAACCAACACATTCTGTGATTTTAGCTGTTTTTATGCTTTTTAAAAAAAAAATACAGATCCAAAACACAAAACCCAGAACCCAAAACACGGAGGGGTGGTTTTGGCAAAACCTATCCAGATCCAAAACACGAAGAAAGATCCAGATCCAAAACCAAAACACAAAACACGAAAAGTGGCCGGTGCACACCCCTAGTTGCTATTAGGGGTGAGCGGGTTCGGATTTCTGAAATCCGAACCCCCCCAAGCCCCCCCGATCCGAGTCCGATCCGAATCAGGCTCGACTTTTCCCGCCTGACTCGGATCTGAAATCGAGGCAAAACGTCATCATCCCGCCTTCCGAGTCTCGCGGGTTTTGGATCCTATATAAGGTACCCACGTCGGCGCCATTTTCTCACTCGGCTGTGGACAGTGAAGAGGGAGGGTGGGAGTTAGGGCTGTGTAGTGTAGTGTAGTGTAGTGCTGCTGTTGTCCACTACTTCAAAGTCCATAGGGGCTGGCTGTGTTGTGCTGTGCTGCTGTTGTTAATAGGGGCTGTGTCCACTACTTCAAAGTCCATAGGGGCTGGCTGGACTGTGTTGTGCAGTCAGTTCTCCATAGGGGCTGTGTCCACTCCAAAGTCCTGTGCAGTGTCCCAGTCCTAAAGGAGTGCTGCAGTGTTGTCCAGGGGGTGCTCTGTCCATCAGGGGTGCTCCCCCCAAGTGCTAAAAAAATAATATATTTTCTGTGTTTGTGAATTGTGTGCGCAGTAGCTGCACGTGCATCAACAAAGTAGTGCCAAGCGTGCGCCTGTGTCATAAGTAAAGGGCCGGCTGGCTTGACCGTTAAGGGTGCTGTAACCCCCGAAAGTACACTCCAGTCCAAACCAAAAAAAAAATTATTTTCTGTGTTTGTGAATTGTGTGCGCAGTAGCCGCACGTGCATCAACAAAGTAGTGCCAAGCGTGCGCCTGTGTCATAAGTAAAGGGCCGGCTGGCTTGACCGTTAAGGGTGCTGTAACCCCCGAAAGTACACTCCAGTCCAAACCAAAAAAAAAATTATTTTCTGTGTTTGTGAATTGTGTGCGCAGTAGCCGCACGTGCATCAACAAAGTAGAGCCAAGCGTGCGCCTGTGTCATAAGTAAAGGGCCGGCTGGCTTGACCGTTAAGGGTGCTGTAACCCCCGAAAGTACACTCCAGTCCAAACCAAAAAAAAAATTATTTTCTGTGTTTGTGAATTGTGTGCGCAGTAGCCGCACGTGCATCAACAAAGTAGTGCCAAGCGTGCGCCTGTGTCATAAGTAAAGGGCCGGCTGGCTTGACCGTTAAGGGTGCTGTAACCCCCGAAAGTACACTCCAGTCCAAACCAAATAAAAAATTATTTTCTGTGTTTGTGAATTGTGTGCGCAGTAGCCGCACGTGCATCAACAAAGTAGTGCCAAGCGTGCGCCTGTGTCATAAGTAAAGGGCCGGCTGGCTTGACCATTAAGGGTGCTGTAACCCCCGAAAGTACACTCCAGTCCAAACCAAAAAAAAAATTATTTTCTGTGTTTGTGAATTGTGTGCGCAGTAGCCGCACGTGCATCAACAAAGTAGTGCCAAGCGTGCGTCTGTGTCATAAGTAAAGGGCCGGCTGGCTTGACCGTTAAGGGTGCTGTAACCCCCGAAAGTACACTCCAGTCCAAACCAAAAAAAAAATTATTTTCTGTGTTTGTGAATTGTGTGCGCAGTAGCCGCATGTGCATCAACAAAGTAGTGCCAAGCGTGCGCCTGTGTCATAAGTAAAGGGCCGGCTGGCTTGACCGTTAAAGGGTGCTGTAACCCCCAAATTACACTCCAGTCCAAACCAAAAAAAAAATTATTTTCTGTGTTTGTGAATTGTGTGCGCAGTAGCCGCACGTGCATCAACAAAGTAGTGCCAAGCGTGCGCCTGTGTCATAAGTAAAGGGCCGGCTGGCTTGACCGTTAAAGGGTGCTGTAACCCCCAAAGTACACTCCAGTCCAAACCAAAAAAAAAATTATTTTCTGTGTTTGTGAATTGTGTGCGCAGTAGCCGCACGTGCATCAACAAAGTAGTGCCAAGTGTGCGCCTGTGTCATAAGTAAAGGGCCGGCTGGCTTGACCGTTAAAGGGTGCTGTAACCCCCGAAAGTACACTCCAGTCCAAACCAAAAAAAAAATTATTTTCTGTGTTTGTGAATTGTGTGCGCAGTAGCCGCACGTGCATCAACAAAGTAGTGCCAAGCGTGCGCCTGTGTCATAAGTAAAGGGCCGGCTGGCTTGACCGTTAAAGGGTTCTGTAACCCCCAAAGTACACTCCAAACCAAAAAAATATATATTTTCTGTGTTTGTGACTTGTGTGCACTGTGGCTGCACGTGCATCAACAAAGGAGCAGCGCCAAGCGTGCGCCTGTGTCCCATAAGTAAAGAGCCGGCTGGCTCATTTCTTAAAGGGTGGTGTAACCCACAAAGTGCACTACTCTCCAGCAAAAATAAAAAAATATTTTCTGTGTTTGTGTGCGCTTTAGCCGCACGTATATAAATATCAATATAACATAAATGGAGGACCAAACTTTCTCCGATAAAAATAAAATAGGGAAAGATCAAGAACCACTTCCTCCTAGTGCTGTTGCTGCTGCTGGGAGTTGTTCATCATCCCAGAGAGGAAGTAGGAACATCACTACTTTTACTAAACAATTGACCCTCCAACAGTCCCTAGCGATGAGGATGAAGTACGACAGCAGTCATCCTGAAGCAAAACGTATAACTGAGGCCTTGACTGCTATGTTGGTGTTAGATGTGCGTCCGGTATCCGACATTAGTGCAGTGGGATTTAGACAATTGATGGAGGTAGTGTGTCCTCGGTTCCAAATCCCGTCTAGATTCCACCTGCATCCTCAAAGCAGCAGCGACAAGCGTGCGTCTGTCTGTTAAAGGGTGGTGACACCCTCAAAGTGTGCTACACAAACAATTAAAATATTGTTCTTTTTTTTTCTGTCTTTGTGAATTGTGTGGGCTGTAGCCGCACCTGCATCCTTAAAGCAGCAGCGACAAGCGTGCGTCTGTCTGTTAAAGGGTGGTGACACCCTCAAAGTGTGCTACACAAACAATAAAAATATTCTTCTTCTTTTTTCTGTCTTTGTGAATTGTGTGGGCTGTAGCCGCACCTGCATCCTTAAAGCAGCAGCGACAAGCGTGCGTCTGTCTGTTAAAGGGTGGTGACACCTCAAAGTGTTCTACACAAACAATTAAAATATTGTTCTTTTTTTTCGGTCTTTGTGAAATGTGTTGGCTGTAGCCGCACCTGCATCCTTAAAGCAGCAGCGACAAGCGTGCGTCTGTCTGTTAAAGGGTGGTGTAACTCTCAAAGTGCTCCAAAAAATAAAAAACTAATTTTTTAATGTGTTTGTGACTTGTGTGCGATGTAGCCGCACTTGCATCCTCAAAGCAGCAGCGACAAGCGTGCGTCTGTCTGTTAAAGGGTGGTGACACCCTCAAAGTGTGCTACACAAACAATAAAAATATTCTTCTTCTTTTTTCTGTCTTTGTGAATTGTGTGGGCTGTAGCCGCACCTGCATCCTTAAAGCAGCAGCGACAAGCGTGCGTCTGTCTGTTAAAGGGTGGTGACACCCTCAAAGTGTGCTACACAAACAATTAAAATATTGTTCTTTTTTTTTCGGTCTTTGTGAAATGTGTGGGCTGTAGCCGCACTTGCATCCTCAAAGCAGCAGCGACAAGCGTGCGTCTGTCTGTTAAAGGGTGGTGTAACCCTCAAAGTGTGCTCCACAAACAATAAAAATATTCTTTTTTTTTTTCTGTCTTTGTGAATTGTGTGGGCTGTAGCCGCACTTGAATCCTCAAAGCAGCAGCGACAAGCGTGTGCGTCTGTCTGTTAAAGGATTACATCGGTGACAGCATCCAAGTAGGCATGTCAGACAGTTCGTACTTGTACTGGCAGGAAAATGAAGCAATTTGGAGGTCCCTGTACAAACTGGCTCTATTTTACCTGAGTTGCCCCCCCTCCAGTGTGTACTCCGAAAGAGTGTTTAGTGCAGCCGGGAACCTTGTCAGCGAAAGGCGTAGGAGGTTGCTTCCACAAAATGTGGAGAAGATGATGTTCATAAAATGAATTATCAACTCTTCCAGGGAGACCAGCCTCCAGAACGTACAGAGGGACCTGTGGTTCCAGCAGGGACGAATTAATACTCTGTGAGGATGAGGATGTACACACTGAAGAGGGTGAGGAATCGGTGGATGAGGAGGATGAGGATGACATCTTGCCTCCGTAGAGCCAGTTTGTGCAGGGACAGATAAATTGCCAGCTTGTTTTGTGGGGGCCCAAACGAACCAATCATTTCAGCCACAGTTGTGTGGCAGACCCTAGCGCTGAAATGATTGGTTTGTTAAAGTGTGCATGTCCTGTTTATACAACATAAGGGTGGGTGGGAGGGCCCAAGGACAATTCCATCTTGCACCTCTTTTTTTTCTTTGCATTATGTACAGTTTGGGGCCTAGTTTTTCAATGCCATCCTGTCTGCCACTGCAGTGTCACGCCTAGATGGGTCACGTGTTTGTGCCGCCCACTCGTGTCGCTTAGCATAGTCATCCAGCTACCTCGGTGCAACCTTTTGGACATAAAAACACTATTGTGAGGTGTGAGGTATTCAGAATAGACTGGAAATGAGTGGAAATTAAGGTTATTGAGGTTAATAATAGCATAGGAGCAGAAAAACCTACAAATTCTGTGATTTTAGCTGTTTTTATGCTTTTTTTCAAAAAAATACAGATCCAAAACACAAAACCCAGAACCCAAAACACGGAAGGGTGGTTTTGGCAAAACCAATCCAGATCCAAAACACGAAGAAAGATCCAGATCCAAAACCAAAACACAAAACACGAAAAGTGGCCGGTGCACACCCCTAGTTGCTATGGACTAATCCTATCTGTAGAAAATCCTAGGGCTGCAGGCAGAATACTGTACCGTGATACAAGTCATCGAGCTCCAGGTACTGTATATATTTAATATCCTTATTGCTTTACTGTACCATATATTTATTTGTAGTATACAAATTAGAAATGACTCAATTTGAAAGAGTAACTAAAAGTAAAAATTCAAAATGCAATTTATGTTAATAAACTTCATTTATAGTAGCAGCAGTCAGCGGTAACAAGATACATTGAGAATGTATTAAAGATGATGTGCCAGGCACTAGCGCACGCAAAATTGTTATTTTGTTTTAATTTTCTACTCTTTAGGTATAAATTGGCAGCAGTTTTAGGGTCAACTGGATGGCGAAGGTGCTACTCTAGTGTTCCTGGTTTTATTAATTACCCAAGGGTTTTATTAATTACCCGAGCCAACAAAAACTACAAGGGAGGGGCGGGTTGGAAGATTCCCTGCAGATTTTCATCCTTTAGAACGGGACTGGCAGTGTATGGGGTGCAATCCTCTATGGATGCAGCAGCCGATACTTTTACCAGACAATTACAATGAAAAGCCGAGGCTCTCTAGCACTGAGGCTGCCTACAGAATTGGACATTAGAACCAGTGAATCCATTTAAACAGTACAGTTTATATGGGGACAGTGGCGGTTTTCTGTGAGAAGTGTCATTATTAGTAGAGATGAGCCGGTCCGGTTCCCTGAGAACCGGACCAACCCGAATTTCGGGGATCCGGGGCAATCCGAGCACAGCTCGGATCTCCCTGCCTGCCCCGGATCCCTGACCCGAGGCAAAACCTTTCAACCCCTCTGTCGAGTCGCGAGGTTTAGTTTTCAGCATTTCTTAATGCTGATTGGCTGAGAGAGCCGTCTGTCAGGGCTCAGCCAATCAGTGTTAAGCCCATTGAAAACACTACAAGGGAGGGGAAAAAGATGGTACCCGCCATCCCCCACCGCCTGACACCGCCGGCACCCCCTGCTGCCGACACTGCTGGCACCCCCACTAGCAGCATCCCCCACTGCCTACACCACGGCTGCTGACACTCCTGCACTGCTGCCCAACGTACTAAGGACACCGTCAGCAACCCCCACACTGCCGACACTCCCACAGTGTGAGGACACCACCAGCACCCCTGCACTGCCGACACAGTAAGTAAACCTGCACTGAGGACATCGCTGGCATCCCTGCACTGCCGACACAGCCAGCAAACCTGCACTAAAGACACTGCTGGCACCCACCCACATTGCCGAAATAGCCAGAAAACCTGCACTAAAGACACCACTGGCACCCCCGCACTGCTGACACAACCAGCAAACCTGCACTAAAGATACCACTGGCACCCCCACACTGCCGACATCACCGGTACCCTTCACTAAGGACACTGCCAGCACTGCCATTCCATGTATTGAGGACACCGTCAGCAACCCCGCTCTGCCGACATTGCTGTCACAGTAAGTGCACTATTGGTATATCCAACCCGCACTGTATAACACACTGTATCCGTGTTGGAAATTAGAAAAAGAACTGCCACATGTTAGTGCCGCCCACTGTGTCACTTAGCTTAGTCAGCCAGCTAGCTGGATGCAACCTTTTGGCCTTAACTAGATAAAGCAAATAATATTGTGAGGTGGTCAAAATTGATTGGAAATTACTGGAAATAAATGTTATTGAGGTTAATTATACTGTAGGAACAAAAATAGGCCCATTTTATGTGATTGTAGCAGTTTTTATGATTTTTTAAGAAAAAATCCAGATCCAAAACCAAAACACGAAAACAAAACACGGAGGTGAGTTTTTGGCAAAACCAATCCAGATCCCAAACCAGGGGAGATCCAGATCCAAAACCAAAACCAAAACACGAGGGTCGGCGCACATCTCTAATTATTAGAGAGCTTCAGAAATGTTGACCCAGTTTGAAATTTGATTGAATGTTCATGGTAGAATAACTAATTTAATTGTAAAAAAAAAAAATAAGCCCTGTAAAAGGGACTTACAGTATATGATACCAGAAGCAACACCTATTAGGACTTGCAGTAGATGTAAAGAAAACTTCAAGTGTATTTAAACATGGAATTTTTGGGAAGATTAGGGGATATATGTACTAAAGTGCGGATTTTTAGAAGTGGAGATGTTGCCCATAGCAACAAATCAGATTCTACTTATCGTTTATCTAGCACCTTCTAGAAGATAATAGCTAGACTCTGATTGGTTGCTATGGCCAACATCTCCACTTCTAAGTACTCTCACTTTAGAAAATATACCCCCAGGTGTGTCATTGAAGAATACTGTGCATAGCCAACACTAGGAGGTAAATTTACTAAAGTGCAGGTTTTTAGAAGTGGAGATGTTGCCCATAGCAACCAATCAGATTTTAGCTATTATCTTCTAGAAGGTGTTAGATAAATGATAAGTAGAATCTGGCTGATTGCTATGGCAACATCTCCACCTTAGTAAATACGCCCCTAGATGTCCTAGAATTCTCTGTACAGATAATAAACATCCTACAAGCCATAATAGATAAATGAGGAGAAAGCAAGAAAGACATGAGGAACACTGAGAGAAAATAGTTTACAGCCAAATATATTGCCAGCAACAAATCATCAAACTGTGCGAGACAGCAAAACACAAGGAGCCAAATAAACAAAAACTCTAATGTAGCCAGTAGCTCCCTATTAGATCTTTGATATGTAACAATAACGTGCATATGGACTTAGGGCCTGATTCAGAGCCGGACGCTCTGACCAGAGCGCTCGCTCTGAATCAGGGCCCTCCTGCCTTAAAATGGAGCGGCCTCTTGGACGCTCGCATAGCTGTGGGTTACCATCCACAGCTTATGCGAACGTCCATGATGATGGTCGCGATGGTCAAGACCATCGCGACCATCGGGCTTGCGTCGAGACCCTGTGGTAGGGTCTCGCTGCCGCAAGCCCTGGAGTGATTTTGGCTCTATCAGAGCCAAAATCACTCCCACTGACATCACTAGTCAGTGGGGCCGGACCCAGATGGTAGGCATTCCCTTGGGAACGCCTCCGTCTGGCATCCACGCCCCCGGCACGCCCACCAAAGGGGGCGTGCTGTCACTCACCATCGACAGCACGCCCCCTTTGGTGCGAGACCCATAACGACAGCTTGGCTGTCGCTATGCGGGTCTCGCGCATGCGCACGACGGAGCTCCCTCTGTCGTGCTCATGCGCATTAGGGCACCATCGACCCGCTTGCGAGCGTCCTGCGCTCGCAAACGGGTCTGAATTAGGCCCTTATATCCTATTCTAGATCAGACTTAGTGGAGCTGATGAAGAGATGGGAGAAAATAACCTAAAAGAAGCTTATGTACTTAATATATACATGGGATGCACATGAAATTGCATGGGCAACCTCTACTTGTACCTCCCTATAGCAGGTGTAAAAGTAACGCCTCCTCACTGGTGCAATTATGAATACTTTGCCTGGATTTGCATGAATATGCCCTCACTGAACTTGGGGCCTGATTCAGACCCGCTCGCTAGGCTGCCAGTGTTTGCAATCTGCGCAAGCGTACGCATCGCATTGCGCTTGTGCGAACTAGTCCAAACGATTGGGAAGCGTTCGCTCGCTCGCTCTGCATAGACAGCTCACTAGGTTGACTGACAGGACAAGCCGTTTATGGGTAGTAACAGGGGTTGGTCGATGAAAATGGGGAGTGGTGGTGCGAATTCAGAGGCGTGCATTATTAAGACACATCGTCATAGTACACGTCACTTGGTTGTTTTACACACTAACGCACTCGCAGTGCTTGCAGCAGGGTATGGTCAATCACAAGTGCTGCGATTGCATCCGATGGTACTTGATGGTACTTGATGTTACCGATGGTTGCTTCCTGGAGATGACGTGCATAAGTGGGCATCTTAAGACAAGCTGCTGGGTGTCTGCATACACACCGCAACCATATGCCAAGACATAGTGGGCGTGCTAATGCCTTGCTGTGCGAGCGCGGATTTGCATACTTTGGCTGCGTGCGAACGCATCTAACGAGCGAGTCTGAATTGAGCCCTGGGCCCATGTGCGAACTCTTCCCAGCCAAGTTCCACCTCTCCAGTTCACAAAAGTTATGCTCCGCAAACAGGTATTCATTCAACCCTGCATAAGCCCCTCAACGTGTGTACACAGATTGAGTAGCCCCCAAAGTTACTAGTGGTTTGCGTACATCCTGGTATTTTTTGCATTTACTGAGTGCAAAGTGGTCACAAACAGATTCATTAGGGAGGAATTTAATTCTCAGGCGAATACACGTCGTGTCCACCGTCTTCACAAGTTTTACTTAGCGTTCCATAGAGGTGCGATGTTGGCACTACCATAACTGGCCTATATGTGTGTGCAGCCATGCGTTACAGCCATGCCCAGTGGTGCACTGTGCACAATTAAATTCATCAACTGAATTCCTCCCATTGAGGTGCTCTTGTTATCATCATGCAGAACAAGGCTCAAAAATGTTGAACAGATTGTGCATAATAAACCTTGATCTTATAATTAAGCCTCTCAGTATTCCTGAATAATTAGAGAATAATTAAAATGAAACCATAAATACTGTAAGGCATATTTCTTATTTATTTACTCAGTCTTATGTATGAGTTGGAATTGTGAGATTCATTCTACAGTATCTTGTACTTTAACCATTTTTGAATATAGAATCATGTTTTATATTTTGGGGTTTTTGTATTTAATATACCTCTAAGAACATGTGTAGTTCCGAACTCTTATTTTATATTATTTTGTAGATTCACTGTGTTGTATATTATTTTCTTTTTTATGTGAACCCATTTTTAATAGAGATGTGCGGGACCACTTCTTAAAGAACCGATAATTTGGGGGTTCCAAGTCGAACCAAGGGCCTAATTCAGACCCGCTCGCAAGTGCTATGCACTCGCAAGCGGGTCGATGTTAGGCCACTGCGCATGCGCATGCCAGAGCCGGCTCCGACGTGTGCATGCGCGAGACCCGGCTAGCGACGGACACTCCGTCGCTCTGGGGCTCACACCAAAAGGGGTCAGCTGTCGATTTTGATCGACAGCTCGCACCGTTTTTGAGGCGCGGCATGGGGGTGGCTTCACAAATGTAGGCGCTCCCATGCGAACACCTGCCATTTGTGGGCGGCCCCAATACATCACCAGTGATGTCAGTGGGAGAGCTTCCGGCTCTATTAGAGCCAGAAGCTCTCTGGGGCTTGAGGCCACGAGACCCTACCACAAGGGTCTGGTCGCAAGCCCGATGGTCGTGACCGTCGTGACCATCGCGACCATTATTCTGGCCGCTCACAATAGCTGTGGGTGGTAGCTATGCGAGCGGCCAGGAGGCCGCTCCAAAAAAAAAACAAACGCCCTGATTCCGAATTCGGAATCACTTTGAGGTACCAAGTTGAACCAAGTCCCAGTTCGGATCTTCCCGCGGTTCAGAAGAGATTGGATGTATGAAATTTGTGTCATATTATTTCAGGGGCCGATTTGATTCAGTGCGATAAGTAGAATTTTCGCTCATGTCTGAACAGGAAAACGTTTCATGGCGAATGTTCAACATGGGAATGTTGGTTCTTAACAATTCACAAGCAGCACAGTATTCTTTCTGAACATATAGGGGCCTATTCATGATGTTAATTATCATGGTCCGAACGGACCCCGATAATTAACATTCTGACGGGCCTTGGCTACCAGAGCAGTTCATCATTGCTCCAGCACGGTGACAGCTGATGCGATATCAGCTGTCCCCGCAAGTCAATTCACTGCTCTTTTTTGGAGAATCTTTTAACTGCTCCTGTTGGAGCAGTGATGGGACTGCGCAAGCATAACCTACAGGACATGCATGTTCAAAAGTGCCCCAATGTCCGGCAGAAGGAGCCAGACAGGGGCAGAGGGATCCAAAAGGATCCATCATTGCAACCCGGACCTCCTGGAGCGGGTGGCGATCTGAACATGGCGAAGGCTCCCGCAGTCAAGCTCCGAAAATATAATATTTTCCGAGCTTGATGAATTCTGTCCCCATACTAATGTATGGGGACAGCGGGCCATTCCGGGAGAGGAAGGTAAGCAGGAGCTATCTGTGATAATAGTGTATGGGGACAGCGGGCCATTCCGCCAGAGGAAGGTAAGCAGGAGATATCTGTGATACTAGTGTATGGGGACAGCGGGCTATTCCACCAGAGGAAGGGTAAGTAGGAGATATCTGTGACACTAGTGTATGGGGACAGCGGGTCATTCCGCCAGAGGAAGGTAAGCAGGAGATATCTGTGATACTAGTGTATGGGTACAGCGGGCCATTCCGCCAGAGGAAGGTAAGCAGGAGATATCTGTGATACTAGTGTATGGGGACAGCGGGCCATTCCGCAAGAGGAAGATAAGTAGGAGATATCTGTGATACTAGTGTATGGGTACAGCGGACATTCCGCCATAGGAAGGTAAGCAGGGGATATCTGTGATACTAGTGTATGGGGACAGCGGGTCATTCCGCCAGAGGAAGGTAAGCAGGAGATATCTGTGATACTAGTGTATGAGGACAGTGGGCCATTCCGCCAGAGGAAGGTAAGCAGGAAATATCTGTGATACTAGTGTATGGGGACAGTGGGCCATTCCGCCAGGGGAAGGTAAGTAGGAGATATCTGTGATACTAGTGTATGGGGACAGCAGGCCATTCCGCCAGAGGAAGGTAAGTAGGAGTTATCTGTGATACTAGTGTATGGGGACAGCAGGCCATTCTGCCAGAGGAAGGTAAGTAGGTTATCTGTGATACTAGTGTATGGGGACAGCAGGCCATTCCGCCATAGGAAGGTAAGTAGGAGTTATCTGTGATACTAGTATATGGGGACAGCAGGCCATTCTGCCAGAGGAAGGTAAGTAGGTTATCTGTGATACTAGTGTATGGGGACAGAAGGCCATTCTGCCAGAGGAAGGTAAGTAGGAGTTATCTGTGATACTAGTGTATGGGGTCCAGAACTTGGGCCCAGAACACAGATTGATGATGACTGTAGTCGGGCAGCACTAGGTTGAGTTGCAAACTTGTCAGATCTTGTGCGGCTAAGCTTAATACACACAGACACACAGACAATTATTAGAAAAAAAATACAATTGATTTTAATATTTTTTCAGCTCCAGAACTTGGGCCCAGAGCACCGATTGATCACGACTGGAGTCGGGCAACATTAGGTTGCAACTTGCATTGCTGGCTGGATCTTGTGCAGTTAAGCCTAAAACGCACACACACAGACAGTAAAAGATCAAAAAAAAGACAATTGTATTTTATTTTTTTTCAGAACTTGGGCCCAGAGCACCGATTGATCACGACTGGAGTCGGGCAGCACTAGGTTGCAACTTGCGTTGCTGGCTGGATCTTGTGCGGTTAAGCCTAACATGCACGCACACACAGAAAAATATTACGCAAAAAGACACTTTTATTGTTTTGGTTTTTTTTACTGCTTTTTTTTTTGAGTCCAGAACTTGGGCCCAGATGGACGCAGCAGAGCCCAAATGTATTCTGCACCTGCCCAGATGGACACAGCAGACAGCACAGCCCAGAATGGATCAGCAGCACCAGCCCAGGACACAGCAGACAGCACAGCAGCACCAGCCCAGGACACAGCAGACAGCACCAGCCCAGAATGGATCAGCAGCACCAGCCCAGGACACAGCAGACAGCACAGCAGCACCAGCCCAGGACACAGCAGACAGCACAGCACCACCAGCCCAGGATAAAGCAGACCGCACCAGCCCAGAATGGATCAGCAGTGCACCAGCCCAGGACACAGCAGACAGCACAACACCAAACAACACCTGCAACTCTCCCAGCCCTACACTACCCACCCTTCCTGTTCAGTCTCCACAGCCAGAGTGAAATGGTGTCCGCCGCGTGGTCCCTATATACTACATTGATCATAAAGACGTAAGCTCGCGAACCGCGAGATTTCCGACTCTATGGTTTTGCCTTGGTTTGGAGATCCGAGTCAGGCGGGAAACCCCGAGCCTGCTTGGATCTGACTCGGATCTGATAAATTCGGGTGGATCCGGATCTCTGAAATCCGAACCCGCTCATCTCTACTCACAATAAGTAGAACAAGTAACGGTTATAAGGTGAGCTGTATGCACAGGTGATCTCTTCTATTCTCTTCCCGACAAAGAGGCAGATTTTATTTAACTGGATTTCTACAGTATGAAGGAAAAAGAGTCACAGATACAATTCTACAGTTTTCATTAAACATATACTAAGCATACATTGGCATACATTGGTCTAGTGCCGAGTCCTTAAAAGTGTCTTAGTATTAACTCGCTTAACCTAAGCTTGAACTCCGTATTCAGATAATGCTTTCCCCTAACACCTACACCTGTACGTTTGCACTCTACTTGTGGCTGCACAGATTCCCAAACATTGGGAATCTGTGTTCAGCAGTGCACTAGTGTGCACTGCTGAATTAGGCCTGGAGTCCCTGAGTAGACCAAGGTGCTCTGCAATCCTGCAGCCAGAAATGCCACAGGCCTGGTCCAGGTGAACAATTTGCCTGATGACAGCCTTCAGCCTATTGGCAAGTAGATTGATGAGGTTCTTGTAGTCAATGTTCAGGCGACAGATGGACCACCAATTTTTAAGGTACCATCACTCCTCCTTCTGCTTATATAAGATTGTGATAATTTCTTTCCATTAGAAAATGAGGCATTTTGCTCTCCACTAGCATCTCTTCAAGCAGTTCTAGCAGGTCCGGTACAATGAGGTCCCACATAGCTACATAGAGCTTTGTTGGGAGACCATCACTTCCCTGGGTCCTGCCTTGACTAAACAATATAGCGGCAGACTCTACCTGGTCCAAAGCCAAGGGAGCATCCATGGCTACTTTACCTGTAGGATCAACAGTGTTAGTGATATCTGAAGGAACTTAGCTGCACTGTTGTCAGTTGTCTTAGGGGAGTGGGGAGCAGAGATTGTTATATAGTACTACAGTTCTAAACTGAAGATGAAGATGAAGAGACTCACTAGCTAAAAGCTGAACTTGTCCACTACATTTATTATTTTGAGGCTTCTACAATCACCCTGTGTTGGAGGATTCCCTTTTTTATCAGGGAGAACATTAAATTGTCCATAGTCATCAACCATTTACTTTAGAGAACTTGATGAAATGCAAAATCTCTTTTCCCTTTATCAAAATGTGCAATACCTTTCAAATCTGTTATCAATAAAGATCATTTATTTCCCTGTGGCCTCTGGGTCAGGTTGAGCTGGGTAATATACATATGCAAATGAGTGACACTGAAGGAGTGTGGGTAGAATACATGCAGATTAGTTTCACTGGAGGAGTTTGGATAGAGTATATGCAGATTAATGACACCTGAGAAGTCTGCGTTGACTATTTGCAAATGAGTGACACTGAAGGAGTGTGGGTAAAATAATATGCAGATTAGTTGAGGAGTTTGGATAGAGTATATGCAGATTAGTGACACCTGAGAAGTCTGCATTGACTATATGCAAATGAGTGACGCTGAAGAAGTGTGGGTAGAATATATGCAGATTAGTTTCACTGGAAGAGTTTGGATAGAGTATATGCAAACTACTGACACCTGAGAAGTCTGGGTAGGGTATATATGCAAATTTGTGTCACATGAGGTGTCTAAATGCCAGACTTCCTGTATAAGTAAAAGGCAGGCAAAGCCCTGAGGAAGGTTCCCTCAAATTTGATCAAATGCAGGTTAGAACCCAGTGTCAAATGCTTCATTTCATGACAGGCAATTTTATTTAAAAAAAAATAAAAAAATATGGAGCCAGACCTCCCACACCTCTGAGCTGTAACCGTAGCGCACTGGGGCCAATCAGTGAATTTCTGAAAAAGGTTCAGTCTCGCAGTCTGAGCAGGGAATAAGTGTTTTCTATAGCTAGCTGTCGGAATGGAGCTGAAGGATGTGCTGCTACTCAGATGTCAAGTCAACTATGAGAAATTTGGCCTCTTATCTGTACTGGAGCAGGGGTGTAGATGGTATCGCAATACCACTCTATTGGCAGGGACAAAGCCGAGCCGCTGGGGCAGAGCTTAGTGGGGGCTGAGCCACATTCACAGTCAATCCCTGGGGAAGGATTGAAGGCTAATAACTAGTTCAATATTATAGTCGGGGCAAGGGGCAAGGAGGGGATTGGTTACTCCTATCGAATCAGTGACCACTATAGAGCTGAGGGCTGGACCGCTTATACAGGTAAGTCACCAGTCAAAGCAGAGGGCTGGAATGAACACCTGTTCTGTGGGCTTCAACTATTTCCCAAAATACAGTCTGACTGGGGACCCACTGTAATTTCCCGAGACAAAGCTCCATTGAGCTTGACCTGTCTACCTCAGAATCCTAAGCAACTGTCCTCCTGCACCTGTTGTATGGCATTTACTGTATATAGTCACCGTCTCATGCCTGATTCTTGTGCCATAAATCTTCCTCACCAAGGCAAGAGAGCTATCCTCATGAGCCTGCCCTTGCTTCCCTAACCGTGCCAGCCACTATAACAAGGCAATGCTCAATAACATATAAATAATTTAAAATGAATAGCAAAATAAAAAGAACACAAGGGAATACAATACCCTCTACAGGTCAACAATGGGTCATTGTCAATATAATACAGGGTATTACACTTGTCCATAATGAGCTGGTGCTACACATACAGTAGTGTAGGCCAGTGCCTCCGGTTCATGAGGCAAGTCAACGGTGATTTAGGTGGAGAAGATAGAGGGAGAAGGGGCAAGCTGGGGGATTGGCAATTTCCTGAGTAGACAGGTTCACACACCCTAGTGGGCAGTTTTCTTTTTCTGAAATTTGCCATTTTTTTATAGCTCAAGCCTTGTAGACACCTTTCTCCATATAATGCGGCAGTGCAACATCTCCCCAGCAGATTGCTATAGGTGCCCTGATAGCGGGATGGTGGGACAGTCCTTGAAAACTGTGTCGCTCCAGAAGTAGGATGGTTGGAAGGTATGGTTACGCATGCCCACTGGGGGCATGGTTATGCCCACCATGCTATGCCGCGGAGTGCTATGGCTATGCACCAATGTCTCCATTCAGATATTGATAATGTTGGGGGGTATGGTAATATTCTGATATCCTCTGGTTAGCTATACCACAAATTTTCCAATTTCTAAGAAACTGTCTGTCTCCGACAAGCAGGAGACAGAGGGCCTGAGTCAGCGAGGAACGCAGTTGCATATACGCATGCAATTGGCCGATTGTTGCTTACTGCGCATGCGAATGCATCGCAGCACCTGTGCGCATATTAGCTATTGCGATCAGGACTGCAGAGGCTACGCAGATCCATGGCAGAGTGATTGACAGGAAGTGCCATTTGTGGGTGGAGATGGGGTGGTGGTTAGGCGAACTCAGACGTGCCAGTGCATTGTGACGGCATTGCATGGGCAAGCATAAATTAGCCACTGCGATACGATACGCACTATGAGGCCTCATAACGTGCGCTGAAGTCAGCAATTCCTAAGTGAGGTCTGACCTGCCTTAACTGTGCGTATGGGCACGATGTTACTCAATGTTACCGATTGTTTCGTTACTGTATGTTGCCCTAGTATATGGATGTGAGTAAGGAGAAGTGGGCGTCCTTATGTTAGGCTACGATCGCAATGTGAATGCAAACATTTGCATATCACCGCTAATATTACCAACTGTGTTACGTGCGTATAATCAGAATAGCGATCTTTAGTGAATCAGGCCCTGAGACAGCATACAGAAAGTAAATACATCTTAAAGTGGTGCATGTATTATAATAGTAATATTGGTTAAAAGAAAAATGCATTCATGGATAACTACATAGACCTGTCTGGTTTACGAACAGCATAACTCCAAAATAAGATGTATTTTATACAAAAAAGGCAATTTACATGCTGACAGGTATTTTTCGGCAAATAAAGTTAGAATGAATTGCAGGACATGTGCACAGAATCTGGGTGACATATGAATTTTGCAGAACACAAGTTGGAAGTCTTTGGCAGCTGAATTAAGCTCTTCCTGGCATACACTGTGACACCAAGCAGACTCGGGCTCTTGTGGTGTTCTAGAGGTGTCTCATTGCATTAGACAGTCTAGTTCCACAGGCGCACATTTGTCTGAAAATGCCGTACTGCATTCATCATAATGTGCTGTGGAAAGCCCATCTGAGAGGCAAGAAATGTACGAAAACACTTAACACATTGGCACATTAGTAAAATGCTAAATGGGGCGTAAAGCAGCATAGCTGAAAAAAGGTTTTATTTTTAAATTATTTCAAGTTTTTCTTTGCTTTACTGTCAGAAACTTTGAATTATTTTTGCTGCAATGAGGAAGCCTAGCAATAGACAGTTATGATTGAGTAAACACATGGGCTCATACATATATACAGTATATTATTATAATTATTATTATTATTATTATTATTATTATTATTATTATTATTATTATTATATATTATATATTATTATGTAGTGCCAATCATTTTACCCAGTGCTCTATAGATAATATGAAGCCATTCACATCAGACCCTTTTCCATTGGAGCAGTGAATTGAGTGGCCAAGGGGACCAGTAAAGAAGTTGCCCATAGCAACCAATCAGCTTCTACATATCATTTTATAGAGAGTACTTGATAAATGCTACCTTGAAGCTGATTGGTTGTTATGCGCAACTTCTCCACTGGTCCACTTCTCTAATCTGTGAAACATTAATGCTAACATATTTTTGTCCCACACATTCTGTCACCTACCATCACATCTTTAGCGATATCGGTTGCATTGGTCCCAGTGGCGGTTGTCGTCTTTAAAGTCTGGAGTCTCTTTTCCTCTCAGCTGGCTCGGCATTATCCATCGGTGGTGAACTGCAAGCCAATACTGCAGGAATACTGGGGAAGTAGTCTCAGGTGCAAAGTGAGTCCTATCCAGACTTGTGTCCTGCTCCAAGTGCCATGTAAGGAAGTTCACACCAAGTATTCATTACTTGTTGATGTACAGTTGTTAAGCCTCTGGTATAACTAAGTAGGGTATAGTCCCGCAACCGCCTTGAGGGATGGTATTACCTTGGCTAGATGCGGCCGTGTAGCAGCTTAAACAGCTGATAAGATTAGAGTGGCTGAAGCCTGTGAGCCTGTAGGATGTGATGTGGCCTTTGGGCTGTGCAGTAACCTTGGGGGCTGGAAGTGACTTGGCTGGCTGTGGCCTGTGGGACAGTAAGATGAGATGCAGCCTTTGGGTCACTAGAAGCCTTGAGGGCCGGAAGTGACTTGGCTGGCTATGGCCTGTGAGCCTGTAGGATGTGATGTGATGTGGCCTTCGTGCTGTGCAGTAAAACCTTGAGGGCTGGAAGTGACTTGGCTGGCTGTGGCCTGTGGGCTAGTAAGATGATGCTGGAGTGCGGCCTGTGCCGACGGGTTGACACAAACACAGTATACTGATTTGTGTACTGAGGACGCTGGAGTGTGGCCTGTGCTGCCGGGTTGACACAAGCAACTGGCGCTGGAGTGCGGCCTGTGTCGCTGGGTTGACACAAGCGCGAGTACGCTGGCTTGCATACTGAGGATGCTGGAGTGTGGTCTGTGCCACCCAGATGAAACAAACGGCAGGTATACAAGATAAGCAAGAGGAATGGATACTCGACTGGATACAGGAGACAATTCCAGAACCAGAAATACGTGAAACACTATCACTGGCATCGGAGCAGCATTCACAGCAGAAGGACATGGAGGCAGGAGCCAATCTGGGTCAATGCCAGAATGATAGACAAGAGATTGGCGGAGTTTCAGCGAACGCTTTGCACAGCATTAGCAGTGCGGCGGCTTGTGACAACAGTATATTGTATTTCTCTGCATACTGGCTCCACAATAGAACTTGAGTTGTCTCAATTTTCAGTGACACATTCTTATAACTCGTTGCTTTGACAATTAGAACAGATTCAGAGCCTGATTCAGAGCCGGACGCTCTTTCAGAACGCTCGCTCTGAATCAGTGCCCTCCCTCTCTTTTGTTAGAGCGGCCTCCTGGCCGCTCGCATAGCTGTGCGTGACCACCAACAGCTATAGCGAGCGGCCAAAAAGATGGTCGCGATGGTCAAGACCATCACAACCATCGGCCTTGCGACGAGACTCTTGTGGTAGGGTCTCGTCTGCCGCAAGCCCAGGAGTGCTTTTGGCTCTATCAGAGCCAAAAGCACTCCCACTGACATCACCTATGATGTCAGTGGGGCCGGCCCCAGATGGTAGGTGTTCCCATGGGAACGCCTCAGTCTGGCCAGCCACGCCGCCGGCACGCCCACCAAAGGGGGCGTGCTGTCACTCACCATTGACAGCACGCCTCCTTTGTAGCGAGACCCATAGCGACGGCTTGCCCGTCGCTATCAGGGCCTCGCACATTCGCACGACGGAGCCGGGTTCGTCAAGTGCATGCGCACTGGCCAACATCGACCCGCTTGTGAGCGCTCAGCGCTCGCGAGCGGGTCTGAATCAGGCCCAGAGCCCAATGAAAAGAGCTTTGAATTAGGGCACAAGTCTCACATGTAATTACACGGGTGTTCTACAATTGATCTATACAATATCTACAGTTTCTCACTGGACCTGCCGCCCGCCTGTACACTTGCTGCAGGGACCGCTAACACTGACATTCCCGCCCAGTTGTGATGTCAGCCAAGACATACTGAAGACTCACTGAAGGTGCACAGTCTCCATGTTTCCTCTTCTGGGAGTCTAGCAGCATAGGCACGGGGTTTCCCAGACAATATTTAAATGTACATCTATAAGCTGAGCTAAGTGAGTATTAAATCTATACTTTCTATACTTTGGTCTTGTGTGTTTACTTCATAACATAGTATTTACACTGAATTTCATAGACCTTACAGCCCACTGGGAACAGTCCACCAATGGATATATATATATATTAGGGGTGTGCACCGGCCACTTTTCGTGTTTTGCGTTTTGGTTTTGGATCTGGATCTTTCTTCGTGTTTTGGATCTGGATTGGTTTTGCCAAAACCACCCTTCCGTGTTTTGGGTTCTGGGTTTTGTGTTTTGGATCTGTATTTTTTTGAAAAAAAGTATAAAAACAGCTAAAATCACAGAATTTGTGGGTTTCTCTGCTCCTATGCTATTATTAACCTCAATAACCTCAATTTCCACTCATTTCCAGTCTATTCTGAACACCTCACACCTCACAATAGTGTTTTTATGTCCAAAAGGTTGCACCGAGGTAGCTGGATGACTATGCTAAGAGATACGAGTGGGCGGCACAAACACGTGACCCATCTAGGAGTGACACTGCAGTGGCAGACAGGATGGCAGTTAGAAAAACTAGGCCCCAAACTGTACATAATTCAAAGAAAAAAAAGAGGTGCAAGATGGAATTGTCCTTGGGCCCTCCCACCCAGCCTTATGTTGTATAAACAGGACATGCACACTTTAACAAACCAATCATTTCAGCACCAGGGTCTGCCACACGACTGTGGCTGAAATGATTGGTTTGTTTGGGCCCCCACAAAACAAGCTGGCAATTAATCTGTCCCTGCACAAACTGGCTCTACAGAGGCAAGATGTCGTCCTCATCCTCCTCATCCACCGATTCCTCACCCTCTTCAGTGTTGTGTACAACCTCATCCTCACAGAGTATTAATTCGTCCCTGCTGGAATCCACCACCACAGGTCCCTCTGTACGTTCTGGATGCTGGTCCCCCTGGAAGAGTTGATAATTCATTTTTATGAACATCATCTTCTCCACATTTTGTGGAAGCAACCTCCTACGCCTTTCGCTGACAAGGTTCCCGGCTGCACTAAACACTCTTTCGGAGTACATACTGGAGGGGGGGCAACTCAGGTAAAATAGAGCCATTTTGTACAGGGGCCTCCAAATTGCCTCTTTTTCCTGCCAGTACAGGTATGGACCGTCTGACATGCCTACTTGGATGCTGTCACCGATGTAATCCTTTAACAGACAGACGCACGCTTGTCGCTGCTGCTTTGAGGATGCAAGTGTGGCTACAGCCCACACAATTCACAAAGACAAAAAAAAAAGAAGAATATTTTTATTGTTTGTGGAGCGCACTTTGAGGGTTACACCACCCTTTAACAGACAGACGCACGCTTGTCGCTGCTGCTTTGAGGATGCAAGTGCGGCTACAGCCCACACAATTCACAAAGACAGAAAAAAGAAGAAGAATATTTTTATTGTTTGTGTAGCACACTTTGAGGGTATCACCACCCTTTAACAGACAGACGCACGCTTGTCGCTGCTGCTTTGAGGATGCAAGTGCGGCTACAGCCCACACAATTCACAAAGACAGAAAAAAGAAGAAGAATATTTTTATTGTTTGTGTAGCACACTTTGAGGGTGTCACCACCCTTTAACAGACAGATGCACGCTTGTCGCTGCTGCTTTGAGGATGCAAGTGCGGCTACATTGCACACAAGTCACAAACACATTAAAAAAATAGTTTTTTATTTTTTGGAGCACTTTGAGAGTTACACCACCCTTTAACAGACAGATGCATGCTTGTCGCTGCTGCTTTGAGGATGCAAGTGCGGCTACAGCCCACACAATTCACAAAGACAGAAAAAAAAAGAACAATATTTTTATTGTTTGTATAGCACACTTTAAAGGTTTCACCACCCTTTAACAGACAGAGGCACGCTTGTCGCTGCTGCTTTGAGGATGCAAGTGTGGCTACAGCCCACACATTTCACAAAGACAGAAAAAAAAAGAAGAATATTTTTATTGTTTGTGTAGCACACTTTGAGGGTGTCACCACCCTTTAACAGATAGATGCACGTTTGTTCCTGCTGCTTTATGGATGCAGGTGCGGCTACAGCCCACACATTTCACAAAGACAGAAAAAAAAGAACAATATTTTTATTGTTTGTGTAGCACACTTTGAGGGTGTCACCACCCTTTAACAGACAGACGCACGCTTGTCGCTGCTGCTTTAAGGATGCAGGTGCGGCTACAGCCCTCACATTTCACAAAGACAGAAGAAAAAAGAACAATATTTTTATTGTTTGTGTAGCACACTTTGAGGGTGTCACCACCCTTTAACAGACAGATGCATGCTTGTCGCTGCTGCTTTGAGGAATCTAGACGGGATTTGGAACCGGGGACACACTACCTCCATCAATTGTCTAAATCCCACTGCACTAATGGCGGATATCGGACGCACATCTAACACCAACAAAGCAGTCAAGGCCTCAGTTATACGTTTTGCTTAAGGATGACTGCTGTCGTACTTCATCCTCATCGCTAGGGACTGTTGGAGGGTCAATTGTTTAGTAAAAGTAGTGATGTTCCTACTTCCTCTCTGGGATGATGAACAACTCACAGCAGCAGCAACAGCACTAGGAGGAAGTGGTTCTTGATCTTTCCCTATTTTATTTTTATCGGAGAAAGTTTGGTCCTCCATTTATGTTATATTGATATATACGTGCGGCTAAAGCGCACACAAACACAGAAAATATTTTTTTATTTTTGCTGGAGAGTAGTGCACTTTGTGGGTTACACCACCCTTTAAGAAATGAGCCAGCCGGCTCTTTATTTATGGGACACAGGCGCACGCTTGGCGCTGCTCCTTTGTTGATGCACGTGCAGCCACAGTGCACACAAGTCACAAACACAGAAAATATTTTTTTTTTTTGTTTGGAGTGTACTTTGGGGGTTACAGCACCCTTTAACGGTCAAGCCAGCTGGCCATTTACTTATGACACAGGTGCACGCTTGGCACTACTTTGTTGATGCACGTGCGGCTACTGCGCACACAATTCACAAACACAGAAAATATATATTTTTTTGATTTGGAGTGTACTTTGGGGGTTACAGCACCCTTTAACGGTCAAGCCAGCCGGCCCTTTACTTATGACACAGGCGCACGCTTGGCACTACTTTGTTGATGCACGTGCGGCTACTGCGCACACAATTCACAAACACAGAAAATATATATTTTTTTGGTTTGGGCTGGAGTGTACTTTGGGGGTTACAGCACCCTTTAACGGTCAAGCCAGCCGGCCCTTTACTTATGACACAGGTGCACGCTTGGCACTACTTTGTTGATGCACGTGCGGCTACTGCGCACACAATTCACAAACACAGAAAATTATTTTTTTGGGGGTTTGGACTGGAGTGTACTTTGGGGGTTACAGCACCCTTTAATGGTCAAGCCAGCCGGTCCTTTACTTATGACACAGGCGCACGCTTGGCACTACTTTGTTGGTGCACGTGCGGCTACTGCGCACACAATTCACAAACACAGAAAATATATATTTTTTTGGTTTGGAGTATACTTTGGGGGTTACAGCACCCTTTAACGGTCAAGCCAGCTGGCCCTTTACTTATGACACAGGCGCACGCTTGGCACTACTTTGTTGATGCACGTGCGGCTAATGCGCACACAATTCACAAACACAGAAAATATATATTTTTTTGGTTTGGACTGGAGTGTACTTTGGGGGTTACAGCACCCTTTAACGGTCAAGCCAGCCGGCCCTTTACTTATGACACAGGCGCACGCTTGGCACTACTTTGTTGATGCACGTGCGGCTACTGCGCACACAATTCACAAACACACAAAAAATAATATTTTTTTAGCACTTGGGGGGAGCACCCCTGATGGACAGAGCACCCCCTGGACAACACTACAGCACCCCTTTAGGACTGGGACACTGCACAGGACTTTGGAGTGGACACAGCCCCTATGGAGAACTGACTGCACAACACAGTCCAGCCAGCCCCTATGGACTTTGACGTAGTGGACACAGCCCCTATTAACAACAGCAGCACAGCACAACACAGCCAGCCCCTATGGACTTTGAAGTAGTGGACAACAGCAGCACAGCGCAGCACAGCACAGCACAACACTACTCTGCACTACACTACACAGCCCAGCCAGCCCTAACTCCCACCCTCCCTCTTCACTGTCCACAGCCGAGTGAGAAAATGGCGCCGACGCGGGTACCTTATATAGGATCCAAATCCCGCGAGACCCGGAAGGTGGGATGATGACGTTTTGCCTCGATTTCAGATCAGAGTCAGGCGGGAAAAGTCAAGCCTGACTCGGATCGGCCTCGGATAGGGGGTGCTCGGGGGGGTTCGGATTTCTGTAATCCGAACCCGCTCACCCCTAATATATATATATATATATATATATATATATATATATATATATATATATATATATATATATAAAATATATGTATTGTGTATGCAGTTTCTATAAACATGGCAGATGGTTCTACCTTGTGTTCATTTTCCTTTGCAAGCTGGATATGTGTGGCCACTATGTAACAAAACTATACCTGCTCAGGCATCTGCTCAGTGAAAAAGTACTGAAAGGAGACATATGTTCTCTTTGAACTGTAATCTTTAACAAAGCCATGTTATAATATTACATTGAAAGAGTGTGATTCCTGTTCCTGTGGATATATTGTTTTGGAGGCAGTGATTGTACCTTCTTGGATCAAATTTCCTGATACGGAACCAGTTACATTACGTAACATAGTACTGTTATGGGGCTGAGTGGTATAAAAGTCCCAGACTCTACTTGTCCGATTCAGGTTGGGTACAGAATGCTAGTGGTCAGAATACTGACAGCGGCATCCCAACCATTAGAATCCCGGCGTCCAAAGGTAAGTAACCTAACGCTAACCTCCCTCCCACAGCTTAATCCTAACCCTACTCCTAGTGCCTAACGCTAACTCTAAACCTAACCCTATTATTTACCATAGGGATGTCGGTGGATAGGGATTCCGGCACCGGTATTCTGAGCATCAGCATTCTGACCGCTGGGATCTCAACTACATCCAGTCCAATTCCTTCTCATTTTATCAGCTTTCGCCAGCAAAGACTTTGCATTGGCAATTAGCAAGTATAGTAGCAGCAAATTAGTATTACATGGCTGCAGACTAATGAAACAGCCTAATTCTAGTGTTTTGATTCATCAGCTAGAAAAAAATACAGTTATCTCAGTGGCGTCTTTAGAGAGGAGGGGGCCCGTGTGCATTCCCCTGTCCGGGGCCCCCTCCTCTCTTCCCGGTGGCCAGCAGCCGACTGATGCAGCTGGCTGGCCACAGGAGCATTAGAAGACTCTGGGCCGCGACGGACATTTTTCTGGCTTTTTGTACAGCACTGACACCTGGCATGGGACCTCGGAGAGGTAAGTTTTAAATAATATGAGTGCACCCATTAGAGATCTCTAGGACCGAGGTTGGCTACCCCTGATTTAAGGCCTTACGTTCTATCTTTCTTGAAAATCTTGCACCTACTTCTGCAGCTAGGAGTGGATTTTCATCCCAGAAGGGGACCAGGAAGAGTGCTTTCCAAAACAAATGTCTGTTAAATAATCCTTGCAAATCTTCCGGAAAAGCATTTCCCAACCTGTACAGGGACATTAAAAAAAACATAGTTAGTGGCCTTCAGTTCAAACTGCCATTGTACCCACTGTCCACTTAACTGGAGCAGATATTGTGGACAAGCGGAACAGAGTAGCAAATGCAACATTTAAGGTTTAAGTCTTACGTTGTGTCTTGAGCGCCATACCTGCTGCTGTGAGTGGATTTTTCATCCTAGAAGGGATGAAGACATTGTTTTATCTTCCCAACAGACACTGACATGAAGAGATGTAAATAACTACTGGCAGGAAAAAGAGGCAATTTGGAGGCCCTTACAGAAAACTGCCTTCGCTTTACTTGAGCTGCCCACCTTCCAGTGTGTACTCAGAAAGAGTTTTCAGCACAGCCGGGAACCTTGTCAGTGATCGGCCTGAGACTATTTCCCCAAAATGTGGAAAAAATGATGTTCATTAAATTGAAATACAAATTCTACGAGAAACACCTTTACCGTAAATTACGTGCAAAAATTATAGAGGCACCTGTAATGGTGGATTCCAGCGTGGACAAATTAATATTGTGTGAAGAAGATGATGTGTACATCACCCCCGATTATACCATCACCCAAGCCTATATCGTCATCCCATCCTGTGTTGTGTATAAATCACATCTTCTGACCTAGGCTACAGGAGGAGCAGCTGTACTCTGGAATACGGTTGCATGGTGTTGCTCCTCTGACTTGCTGAAATTCAGGTAGAGGGGCCATGGGTAGGGAGTAGGGACACTATAATCAGAGAACGCAGTTTTAGCTGCTTTATTCCCTTTTTTAAATTATATCCTCCATTTTCACCTTTGAAAATGTTTATTCAAGTCTAGCAGAGGCGTTTGTGATGCCATGGATAACACGCACACACACACAAAACATTGATTGATTGAATTAATTTTTTATGTGCACTTGGCAGGGAGAGCACCTGAATGAGGCAGCAGCCTCTTGATTAACGACACAGACAGCACCCCTGCGCACCTATGTTGCTGGTGATAAGTGTGGCTAACAGGCGCACACACACACAAAAAAACACATTGATTGATCGATGGATTTTTGGCTTTTGGATCTGGATTTATCTTCGTGTTTTGGTTTTGCAAAACCACCCTCAAGAGTTTTGGATCTGAATTTTATTTTTTAATTTAAAAATGTGATTTTTGCAATCTGGAACCCGGAATTCAGATTTAACATCCGATTTCTGGATAGCTAGAAGATCAGAACTCGGATTTATCCAGATCTCCTTAGGAGATTAGAACTGCGACTCCGTTCTGTCCGGATTCACATAACTCAGGTGGATTTGGACTCCTGGAGAACCGAACACCACATCTCTAGCTTCTAACTATGGGCCTGATGCATTACGGATCGCTATTGCGAGTGCAGCTGCGATTACGCACGCAGATCTGCAGGTAATGACTGCAGTCGCAAAGCTATTACAGTGACGCCCAAAGCCAGCAAGGAGATGCCCACTACCGCTTTTGCACATCAGTAATACTTAGCAATCCTGCGTATGCATCAGGAACATCGAGTAACATCGGCCCCTCACGCACAATTACAACAGGTCTGTCCTTACTCAGAAATTGCTAACCTCGTCGCACGCAGTAAGTACACAAGCTGCGTATGCCGTTGCAGTGGCTGATTTATGCACGCCCCTGTAACAGCGTTCAAACAGACTGGCACGCCTGCGTTTCACCGTCCACCCTTCCATCAACACTTCCAAATGGTCACTTCCTGTCAATCACTCTGTGATGGGTCTGCGTGGTCTCTGCGATCGCAGTGTGATCGCAGTGGTGCCTTCGTGCATGGGCACAGTACGAAACAATCGGCCGTCTGTGTGCGTAATCGCAATAGCGATCAGTAATGAATCAGGCCGTATATATATAAACAAGTTAGGAAGGAACTTCGATCGGAAAACTAGTGTGATCCAGACAGTTATGGCCACATAAAAAAAATCGTCCCAACACAGTGGTTGAAATAGTAATGTCCACATTGTTTTCTGGCTCTATAAAGCATTCGACCATCTTTGTTGTTGTATTTTATATGGATGGATGTAATTGAATTTAGCACTCCATGGACAGAGGGCTGCGACGTGTATGTGCCAGCCACCAACGCCACATTATCTGCCCATTGCCAATTGGTTTGAATTACACAGTGCAAAAAAATATCCAAACTTGCTTGTCATTTACATTCATTGTCCTATTATAAATAGAATGTGGTTAATAAAAACATGTAACATATTCTTTCACATACAGTACCAATTTAATATGATCCCATTTAACCCTGGGACGCATTGGGATTCATGTGTCCTCCCTATGGGAGTTATCCTCGGCCAAACAAAGAATCACATTAGAATTCAATTTACAAAACAGATAATTCAGCTAAGGTTGATCCAAATGGGAAGTCTGTGGGTGAAGAGGGATCAGCGTTTTATATCCCAGCTGAAATAGGTCATGTTAGGATGTATAATATTAGCCATAAATAAAAATCAAATCTGCATCTACATTCATAGCATACATAGACCAAACCACCCAACAGCTGGGGGACGGAGACTAATTTATCAAAGTTATGCCTGGGCTGTGATTTTACAGGTGGCGTATAATTTATCTGTGAATGTCTTCTGTCTAAATCAATAATTCACATAATAAAACGTGGATTCCAGCTCCCTTAGGGTTAAATCTCTAGTCTGCCAAAGGCTTTTTTTTTTCCACTTTATATTAATGGTTTGCCATCTGTTAGTGTCCAAGTGCTTGTTACATTCTCCGTTATCTGTGAAGCAATTGCAGGTGTAGAACAGGAAAGTAATACCTCTATTATACCAAAGTTCCGGGTGTGATCCTGGGGTTGGAACATGGGGCCTGATTCAGAGACGCTCGTAAGCGGCCGCTCGTTCGCTCCGAGCGATGTTTGCACAACTGCGCATGCGTACGGATCGTTATACGCATGCGCAAACCAGTCAGTGCGGTCAAAATTCATGTGCTCGCAAAATAGCGAATGCCTGATAATTTGAGTGACAGAAAGAGGCGTAAGTGGGTGGTAACAGGGGATGGTGCTTAAAAAACGGGGGGTGGAGATCCGAACGCAGGCGTGCTTAAAGGTCAATAGGGGCGTTTTATGGGTGTGCATAATTAAAACAGCAGCGTCATTGACCACGTCACTGGGTTATTTTATAGCCAGAACTGCTTGCAAAATTGTGGTAGCAAAAACCAACCACAAGAATAGCAAGCAGTTCATACCCTGGTCGATGTACTCGATTAATCTAATAAATAGCGGAAATGACGTAGGATGCGAGCGGCTAGGGGGCGTAGTTTCCCAAAAAACGACCGCAAGTTTTGTTCGCTCGTTCAGACCTAGAGGCGTGAACAGACAGCAAAGAGCGAACGGTTCATTTGAATAGCCACCCCTATTTTGTGGACGAGCGAGCGCTAATTACGTCCGGCTCTGAATCAGGCCCTTGGTTCAAATCCAGATCAGGCCCAGACCTTTCCCCTTTCAAATTGCGGTGCTGACCCAGGATATTCAAGAGTCGACACCGTTCACACCAAAACCGGGTCTGCAGTGACCCGGCTCTTTGGCGTTGCAGTGGATGTTTGGAGATGATGTCATCTCCAAACACCACTGAATGCTGGCCAAACGGCCTGTGGCATTATACGGGTCATTGTGACCCTGGATCGCGCCGTTTACACTGCAGGGTTTGCACAGGATCGACCTGTGGCCAACCCTGCAAAGTACCTGAGTTGGATACCCGTGTCCCTGGACCCAGGTGGATCTTTTTACACCAACAAAAATCCAGGATTGATGCGCATCAACCAGGAATTTTGTAGGTCGGTGTAAAAGGGGTATTACTGGTGAGGAAGAGCTGCCTTCCTGACTGTATATAGGGTTTCTGTAGTCAGCACTAGTGGTTCTCAGACATTCCCAAATGTTTTTTGCTAGGGTGCCTATTTTTCTGGTTCTCGTGGAACTTATTCAGGAGAACTTTCATCATTTCATCTATGAAGGCCTAAACATTAAAAGTAGAAATGTCGGTTCGGTTTTCCTGAAATACAAACACACCCGAGCTTAGGTGCTCCGAGTCGAATTGAGACCTAGTTCAGAATCACTTTGGGATTCCAAGTCCAACTGAGTCCCGGTTAGGGTCTGCAGTCAGTTCGTAACTCGAATTTAAAAAACGAACTTGGGTTGTGGATTGCACGTAAAGAGGTCCAAAATAACTTTTTAATCAATTTTATTTTTTTTATTGATTTTCAAGGGATCCAAAACCGAACCAAAACTGAATATGAACCAAAAAATTTGAGGGTGGTTTTGCCAAAACCAAAGATAATGCATTACAGTAGAACAGGACAGAAGAAATATGATTGCACATGGATTCAGGTGATTAATGATAAAAGTCTGGCTCATTTTGTATTGTTAGATACTTTTGTGGAACTACATGTTCAAGGGAGATTTGGCTGCCAGTTGCTAACTGTGCTGGGGCATTCCTGGAGTAGTGTGACCAGCCTGGCGTAGCATGGAGCTTTTTTAGTTTTTGCAGAGGAATGATCTTCAATGGAACGGCAAAGCCTGTTCTGGCAACAAGCAGCCCAAGCTATAACACTTCGTGTGTGTGTGTGTGGGAATGGGTGACACATTTTAAAAATGTGTTGAATAAATAATACCTTTTTGCAAACAAACACTAAAAGCACATACTGCAAGTTAAGCATCATCAGTATGGATCCTTATACCATGCCTTCGGTGAATGCAACATATATGTCTACTAGCAGTGTCTGGTGATATGACCTGTATTGACTGTTACTATGAATAAAATAATATTTACAATTATCCCTGTCTTTCCTGATGCTACCAGGCGCACAGTTACACATAACAACAGTGGCATGTGCAGAGCCGTAGAGAGCTGTGCTGGGCCAGCGTACTTTTGGGAGGTGTGGCTTAATGTAAGGATGCATGGCTGTGCCCCCTGAACCTGGTGGAGCCAATCCCCTCCATCAAACCTGGGTTAATGTAATTAGTACCTGCTCCCCCACTCTCTCCTCATCTCTGGGTATTCAAAAGGTATCTCTGCATGCATGTTGAACCATGGAATGGATGAGTTACAGCAGAAGGAGGCCACTGTAAACATTTCCTGGTCTGATAAATCAAATTTTATGTTGTGACATACAGATGTTAGCTGGGGCATTGGGAGTGGGGTACTGATTACCTGGACCTGGGCTTTTTCGAGGACCCTGGCAGAAATACCAAACCTAATGTATGTAGAAGTGGTTTAGGGAAAGGGCTGCACTTGCGCCCCAAGCTAACCTCCTCCATGACCTGGTCTTTGACTACTACTGGCATGTCCCAAAACAACTTTAAATTCCTACAAGCCACAGTGAGGGTAGACACATCTATTAGCAATCAAAAATGCTCTGAAAGCCTACAAGCAAATATTTGGCGGCCCATTGGCAAGGATATCATCCCAACCACTTACTTAGCTCTTCCATGCTGATAGGCTTAAAGGCCTTATTGAGGTTCAGCTAGGGCTCGGATCAGCTGTGCACTGAAGTTCCCTGTCTCTTTTCATGACTCTTGATTGGGTGAGAGAGTGCAAATATGACAAAACCAGCAGACCACATCTGTGGGACACTGGAAATTATTAGTGTTGTAACATTTGCTTGTCACTGAAGGAAGCATGCCAAGCCTCTCCTGTCCTAACTGTTTCCTAAGTGGAGGTCCATCGGGCAGACCCTTCCATTGCTTCAAGTCACTTCTTCACATCCTTAAACCCCAAACTGTTGACCAGGGACATGCGTTAAGATCAGTGGATGAGGAGGCACTGGCTCATATCAGAACCAGATTTGCACACACATACTGTATATGAGCCTGCCCCAATCACGCAGATCCAGTCCCACAAACAGATTCCACATAGCACAGATCCCCCTCACACATACGCTATGTAGACAAAAGTGATTGGACACCCCCGCAAAAGCGAAATGCATAACATACATACCATAGCACACAAGTTCCTAATGTGGCAGTTTCGACAAGAAAACTCCGTAAGGAGGCCCATGCACTTACTGTTCTACAGAAACAATTAATGTTTTTATCAGGACAACAATGCCACCTGTCATGTTTCCAGGGCGATGCTGGACTAGTATACAGAATATTTGGTAACCCAGAAGGACTGGCCAGCTCAGAGTCCAGATCTTAACCCCATTGAGAACCTCTGGGACGAATTGGAGTGATGGGTGCATTCTAAGCCGACTCGACTTTCTTCAGTTTCACAGTTTGTCAATGTACTTAAGAAAGAATGGCAAAACATACCGCCTGCTGTTGCCCAGGAACTTGTGAATAGTTTGACAAGAAGGGTGTTGCGGTAATCACTGCACGTGGTGGTCCTACAAAGGGAATGCGGTCAGGAAGCCGATGGTCAAAATGCCGACCGCCGGCATCAGGGGTGTATCTAGGGATCCAAACGCCCCTGGCAATGTAATGGACTGATGCCCCCCTACCCACCCTATGCAGTTCCCCCAGTAGTAATCCCCCACTAGTAATCCCCCCTATGCTGTATTGTCCCCAGTAGTAGTCCCCCCAATATAGTGCCCCAGTACTAGTCCCCCCTATACAGTGGCCCCAGTAGTAGTCCCCCCAATATAGTGCCCCAGTACTAGTCCCCCCTATACAGTGGCCCCAGTAGTAGTCCCCCCAATGCTGCATTGCCCGCAGTAGTAGACCCCAGTAGTCGTCTCCCCTATACAGTGTCCACAGTAGTAGTCCCCCCTATGCTGCATTGACCCCAGTAGTAGTCCCCCTATACAGTGCCCCCAGAAGTAGTCCCCACTATACAGTGCCCCCAGTAGTGGCCAAACCCCCCCTAAATTGCCCCCGGTAGTGGCCACCCCTATACAGTGCCCCCAGTAGTGACACCCATAAATTGTCCCCAGTAGTGGCCACCCCTGTACAGTGCCCCCAGTCGCGGGCAACCCCCTCTGCAGTGCCAGGCTTACACACACACAGAAAAAAAAATACAACTTACCTGATCCCTGCTCCTGACACAATCGCTCTGAGTCACGGCCCGCTCTCCTCCTGCATGGGAGAGACATCATGACGTCTCTCCTATCACATGCTGCAGGGGGAGCCGGAAGACGGAGCTCATTAGTGAGCTCCAGCCGACTCCCTCGGAGGGCGACGCAGCAGAAAATGAGAGTCTGTCTGACTCTCATTGGCTGGCGGCTGTCTGTTTGTAAACTGTGTAAGGCAGACCGCTCTCACTGCCATTAGACCTATGCTGGGAGCCCGACGCCTGGCATACCGAAAGAAGGTAAGCCAGGTGCCGGGCGGTGACAGCCACGGGGGGAGGGTTAGGTTTTAGGGCTCCCGGGGGGGAGTTAGGGTTAGGCACCCCCCACGGGAGAGTTAGGTTTAGGTTAGGGGAAGGGAGAATAAGGAGTAGGCACCCAAGGGGGGAGGTTAGGGTTGGGCACCCCCCCAGGAGACTTAGGTTTAGGCTGTGGGGAAGGGCAGGTTAGGTTTAGGAACTTAAAGGGGGGTTATGGTTAGGCACTAGGGAGGGAGGTTAGGGTTAGACACCCTAAAGGAGTGTTAGGGTTAGAGTGGGAGTAGGTTTAGTAAATACTTACCTTTGGAGCTGTCTGGCTCTTTACTGCTGCCGGTCTTGCAAGCGTCGGGATTTGAACCGCCGGACATAGGTACGGCAGTATTTCATGCCGATCCCCTACAAAGTACTGACATCAATAAACTCTCCCTGATCTATTTGCTGTCAGTGTCCAATTACTTTTGTCTACATAGTGTATCTCCCACTAGCACAGAAGTTCCCCCCTAGCACAAAAGATTTCTCAAACACAGATTTCCCTCTAGCTGCGGGCCCTCCTCACCTTTTTTTCCTTTCTGTGTTTCCTTTGTCTGCATATGCCAATTTCCTTCCCTCCTCAGTGCTGCTGCCAAGCTCTGATGCCTGAGCACTTCCTGGACTGGTCACCTGATCGTCAGAGGTGTCCATCAGAGTTCAAGGCACGCCCCCTCACAGTGAGGCATGCCTCCATTAGCTATTTTCTTTGTATTTTATTGGCTGCTTTGTGGCCCAGACCCCAGCTCCAGGCAGTGTCTGAGCTATCAGAGGTGAGGCTGAGCTCTTACTGCCTCATCTCTCACCTCTCCCTGTATTTCCAGAGAATGCTGCAATTTTGTTGAGTTTTGCCTATAAAAATGATCAGAATAATACAGAAATTATACAGAAATATTTATAAATGATAAATATCTTCTTTATATTATTCTAATACTTTTTATAGTAAAAACTCTACAGTCTGACAGGGAGTGTGACAGGGGAGGCTCTGCCTACCTTGACAGCATGTCCCCTGCTGTTGACCCAAAGCTACTCCCGCTTTTTATGGAAATCACTGTCATTAAGGCACTTTGTAAACATGCCATATAGCATGAGCCCAGTGGCGTCACTAGGGGGGTGCGGGGGGTGCGGCCCGCACCCAGGTGTCAACCTTCAAGGGGTGACACCAAAAAGAGCCGCACTTACACCCGCACCCCCATCCACTGATACATCTGCACCCCCTTCACAATCCCCGGCCCAGCACCAAAACGCCGCGATCAATCACCACCGCACCCCAGATGACTCCATGAGCTGGAGTCCACGCAGGACAAACTCACTGACAAGCCCGCAGTGACACTGGTGGTCAACTTTGAACTCCACCGCTAAATCGGAAATACTGTGTCCCTGGACGCCAGGCGCGGTGACTTCACGCAGCGATGACGTCATCTCGCATGCGGCACGCCGGCTCCGCACTGGTCATTCTGGTTTCTGGAAGGGAGAAGTAGGGGCAGAGGAGACTGAGCCCTGCGGCTGTGCCAGGAGGAGGAGGACCTGACCTGCATTCAAGTGTGCACCAACCCAGTGCAGGTTCAGTCACAATTTCCCTGGCTGGCTCAGCTGTCTGCTGTTTCAGCTGCTTGCCAGTGCCAGAGTCCATTGAAATTATCAATAGTATGTATTTTACAGACTTGGTTATTTACCAATCGCCATATATATAGACAATACTGTCTATCTTTTAAATATATATATACACACACACACATATTATATATATATATATATATATATATATGTATATATATATATGTGTGTGTGTGTGTGTGTGTGTATATATATATATATATATATATATATATATGATTAAGAGATGTGCTGTCTCAAATCGAGGCAGAACACAGAGCTCGCTCCAAGATTTTAAATGTGAATACATTTTACTTCAGTTCAACGTTTCAGGGCCCTTACGGCCCCGTCGTCAGGAAATATATACATGATATGTATATATTTCCTGACGATGGGGCCATAAGGGCCTTGAAACATTGAACTGAAGTAAAAATTTATTGACATTTAAAATCCTGGAGTGAGCTCTGTGTTCTGCCTCGATTTGAGACAGTACATCTCTTGAGCTTTATACAATTGTATGTGCGAGCACCCAGTTACTTCATTAGTGAGAGGAGTATTGAGTGCCGGACCAAGTGCAGTATATATATATATATATATATATATATATATGTATACAGTCAGGTGCATAAATATTGGGACATTGACAGAATTTTCATATTTTGGCCTCTATTCACCACCACAATGGCTTTGAAATGAAACAAACAAGATGTGCTGTAACTGCAGACTTTCAGATTTAATTTGAGGGTAATTACATCCAAATCAGGTGAACGGTGTAGGAATTACAACGGTTTCTATATGTGCCTCCCACTTTTTAAGGGGCCAAAAGTAATGGGACAAACTAAACAATCCTAAATCTAACTTTCACTTTTTAATACTTTGTTGCAAATCCTTTGCAGGCAATTACAGCCTGAAGTCTGGAATGCATAGACATCACCAGACACTGGGTTTCATCCCTGGTGATGCTCTGCCAGGCCTCTTCTGCAAATGTCTCCAGTTCCTGCTTGTTCTTGGGGCATTTTCCCTTCAGTTTTCTCTTAATCGAGTGAAATGCATGCTCAATCGGATTCAGGTCAGGGGATTGACTTGGCCATTGCATAACATTCCACTTTTTAGCCTTAAAAAGCTCTTTGGTTGCTTTTGCAGTATGCTTCGGGTCATTGTCCATCTGCACTGTGAAGTGCCGTCCAATGAGTTCTGAAGCATTTGACCGAATATGAGCTTATAATATTGCCTGAAACACTTCAGAATTAATTGTGCTGCTTTTGTCAGCAGTCACATCATCAATAAATACAAGGGAACCACTTCCATTGTGTCATGGCCAGGGTATTTCAGCATGGCGCTAGGCGGGTGTTACCTGTGAGGTCATTGTGGCGCGGGCTGTCTGGTGGCGGAGCTGGGGTCTGGCGGGGGGCTTTGGCTGCGCGTGTTGTTGTGCGGCCCTGTTGTCACACTGCGCTGATGAGGCCTGGCGGCGTCTCCGTTCCGTTTGGCATGGGCGCCGCCATCTTGCCTTCTGGCCATGTGATGCGGCTGGCCAATCCTGGTGAGTCACATGTTCCCTCCGGCCAGTAACAGCACGGCATGGGGTATTTAGGAAGGGTCAGTGCCTTCCTTCTTTGCCAGTGCAATGTGTATCTCAGTCTAGCTGAGAGGGAGTTCTCTGTGCTTTCCTGTTCCTGTGAATTCGCTGTCTGCCAGTCTGCCTGTCAGCTCCTAGTTCCCACTGGACTACCCCGCTACCTTCACTACCCTTGCCCATACCTGAGTGCCTGAGCCTGCTGACTTCCTGCACTTCAGTTCACTACCTGCAAACCTGGCTTGATTATTTTCAGTTTCACTACTTGCACACCTGGACAGCTCTAATTGTTTAACCCTTTTGCTCCCACCACAGAACTCTTGTGCACATTTATATTTTCCTGGACTTTTATTTACTGCCACATTATATGTCTACTCAAGCACTTATTAAAAATCCTAGTTTTATTTACAAATCTGCTTCTGTGATCCCGCTAATCCCGCTACCAGCCCGGGTCCACAAACAACCCAGAACATAACACATTGGCAGCCATACATGCCCACGCCATGACACTACCACCACCATGCTTCACTGATGAGGTGGTATGTTTTGGATCATGAGCAGTTCCTTTCCTTCTCCATACTCTTCTCTTCCCATCTTTCTGGTACAAGTTGATTTTTGTCTCCTCTGTCCATAGGATGTTGTTCCAGAACTGTAATGGCTTTTTTATATGTTGTTTGGCAAACTCTAATCTGGTCTTCCTGTTTTTGTGGCTCACCAATGGTTTACATCTTGTGGTGATATATTCACTCTTGTGAAGTCTTCTCTTGATTGTTGACTTTGACACATATACACCTACCTCCTGGAGAGTGTTCTTGATTTGGCCAACTGTTGTGAAGGGGTTTTTCTTCACCAGGGAAATAATTCTTCTGTCATCCACCACAGTTGTTTTCCGTGGTCTTCCGGGTCTTTTGGTGTTGCTGAGCTCTCCGGTGCGTTCTTTCTTTTTAAGAATGTTCCAAACAGTTGATTTGGCAACACCTAATGTTTTTGCTATCTCTCTGATGGGTTTGTTTTGATTTTTCAGCCTAATGATGGCTTGCTTCACTGATAGTGACAGCTCTTTGGATCTCATATTGAGAGTCGACAGCAACTGATTCCAAATGCAAATGTCACACCTAGAATCAACTCCAGACCTTTTACTTGCTTAATTGATAATGAAATAACGAGGGAATAGCCCACACCTGTCCATGAAATAGCTTTTGAGTTGATAGTCCCATTACTTTTGACCCCTTAAAAAGTGGGAGGCACATATAGAAACCGTTGTAATTCCTACACCGTTCACCTGATTTGGATGTAATTACCCTCAAATTAAATCTGAAAGTCTGCAGGTAAAGCACATCTTGTTTGTTTCATTTCAAAGCCATTGTGGTGGTGAATAGAGGCCAAAAAATGAAATTTCTGTCAATGTCTCAATATTTATGCACCTGACTGTAATATATATAATTTTTTTTTTTATTCTTTTTATTTTTTTCCCTGGAAAGTGGATTGTATTGAAATTATCATTTGTTTGTAATGAACAGTTAATTTCAATATTTACCAATATTATTTCAGAAAAAATATATATTTGACAAAAGTTATATAATTGACCCAAGCTGTGTACACAGAATCGGTATGTAATACAGACAGTAGGGACCCAGGCAGTCAGGATCCCGACGCCAGGATCCCGACAGGGTTAACATACCGACATGGTATGCTAACCCTCCCCCTGTGGTGCCTGACCCTAACCTCCCCCCCTAGTGCCTAAACCTATCCCTCCCCCTAGTGCCTACCCCTAAACCTATTCCTTCCCCAAACCCTGCTACTTACCTTTGGCAACCCGGCAGTCAGGATGCTGGTGCTGGTTTTCTGCCCGGTCTGTATTATGATGCCTGATTAAGCACGGATCGCTAATGCGGTAGCAATCGCTCAGGCAGTTCTCCTGCGAAATTATGCAAATGTGAGCGATCGCAATGCCACCGTAGCACAATATAAAGACGCTCACTAACCTTTACTCACATCCGTAATACCGTGCAAGGGTGCAAAAATAATTTAGGCGTTGTTTAATTTGCATAACTCTAATGTAAATGTTTTTTCATTTTACCTGTGCATATGACATTGTAATTTAAAGGTATAATGATAATTCTGTTAGCTGTTTACCTAACTACTATTTCCAACACATTTAGTGATCTACAGGAATTATGATTTACATGTGAAAGTAGTACAACACATTACTAAGGTTTCCGTGTGGTGAGGAATTCCATGGGAGGAGGTGTGTGTGGGGGGGGGGTGACACCATGAGGTACCACACCGGGTGACACCAACCCTAGTGACGCTTCTGCATGTGCCTGCACTTAAATATGTTCATGTGTTCCTCTGACTGAGCCTCGATATAATACTGTATGTTGCATGAAAATGCCCTTAACCAATTTGTGTATGTGTGGTAAGGTTCCTCCCCAATGTCTCCAGGAACTAGGGGTGAGCGGGTTCGGTTTTACTCGGTTCTTATCGCCACTTTACCGCAATTTCGGCTCGATTTCATTCGCTATCCAAAACACGTGTTCGGCGATAGCCAATAAAAAGATCCGAGTAAAACCGAGTAAAACCGAACCCGCTCACCCCTACCAGGAACACATGCCAACCTCTGCTGATCATCCACCCAATGCAGCTGCAGCCTTGTAAAACTGAAATATTGGAGCAATGAACCATCTCTGCACTCGCAGGTGCTTGCTGGCTCTTATCATCTGACCCGGCATGCTTCCCTTTAAAATGCTGAACTAGTAAATGCGTGAGCTTCGTAAAGTGAGCCCAGGAACCCAATGAAACATTACACAAGCTGAAGGAAAGAAAGTAACTGGTCCCCATTCCCCTACAAAGCAGAAATTACATACTAACATGAGATATATATATAGACAGGATCACCGTCATGTGCTTAACTATTATATATTTGACATTATACTGCATTCCACGATGACGGAGTATTCACTACAGTGAGCTCCTGTTATCAACCTGGTACGTTACCAAAGGAGCACGGACCATGCACTCTTTAATAGGGATGTGCGCCGGACCCTTTTTGCAGGATTTGGATTTGGTTCTGATTCGTCGTCCGGCTTTGGATTTGGATTTGCCACACCTGCCATGACTGGATTGGGTTAAGATTTTTTTTTTAAAATTGCAAAAAATAAATTTTGTTCTCTTTCTCTTTTTAAACTTTAAACTTTCTTAAATTTTTTTTTTACTGTTTTAAACTTTTTTTTTGTACCCACAGCCACTTGTGAGTCTTGACACTTTAATCAGCAGAGTATAGCGACACTTTAATCAGCAGAGTATAGCGCAGCATGCATCAGTGTGCATTGTGCCCGCTATACACAGTAATTTTGCAAGCACAGCCACTTGTGAATGATTCAATATCATGAGCAATTTCCCTTGAACTCTCCCCAGCACTCCAGATCACGATGTGCAGCAAAGCTGCACAATGTGTCACAAGATCTATCGTGCACGATCTAAAGATTTGCCGATCTTTAGTTTGTGCAGGATAGCAGACAGATGCTTGCACGGATCAGGGATATCTGTGATGCATGCATCTGTCTGTAAAACAATAAACACAGATGCACGGACGGGATCAGTGAAACCTGTCCGTGCTGCTGTGTTTAAAAAATGAAAAGCTGTGTAAAAAAACCCTCAAAAACGGTGTGACACCTACAACACCCCCAAAAGAGCAACCAGCCCCTGGTTTTAGTGACCCAGTGCTGGTTGTGCAAAATACGGGGGACAAATGATATAGGGGTCCCCGTACTTAAGCACAACCAGCCCTGGTTGCCAAAATACAGGGGACAAATGATGTAGGGGTCCCCCGTACTTTGAGCAACCAGCACTGGGCTCTGATCCGGTCCTGGTTCTGGAAGTAAAGAGGGAAAAATGCATAGGGTCCCCCTGTATTATCCAGAACAAGCACCTGACTTTTTCTAGCAGGGGGCTAATGCCACAGCCAGGGGAGCCCTTTCACTGGGCCCCCTAGCCGAAGCATTAACCCTGCCCACTAAGCAGATCAGGCTGGGGATCCCTGGGGAGCTGGGGACCCTTCCAATAAAGGGGTCCCCCTCTCCAGGGCATTCCTGGCCTAGGCTGATAGCCCGGGGCTATCCCCGCTACCCCTGGGCGGTGGGTGGTGGGTTGATAGTTTGAAATTGTTTCAAATATTGTTTTTTGCTGTGGAACTGCAGGTCCCAGCAAGCCTCCCCCACATGCTAGTACTTTGAGAACCACAAGTACCAGCATTCGGAACATTACGGGTCAGCTGGTAACTGTAGTTCCACTGCAAAAGCAATACTAAATAAAACACAGGACACACAGAACCAGGACCAGATCAGAGCCCAGTGCTGGTTGCTCAAAGTACGGGAAACCCCTACGTCGCTTGTCTCCCGTATTTTGGCAACCAGGGCTGGTTCTGACTAGCCCTGTGCTGGTTGTGCTTAATTACGGGGGACCCCTACATCGTTTGTCCTCCGTATTTTGCACAACCAGCACTGGGGCACTAAAGCCTGGGGCTGGTTGCTTTTTGGGGGAGGGATCACGCCATTTTTTTTTTACACATGTTTATTCGTTCAGTGCCGAACTCTTGCAAGACTCCAACATCAGGAGGATGACGTTCGGCCTCACAGTGGGATCCAAGTCAGATGGTGGCTCAGGTGGACTCGGATCCCCGATGTTCGGAGCGGTTAGGACTCCACAGAATCCGAACTGCTCATCCCTACTCTTTAATGGTTAGCTAAGCCTCTGTGGTGGCTGGCCACACCTCCTCTGGTGGCTGGTCACACTCCTTAGGCATGGGCCCCTACTACTGATTTCCTCTGGTGGACCTCAGTCAGACACTGCTGGGAAGCAAGGCATGGTGAAGGAGCGGTCTGCTACTTGCATGTGGCTGTATGACAGAAGCCAGGCACATGAACATAGTGAGGAACTGAGCGTAGGCCAAGAGTGGAGGCCTGATTGCATCATTTGGATCTCTGGAAGGAGAGCAGCACTTTATGGATAAGATATAAGTATTGCTTGATTCTGACTTGACAGTAAAGCAAAAAAAAAGTAGTTTGGCAAAACTATGTTGCATTTCAGATAGGGCAGATTTAAAATGGGCAGAAAAATGTGTATTGTCCAAACTCAAATTTAAGCTAATGAAATTAAATTTCATTTACAAGGAATTAAGCTGTCAAGCATTTGTGAGCTACATGCAATAGCAGCCAGAATTTAACCTGCATGGAAAAAAAGTGTTTTTGCCCCCCTTTGCATTGCATTATGGTTTGTCCAGGTTCAAAGTTACATGTACTAGCTTTTATGTGCTCTGTTTCCAACTCAGAAACAGGACCATAATGTGTGGTGAAGCTAATGGAGCATTGCAGGTGGGGCACAAGCAAAATACGAACAAGGCTGGATAGGAGCAAGGAGAAGCAGTGGAAGGCAACAGGGAAGGGAGAAAATCAGAGGCACTGGATGATGTATGAGAACACGCCAACACCAAGGGATACAGGCAGCAGGGAAAGGAGGAGAATAGAGGCACTGGATGATGCAAAAATGAAAAGCCATCATTACTACCTGAGAGTCGTAAACTTCTGCCTTATGGTGGCCACATTGCTGCCATCATCTGTAGGTGACTTAGGGGGAGATTAATTAAGCTTGGAGATAGATACAGTAGAGTGGAGAGAGATAAATAACCAACCAATCAGCTTCTGACTGTCATATTATAGGTTGTGTTTGAAATATGACAGCAGCTGATTGGTTAGCACTTTATCTCTCTCCAAGCTTTTATAGATCATGTCCCCCTGATTGTTGTAAACATTTTCTTGTTGTATAGTTGGTTTGTGTATTTGTAATTATTATGAATATACATGAATGGGAACTTGCCCAAGCTGAGGGAATACAGGCCCACTGCTTGGAGTTTGGGATTCTATTTAAGTCTCTGTGGAGGTGATTCTAGCACCATTTCACACTGTGCTCGGCTAACTACTGGTCTGGGCTGTGTCCTTTGCATGGTGCTGTGCTGTTACTGTATGTGTCCATTCACTCCAGTGGCTGCTGTGCTGTGTCCATCCACTTCAGTGCTGAGCTGACCTCTCTGTCCAGTGTCCATCCACTTTAGAACTGAGCTGACCTAACTGTGCCATGTCCATCAACTCCAATGCTGAGCTGACCTAAGTATCTGTCCAGCATCCATCCACTCCAGTGCTGATTTGACCTACAGTATCTGTCCAGTGCCCATCCACTCCAGTGCTGCTGATGTATCTGCCCCATGTCCATCAATTCCAGTACTGAGCTGACCTAAGTATTTGTCCAGTGCCCAACCACTCCAGTGCTGAGCTGACCTATCTGTCCAGTGTCCATCCACTCCAGTGCTGAGCTGACCTATCTATCCAGTGTCCATCCACTCCAGTGCTGAGCTGACCTATCTGTCCAGTGTCCATCCACTTCATTACTGAGCTGACCTACAGTATCTGTCCAGTGTCCATCCACTCCAGTGTTACTGACGTATCTGTCCAGTGTCCATCCACTCCAGTGCTGCCGATGTATCTGTCCTGTGTCCATCCACTCTAGTGCTGCTGACATTTGCAAAAAAATAAAAAAGTTTTAAAAAAGTTTAAAAAAAATAAATCAAATTGTTTTTTGTATAACTTATTGTGCGTGTGTTTTCACATAAGTTCTGTAACTCTGCAGGCAGTACCCCACTGTTTCTACATAAGTACTGTGAGTCTGTGACTCTGCAGGCAGTATCCCACTGTGTTCACAACTTCACATAAGTACTGTGACTCTGCAGGCCGTACCCCACTGTGTTCATATAAATACTGTGAGTCTCTGACTATGCAGGCTATGCCCCACTGTGTTCACATGAGCACTGTGACTACGCAGGTTGTACCTCACTGTGTTCACATAAGTACTGTGACTCCGCAGATCGTACCCCACTGGGTTCACAACTTCACATAGGTACTGTGACTCTGCAGTGAGCGGTGATTTTTTTTTTAAAAAGCTCAAGTAAATAAAAAATTTTACACTTTAGATGTTTTTGTACAACTTGTGTGTGTTCATCGATATGGATCATGACGATCATTCGAGAGAAGAGCAGGAGCAGCAACCAAATACTATTGTAGCACTGCAGTTGCTTGAATCACTGCGAGAGGGACTTATATTGAATCCAAAACCCGTGAAATTCAGTGCTGGGATGATGGCGTTTTGCCTCGATTTGAAATCCGAGCCTAGTGGGGAAACCCGAGCCAGGGCTCGGTTCCCCTCAAATTCCCCTCCCTCATAAATTTGCTTCAGAATCCAAACATTTAATTAAATTTACAAACAAAACAATCATTCCTATCCCTGTCTTCTACTACATACATACTCTACCTCCCTTTCGCTCAGTTTTAATCAATCAATCAACATTCATTGAGCGTTTGGATACTTGCTATGGGCTTCTTTTCGGGACGCTGCCTGAGAAGTATCCAATCGGATCCCTGCTATCTACCCCACAGGGTGCATGTCCTTCTGTGAATGTGCAGAAGGACGCCAGAGGGACTTCTGGGTGTTAAACCTGGAAGTCTCTCTATCCGAAAGTAAAAGGACGGGGTGCACTGTAGTGATGAGACTGGCGGCCGCCGGTCTCAATGCCGACAGCGGAATCCCGGCAAGGGATGTAACATAGTAGTCAAAATATGATGCCTATGCTAATCCCGATGCTGGAATTCCGAGGACTCCAGCCCGAACGAAGATAAGTCAGGGGCACCCTTATCGTTAGCCGCGCGGGGGAGGATTAGTATTAGGGAGTCTAGCGGGGTTAGCATTAGGTTTGGAGATTAGGATTAGGCATCACTAGGAGGGAGGGTTAGGGTTAAGCACCCCCCAGGAGGGTTAGGTTTAGGGTGTGGGGAGGGGGTGTTAGGTTTAGGCACCTCTGGGGGGGGAGGCTATGGTTAGGCTCCACTAAGGGAGAGTTAGGGTGGGGACAGGGGAGCGTTAGTATACTTACCTACCCCAGTCGGGATCTCCTCATGTCGGGCATCCGCTGTCGGGAATTTAGTCACCGGCATTTCAATCCCATTCCCAAGGGACAGCTGTTATCAGGAAAGCTGTCCTTTGTGATTTAAATAGCATCACCACCATGGCAACAGCAGACAAACTTGGACTCTCCTCTGGGATCTGTGATTTTTCAGAGCACAGAGTTGGTTCCGGTGTCTAACTCGTCTTAACAATTTAAAAAATTTTTTTTACCTCTCCTTTTAAACAGAGGGACTTAAATCATCATTAGAACCATCAGTCATCATAAATACAGGCCAATGCCTTATCCTTTCCTTGCCACTTCATGTAGTGAATGGCATATTGTAAATTTTTTGATTCTCTAAAGCTGACTTAGCTATAAATATTTTTTGCATTAACAAGGTAAAAGTGGATTTTTTTAGCCTAATTTTTTGGCCTGCCTTAAGCCCTGGTACATCGGCCTTCATGGATGACGTTGACGGCCTTGCATCATCATCATGACTGCTGCCGGTAGCTAGAAGATTGGTATGTGGATCCTGCTCTCCGGTCATGTGACTGTCCTCCATACTCACTACACACACAACCATACCTAACAAAACATTTTTTTTTTTTTTGGAACACTGGGGTGAAGCCTTGAAAGAGGCAGCAGCCCCTTGACAGACAGCAGCACAGCACCCCTGCATACCTACACCGATGACAGGAGAGACTAACATGCACACAAAAAAATTGTTTTGTTTTTGTTTCGGCCAGCTGCCCCTTGACAGACGGCAGCACATCGGCCTTCATAGATGATGTCTAGGAGGGAGGTGCACCTACGCCAATAACAGTTGTGGCTAACACGCACACAAAGAAAAATTGTTTATTTTTTTTATTATTTGAACACTGGGGGTGAACCTCTGATAGAGATAGCAGCCCCTTGACAGACAGCAGCACAGCACCCCTGCACACCTACGCCGATGACAGGTGAAGCTAACATGCACACAAAAATAAATAGGTTTTTTTTTGGGGGGGCAGCAGCCCCTTGACAGACAGCAGCACAGCACCCCTGCGCACCTACACCGATGGCAGGTGTGGCTAACACGCCACACAAAAAAAATTGTTTATTTTTATTTTTTCACACTGGGGGTGGGTGAAAAGCACCCCTGAAGGACAAAACAGCCCCTGGACAACACAGCACTACAGCCAGCCAGCCCCTATGGACAGGACAACAGCCAGCCCCTATGGACAGGACAACAGCCAGCCCCTATGGACAGGACAACAGCCAGCCAGCCCCTCTATAGACAAACTCCAGTCCTAATAGACAGGACAACAGCCAGGCCCTATATGGACAACAGTCCCTATGCACAGTGTCAGCGTGCAACAAGAACAGCACAGCACAGGTCCCAGCTCCCTCCTCACTCTCCACAGCTGGAATGAAAAATGGCGGTGATCACGGGACCTTTATATAATCAAAAACCCGCGAGAATCTGACAGTAGGATGATGACATTTTGCCTCGTTTTAAGATCCGAGTCAGGCGGGAAAACCCGAGCCGACTCGGATCTGACTCAGATCCCCAAAGTTCGTGTGGTTTTGGTTCTCAGGGAACCGAACCAGCTTATGTTTAACTATAAGAGTTATTTATTTTGCCATTTCTCACTTGTAGATTTACAAATGCCAGTATATCCAATAACTCATCGATTGCCAGGGCTTGCCGTGTCTTATAGTTTTACAATAGTACTTAGGGCCCAATTCAGCAAGGAACGCAGTGGCTTATACGCACGCAATCAGCCAATTAATTCGTGAGCCAGACACTACATTCGGGACAGAGATCGCAGAGGATACACTGACCCATGGCAGAGGAATTGATAGGAAGTGCCGTTTGTGGGTCTTGACGGGGGGGTGGTCGGGCAAATGCAGGCGTGCCAGTGCATCTCAATGCCATTTCAGGGGAGTGGATAAATTAGCCACTGTGATGCCAGATGCCGCCTGAGGCCTCATAGCGTATGCAAACATTTACATATCACCGCTGATATTTGCAACTGCGTTGCATGCGTATAACCAGAATATTGATCCTTGCTAAATCAGGCCCTTAATCTTTATTTACCTACAAATCGTACATTGCTACCTGGAACATCCCAAGAGTTATTCAGCATTTGGTTGGCTTTGTGTTAAGGGGCTTACTGTATGTTTATAAATAAGCTTGATTCCTTTATGGAACTCCTACCTAAGCAGACTGTGCCAGGCTCACCTTGGGATCTATTTACTAAGCCTTGGATGAAGATAAAGTGAGCGGTGATAAGGTACCAGCCAATCAGCTCCTAAATTCCATGTCACAGGCTGTGTTTGATAAATGACAGATAGGAGCTGGTTGGCTGGCACGTTGACTTTATCTCCATCCAAGGCTTAGTAAATAGTCCCCCTTATGACAGTTGGATCTCGTTATAGTTTTACCAGCACAAGCAGACACATCCTATTCCTGGCTGCTGCTTTTGAAAGCCAGTTGCACAATCACCATTTTCCTACTTTAGCGTTAGCCAACCAGCACTGCTACTAGCAACTAATTTTTTGGGCGGGGAGGAGCACCTCATTCTATTTATTTAATTTTTATCTTTTTTTCAGAAATTAGAGACCCCATGTTTTGGTTTTGGCCACTACCTCAACGATTTTGATTTTGGTTTTTGGTTATTTTAAAATTGATAACGTATTTTGGACCTGTTTTTGTTCCTACAGTATTTATTAACAGCAATAACATTCATTAATAGTCATTTTCAATCAATTTTGACCACTTTACAGCGCAAATTTTTTTCACCAATATAGGCCGAAGGATGCAGCGAGCTGGCTGGCTAAACTAAGCGACAGAGCGGTGGCAGTCTAAAAGAATATAGCACATCAATGATACATAGCAGCACTGCAGTGGCAGACAGGATGGAAGTTTAATAAAGTTTAGGGAGTTTGCCTCATTTATCCTGGTTGGGGTGTATATTCCCCCATAGGCTTGTGTTACTGAGGCTCTACAAAATCTAGCTGCCTCTATAATGGACGTGGAGAAAAAGTATCCAGACTCTCTGCTTATAGTATTAGGTGACTTTAACAGAGCAAAGCTTAGCCGGGAACTACCAAGGTATGAGCAGCACATTAAGGACCTCATTCAGAGTCTCTCGCAAGCGCTGTGTGCTCGCAAGCGGCCCGATGGTTTGCGTACGTGCATGCACACGCTTCGTTCTGCACATGTGCGAACTACTCTGTGCGATCGCAGGCCGCTCGCTCGCCCAGCAAAGACAGCCCAGTGAAATGAGGGACAAGAGAGGCCCTTTGTGGGTGGTTACAGGGGCAGGACACTAATAACGGGGGAGTGGAGGTGCGAATGCTGGCGTGCCTGAGTCTTTCAGCGCCGTTTTAGAGGCATGCATAATTAACACGCAGCGTCACAGTACACGTCACATGCCTGTTTTTTACACTGAAGTCCTCGCAGTGCTTGCGGTAGGGTAAGGCAACCACAAGCGCTGCGATCGCTTCCGATTGTCCTCGATGTACCAATGTTTTAATACACTTCCTGGAGATGACACGTGCTGGTGGGCGGCTCTGCTTGTGCGATTGGGCGTACGCTGGCCGCTCTTTAAGACATGGTTGGCGTGCTTATGCCTTGGCGAGCGATCGCTTCCCGTGGCGTCACTTTGTCAAATTTGCATACACTGGGGGTAAGCGATTGCATCTAGTGAGAGACTCTGAATGAGGTCCTAAGTGTCCAACAAGAGATGCTAATGTATTGGATCATTGTTATACCATCTTGAAGGATGCCTATCGTTCTGTTCCCCGGGCAGCATTGGGCATTTCGGATAACGGTTTGGTTGCTTCCGACTCATAAGAAGAGAGTAGGGCCCTCATTCAGAGCCGCTCGTTAGCGGCAGTACGCTCGTTCCGAGCGATGTTTGCACATCTGCGCATGCGTACAGTTTTTAGTACGCATGCGCGAACCAGTCAGTGCGGCCGAAAATCATTGGTACGCAATATAGCGAGGGCCTGCTATTTTGAGTGACAGAATGAGGCGTATGTGGGTGGTAACAGGGGAAGGTGCTTGAAAATGGGGAGTGGAGATCCGAACGCAGGCGTGCTTAAAGGTCAAAACGGGCGTTTTATGGGTGTGCATATTTAAAACAGCAGCGTCATTGACCACGTCACTGGGTTATTTTATAGCCAGAACTGCTCGCAAATTTGTGGTAGCAAACACCAACCACAAGAATAGCGAGCAGTTCATACGCTGGTCGATGTACTCGATTAATCTAATAAATAGCGGACATGACGTAGGATGCGAGCGGCCAGGGGGCGTTTTTAACAAATAAACGAGCGTATGTTTTGCTCGCTCGTTCAGACTTAGAGGTGTGAACAGACTGCAATGTGCGTACGGATCATTTGAATAGCCACCCCTTGTTTTTAAACGAGCGACCACAAATAGCGAACGCTCTAAATCAGGCCCTAAGATCTTTGAAGCCTGTGGAAAGACAGTAAGGAAATGGACTAATGAGGCAAAATTGGACCTCCAGGCTTGTTTTGATTGCACTGACTGGAGTGTTTTTGAAGCTGCTGCTGCTTTGAATGATGTTACTGATATTGTGTCATCATATATTAGTTTTTGTGAGATTATGTGTGTGCCGACTAAAACACATTTTGCAGCTTTAATAATGACAAACTGTGGTTTATGGCGAAGCTTAGGCAGCTTCGCAGGTCTAAGGAAGAGGCTTATAGGAGTGGGGACAGAGTTTTATATAATCAGGTTAGGAATATACTATCTAGAGATATTAGGGCGGCTAAGAGATGCTTTGCGGATAAATTGATTGAGAATTTTTCAGCAAATGACCCTGTGTCAGGGTGGAGGGACCTGCAGGCTGTCACTAATTATAGGAAGGCAGCTGTTCACCCTGTTGCGAGCCAGGAACTGGCTGACGAGTTAAATGGTTTTATTGTAGGTTTGAGGAATCCAACTTCATATTCTTCATTAATTCGGACTCTACGGTTCGATTGGAGGATCCTCTCATTATTCCTCCATCTAATTCGAAGGGAATGGTACCTGCAATAAGGGTGATGGAGGGGGATTTAGAAAAGTTGTTTAGAAGCCTGTGGTCTAGGAAAGCTCCTGGCCCAGATGGGGTATCTCCATAAGGTTTAAATATCTGTGCATAGCAGATGGCACCTGTCTTTACGAGGATATTAATCGTTCACTGGAATTATGTGTAGATCCATCTTGTTTGTTGGTCTCCCACAATTGTTCCAGTACCTCAGATATCCTCCATAAAGGGGTTGAATGATTACAGACCAGTGGCGCTGATGTCTGTGATCATGAAAACATTCAAGGGATTAGTGTTGACTCACCTGAAGGACGCTACAAGGCCCCTATTGGACTCTTTGCAGTTTGCCTATCGGGCAAAATAGATCTGTAGACAATGCCGTTAACATGGCATTGCAGTATGTTCTTCAGCATTTGGATCTACCAGGAACATATGCAAGGGTACTGTTTGTGGACTTCAGCTTCACTTTCAACACAATCATTCCACATTTATTGTATCCCAACCTTGTTAGTTTGGGGGTTCCAGTGGCTGCTTGCTGCTGGATCGTTAATCTTTTGGAGGACAGGAAGCAGCAGGTTAGGCTTGGGAGGTTTACATTGAGTGTCTGGACAATTTGTACGGGGGCTCCCCAAGGATGTGTTCTATCTCCCTTGCTTTTCTTCTCATATACGAAGACTTCACCTCAAGTGACCCATCCATGAAGCTCTTGAAATTTGCGGACGAAGCCACGGTTTTTGGCCTCATCGAGGATGGTGAGTAGTCCACTTAAAGAAAAGAGACTGAATGATTGGTTAACTGGTGTAGTCGAAATAATCTATAGTTAATCCGCTTAAAATGGTGGAAATGAGAGTGGATTTTAGGAGGCATTCTCCTGTGGTACCCCCGATAGTGTGATGTCTGCTGTGGAAAACTTTAGGTTTCTGGGATCTGTGATATCCAGGGACTTGAATTGGGTGTAGAACACAGACGCCATTGTTAAGAAGTCGCAGCAAAGGTTGTATTTCTTAAGGCAGCTCAGGAAGTACAACTTGCCGAAGGAATTGCCAATTCTTTTCTATATGGCGATAATCCAGTCTGTCCTTTGTACCTCGATCACTGTGTGGTTTGTATCGATAACTAAAAAAGAGAAGAACAGACTGGAGAGAGTAGTCAGGGCCGCAGACAGAATTATTGGTATCAATCTTCCTCCTGTTAAAGAACTATATCTAACTAGCATTGGAAGGCGAGCAAAAATATTGTGGAGGATGAAACACACCCCGTCTATGACTTATTTCAATGCCTTCCGTCAGATTGTGGTGGGTTAAAAAAAACTGCTAAGCACTCAAACAGCTTTTTCCCACAGGCAGTTATCTTGCTGAACAATCAAGGGTTAGCCTAGGGAATAGAAAAACCAAAAAGGAGAATACACCTGGTGCTGATCTTAAGTAACCAAATTTAGCTGAAACTGCAGCTCTCTAAAGAGGAAATCTACTCAAAATCTCCTAATCTGGCACATAGAAAAAAGTATATATAAAAAAGAGTGCTGAGACAGCTGATAAATTTGAATATGAATTTAATATAAATCCCCTTTAATTTCAATATGTATAAAAATTATAACCATAGACCAGATATAGACCGGCAATATTGTATCCAATTGTAAAACATGGACCCCAAGCAATTGGATATATACCACATGAAACAGAATTTAAAACATAAAAATAAAAACCTGATAAGACTTTGACAACATATGACACTTGGTACACATAAATAAGAGGCCAATTCTAAAGCTGGCCACACATCTAAAGATTATCTGTCCAACCAGCCAACTAGTTGATTGGTTGGAATGAAAATCTAGTAAGGTATGAAAGGAAATGACAATCAGCAATTTGCTCCCAAATACTGGAAAATGGACCGAAATTGTTGTTTGAACAAATCGTTTAGATCAAACATTTAACAAAGTTGTCTGACGACCATTTTCATCTGTTTTCTGGCATTTAGGAGCAAATTGCTGATCATCAGTTACTCCCATACATTACCAGATTTTCCTTCCAACCAATCAACTAGTTGGCTGGTTGGATGCAAGTTGGTCTAGTGTGTGACCAGCTTTAGACAGTGGGGGTCATTCAGACCCACTCGCGAGCGGCAGGACGCTCGCAAGCAGGTCGATGTTCCCCACTGCACATGCGCACGACGGAGGGAGCTCCGTCGTGCGCATGCGCGAGACCCGGCGAGCGACGGGCTCACCATCGCTCCGGGTCTCACACCAAAGGGGGCGTGCTGTCGATGTTGATTGACAGCACGCCCCCTTTGGTGGGCATGCCGGGGGCGTGACTGCCAGATGGAGGCGTTCCCATGGGAACGCCTACCGTCTGAAGCCGGCCCCACTGACATCACTAGTGATGTCAGTGGGAGTGATTTTGGCTCTGCTAGAGCCAAAATCACTCCAGGGCTTGCGGCAGCGAGACCCTACCGCAGGGTCTCCGTCGCAAGCCCGATGGTCGCGATGGTCAAGACCATCGCGACCATCATCATGGATGCTCACTATAGCTGTGAATGGTAACCCACAGCTATGCGAGCGTCCATGAGGACGCTCCAAAAAAAGGTAGGAGGGCCCTGATTCAGAGCGAGCGCTCTGGTCAGAGCGTTCAGCTCTGAATCAGGCCCAGTATCTGTAAATGTTACATTCAGTAGAAGATTCAGCAGCTTCTGTAATTAAACGGATATACAATGTAACAATTTTGTGATTCAGATGCAGATTGATACACAGCATTTTTCCTACACTGCCTTAATCAATTGCCGGCAGTATGCTGTTATTCACTTTCAAAATTATTCATATGAATCCTTATGTAGCAGTTAGAAGATTGAGAATATATCTATAGCAGTTTATTTAAGCAGTACGTATCTCCCCTGCTCACATGGGCACAACATATATATATTGAAGCAATTCACAGTCTCCTTTATCAGCCTTAAACTGTGTACTCACACAAGGAGTTCCTCTAATTGGTTTAGAGCATATGCTTTTAATTAATATTCACCATGGCCGTGTATTATAAAATCACAAAAATATATAAAAAAAAAAAATGTCAGGAAAACAATAGTTATTATCCTTTTACCGGTATGTTGAGCCCACAGTCTCTGTGGATCTTTCAAAAAGAGGGGGTCATTCAGACCGGCTCGTGAGCGCAGGACGCTCGCAATCGGGTCGATGGTGCCCTACTGCGCATGCGCACGACGGAGGGAGCTCCGTCGTGCGCATGCGCGAGACCCGGCTAGCGACGGGCTCTCCGTCGCTCCGGGTCTCGCACCAAAGGGGGCGTGCTGTCGATGTTGATTGACAGCACGCCCCCTTTGGTGGTCGTGCCGGGGGCGTGGCTGCCAGATGGGGGCGTTCCCATGGAACGCCTACCATCTGAAGCCGGCCCCACTGACATCACTAGTGATGTCAGTGGGAGTGATTTTGGCTCTGATAGAGCCAAAATCACTCCAGGGCTTGCGGCAGCGAGACCCTACCGCAGGGTCTCCATCGCAAGCCCGATAGTCGCGATGGTCTTGACCATCGCGACCATCATCATGGACGCTCGCATAAGCTGTGGGTGGTCACCCACAGCTATGCGAGCGTCCAGGAGGACGCTCCATTTTCATGTAGGAGGGCCCTGATTCAGAGCGAGCGCTCTGGTCAGAGCGTCCGGCTCTGAATCAGGCCCAGAAAGAACTGCTGTGGCTATACTCCGTTATTGGTGAACTTATTTCACCTGTGTAGCAGCAAGGAGTAGGTCCACATCAAATAGGGATCCTCCGGGCACTTAGCCTGCAGCGGCTATCTCAGTATATATTGCTCGTCTCTAGGGGTTCCCTTTGAGTTGCAATAAGTCAATGCAGAGCAATATTCGCCAGCGTCTCTGGGTAGTGAAAACGCATTTCTCCGCCTAACCATTCAGCGGCTTCCTCAGTCAGTATGCCTGCCGTACCATCGAGTACCATCCTGATGTACCATCGAGTACAATCGGATGCAATTGCAGCGCTTGTGTTTGACCATACCCTACCGCAAGCACTGCGAGTACTTCAGTGTGAAATACAACCAAGTGACGTGTACTATGATGCTCTGTGATAATTATGCATGCCTCTGAAATGGCGTTGAGACGCTCAGGCATGCCTGCGTTTGCATCACCACTCCCCCGTTTCCATCGACCAACCCCTGTTACCACCCACGAACAGCTTGTCCTGTCACTCAGTCTAGCGAGCTGTCTATGCGCAGCGAGCAAATGCTTCCTGATTGCCTGGACTAGTTCACGCACTGCGATGCGTACACATGCGCCCATTGCGAACCATCAGCAGCTGCAAGCTGGTCTGAATCGGGCCCACAGGTCCAAGTTACATGATCTTAACTGTTTTTATCAAATTTTTTAAGAAATTCAAAATCAAAAGAGAAACAGAATCAGGACATTTTAAGGTGGTTTTGCCAAAACATTGACACTGAAACGTTGGTCCCTACACCTGTTGCGGTCTTTATTTGCACCGCGCAGCGCTGTCAGAGGTTTGTTTACATTCACTGGCCCACATGTTTGCGGTCCAGTTGTGGAAGGCACCTGCATTTTTCTGATTTGTGGAGTGCTGGAATAAAGTTGGATTCTGTCAAATATTGGCATCCATTTCCTGCAGATGAAGTTTACTCCTTATATACAGTATAACGAGGTACAGTACGTTTGATAAGGTGATTATGAAAAACGTTGAATTGTCGCTAGAGTGAGATTCCTGTGCAATTATTAGTTATGCATTGCAGGTGTTTCTATATCCAGTATTGTGAGCGAAGTTCCTGAAGGAAAGGATTCAGCGCGAGCTTTGGAAACATGCTAAATATTTCGGGTTTCTGGCTGCCTACGAATGTGTGCCATTCCAATATGTGATGCAGAAAGGACACTAAACTGAACACAGTGAAATTATATATTGAAAGGGAGCAGGTGTTCTACCTGGGCTCGTGTCAAGCGTAGGCCTCGAACAGTTCCAAAGCATATTCAATTCTTAAAACCAGCATTACCTTGGAGATTATATTAACTATTAAAATTGAGCTTAAAATTCATGTGTGAGAACAAAAACAACTTATATTGTAGAAATACAGCAGGTGTTTTGCTTTTCTCTCCCTCTTTCCTCTTTTTTTTTTTTGCTAAATCTGTCGGACCCCCTGGCAGCCATTTCCAGATGCAGCGTCTGAATCGTCTGCCGTGCATGTGAATGGGTTTCTTCCCCTCCCAGAGGCTCAGCGTTGTTTATTATAATTTACTCCCCTGTATTTATTTCCTAACAGCAAGTATGAAGAGATTATACCACAGTTTGCTGGGCTGTCATTCAGGCTGGGAGAGGAAAACAGAGCGTTTCATAATTACATCTAAGTGATAATAAAATGGAGAATCAGCCATTGCGGTTACTGGGATAGGTGACAGATTTATGCTGTGCCCATTTCCTAATGCATAATGTAATATCTAACATCCCAGGCTGCGCATTGGATTTCCCCAAAAAGACCTAAAGAAGTACGTTCCCGGCAGATTTCTTGTAAATCTTTGTCTGATTACATCCTTTGGCCTTGTTAATATCTTACTCTCTTTGTAGCGACTATTCAGGTTATTCATTGTGTTTCCCTTCAATGAAGTGTGAAGAAGACCATATACCAAGAATGCCCAATTCCTGCCTTGTAAAATAGAGCTCCTGGCACTTTTCTCAAGTAATTTTCATACACCATGTTTTAAGCATTTACTTAACCAATACCAGGAAGAATACTATAGATCTAATCGTCAGGATCAGTATTTATCCAGGGAATACTTGCTGACCCTCCCAAAATCGGATGGGCTCCCAATCCCCCGCAGGAGAGGGCAAGTCTCCCAGACTGGCCACCACCCCCTGCACCCCCACCATTTCCATCCCCCCCCAGCACCACACACAATTATCTGGGTGGTTCAGAAGGGTCCGGTGACATGATTCACGCTGAATCGCGTCTTTGTAGCACCACCCCCTGCTTTACAATGGCAGAAATCTTGGAATAGTATTGTGGGGGCAATGTGCCACCACGCCTCCGTACCACCCACCATTGCATAGCCGCCACCACGCCCCGTGCAGCGCTAACTTGGTTGCTCCTCCCTCATCCAGGGCCAGCACTAGGTGCACCTAAGCCATTGCTACAGGTTTAATGGGCTCCAAAAAACACCCAGGGCCTGATTCTGAGCTGCATTGCCGACGCTTACGGAGTTGATACGGCGAATGCAGGAAGATTACTAAATACCAGTATGGCGCATACGCTATATTGTGTGTATGCACATAGGTGCAGTTGCGATTAAGACACATGGGGCTAAATGTTGTAGGTTGCGAATTTGTTAAAAATGTGAGTTTATAGCTGAAATCAAATTTTTTACTCGCTCGCAAATGTCATAGGCTGCGATTATAGTAAAACTCGCATTTTTCAGGCTTTACTATAACTCACAAAAAAGCATCTGGCATCCAGATGTTCCCCCATTCTCTAGATAGAACTCAGACAATGTAATAGAGTGTGAGTGCTTCACTTGTGCATATTACTGCCTGAGAACTCGCAGAAACAATAGACCAGCTTCAGGATAGCGAGTTTATTCTGAGCAGGTCCGAGTAACACAGAATATAACACAGAAAGTTTTGAAACATGCACATATCCATGAGATACGTGCATGTTTCTGTCTGTACATATAAAATTAAACATTTTGTAAAAAAAAATTAATTACGTGCACCCCCTCCCTAGAAGCATAACCAGCTCCAGGCTCTGTAGAGCCTGTGCTGGTTTTTGAAATAAAGAGAACGAATTGCGTGTGGCTCCCCTGTATTTTAAGTATCAGCACAGGTATTTTCTGAGCTGGTCCTGGTTGTAGAAATGCAGGGGACAAAACAAGTAGAAGTCCCCTGTATTTTCCATAACCAGCACTGGACTCTTTCTAGTGCAGGAGTAATGCTACGGCCAGGGGAACCCTTTCACCAGGTCTCCTGGCCAAAGCATTACCCCTGACCGCTAGTCAGCCCAGGCCGGGGATCTCTGGGGAGGTGGGGACCCCCCCAATAAAGGGATCCCCTTATCCACAGCACCCTAGGCCTGGACTGATAGCCCGGGGCTATCCCCGGCACCCCTGGCAGGTGGGTGCCGGGTTTATAGTGTAAATGTGGTGTAAAAAATAGAAGTGAAAATATTGTCTTTTGCTATAGAACTACAGGTTCCAGCAAGCATCCCGCGCATGCTGGTACTTGGGGAACCACAAGTACCAGCATGTGGGACATTACGGAACCACTGTTACCTGTAGTGCTACTGCAAAATAGATATAAAGAAAATGACAAGCCCCCCCCCACGTAACAGTACAATTTTCTTTAAACATACAGGCACACACACAGATGCACACTCACTATCTCACATACCCACCTATGTATCCCTGTAGCCATTCGCGTCCACTTGCCCATGTAGCATCCACAGATACCTGAAAAAGAAAAACATACTTACCTTTTCCATCTGTATGCGTAGTTCATGTCCTCTTCATTCCATTTAAGCATACAGGGGGTTAAAAAAAATGCGATGTCCCGATACCATTAAGGACAGGAGGAACCCTTCCTCCGCGTGCATGACTGTGGCCTACATGTGCCCAGTCATTGCAGGAGTCGCCAGTCAATCAGCAGGCACCTCTGTAGGAGCTGCCCGCTGATTGTCTGCGCACGGTCAGCCTGTCTCCCCCATAGACTTCAATGGTGGCAAATCCCCATTGACGTCTATGGTGGGAACCGCTACATTGTAGTCAATGATGTAACCATATGGTTAATTGAGGTGAACCTTGTGGTTACCATCAAAGGCTACAATGTAGTGTATGTATGTGACTGTGTATGTTTTGATAAAATTGTACTGTCACAGTGTGTGTGTCTTGTCCTTTTTTTAAAAAATGTATAGTAGAACTAAAGGTACCAGCAGGCCTGTAATGCTCCGCAAGCTGGTACTTGAGGCTTGCTGGGACATGTAGTTCTACTGCAAAAGACAATATTTTTACTTCTATTTTTTACACCACATTTACAATATCAACCTGACACCCACCACCCAGGGGTGTCGGGGATAGCCCCAGGCTATCAGACCAGGCCTAGGCTGAAATTGGGGGGTCCCCTCCTACCCAGTGATCCCCGGCCTGGGATGACTTGCAGTCAGGTTTAATGCATTGGCCGGGGGACCCGGTGAAAGGGTTCCCCTGACTGTGGCATTATACCCCCACTAGAAAGAGCCCAGTGCTGGTTAATGGAAATACAGGACACCCGTACTGGTTTTGTTCCCTGTATTTCCACAACCAGGACTGGCCCAGAGAAGCCCTCTGCTGGTTCTTAAAATACAGGGGAACTCTACACATTTTGTCCCTTGCATTTCAAAAAACCAGCACAGGGTCTACAGATCCTGGGGTTCGCTATGCTTCTACGGGAGGGGGCACATCATTTTTAAAATATGTTAGTGTCACTTTTTTTTTTTAAACACACAGAAACCTTCACGGATCTCCCTGATCTGTAAAAGCTTCTGTATACCTCGCACCTTTTAATGCATTAAAAGATGTGAGTTTACATAAAAAATACTCGCACACATTCGCATAGTGTAGTAGGATATTAATTTGTGAGTCCAGGAACCAACTCGCACCTTCAAAAAACGCGAGATGGTGCAAGTTGGCTTTTTATCTAAAACTCGCGCTCTTGGTATAAAAAATGCATTGGAAATGTGCTGGGCGTTCTTGGGTGGTGACTGGTGGTGAATGGTTCGTCCTATGAGCGTGTCATATGAGTGTCACTGACTTGACTGCATACACAGGTGCTTAAACACTCACATTGGAGGCCACACTTAGGGGCTGATTCAGGGACGCGCGGCATCCATCCAGTGCTGGGAGAGGGCTGGGGGAAGCCCAGCTAGTGACGAAGTGATTGGCTCCTCCCCAGCCTGACGTTACACGGGAGGCGTGCCATGTGGGCATGCCCCCAAATAACGTCACTTGTGGGAGTGGACTATGGTAATTAGGCCACACCCCCATTTTCAGTCAAGTGCGGCTACACCGCCCGTGACTTGAGGGGGCGACCATCACCCAGATGGCACAGGGTGCCGCTACCACTGGAGCCGGCCCTGCGCGTGCGCAGTGCTGTGTTCGCGCATGCTCAATAGCAAACAATCGCTCATTTTTGTGAAAACATGCTTCCATCTCCGAATCAGGGGCCCAGTCATAAAATCTGCATCTAGCATGAGGATGGTGCAAGTTTCCATGGTGCAAGCCATGGTGGAATCTAAAGACGCACCAGGTGGTATTACAGCTTCTATAGACGCTGGAAGTGAGCATCTTTGCCCTTGTACATTCATTCGCAGACTTGTACACCAGGGGAAGGGCTGATACTAGCATAAGAATGAAGTCACAGGCGCAACTGCAGCATCGGTTGCTAAGGCAGCAGTGTGCGCCTCAGAAATAGCCACTGAATAAGTGACATACGGTAATGCCGCTCACTCAGTGGAGTCTATTTATTACGGCCACTCCAAAACTAATATGTTCTATCACTCACCATCACAGCGATATTAAATCTTACTTTCACATATGTAAAAAAGTCACCATGGCAGTTGAGCGATGCCGCAGCGTTGCCAGGCCAACAACAGTAGGTATCAATATGCACATACGTGAGCCAGCTACTGGCTCCCACAAACGCACTCAGACTTGCAGTTCCAGGTTCAACAAAAAATTGAGAACTAAAAAGTTGTTTAACCACTTGCCTGGTGCGGGTGTAAAGTGTATTTATTTATTTATTTTTTTACTGCATAAAACTATTTATCCAAAAATGTCCCTGATATGTAGATTTTTTTAAATGATTAAATTATATTACAATAAACATCTATGTAAATTCAAATTATATACAAAAAACAGCTATTATACAATTATTCAGTATATTTTTATAAAAAAAAAAATCTGCATTTTTTTTTTTAAATTGCAATTTAAAAAACATATATCTGTATTTAAGCACAACAAAGTGAAGCATTTATAGGAAAGATTACAAGAACCATATTGAAACGTAGACAATGGATTATTATTTTTTTTTAACAAGACTGTGTTATGAGCATACTGTGGAATATACTGTAGGTGAAACATAAATGCATCTAGGAGTCAAAGGTAAAGAATACATTGCATAGAACATAGAGGCGACACATAGAGGCGACACAGCAAGTGCTTGGTATTTGAGAAGAGCATAAAAGAACCTTATACACAGCCATTGTAGTGACAAGAAAGTAACAAACTATCTGCGCTTCAAATGGTTTTCTTATTTTTCCTAACCAAATAAATTACCATCTCTGAAACGTAAAATTACTAAGTTGACCTGTATTTAAGAGGAGAATGCAAAACATTAGGGTGGGGAGTCTTAGGGCCTGATTCAGACCCACTCGCGAGCGGCTGTCCGCTCGCAAGTGGGTCGATGTTATGGACTGAGCATGCGCACGACGGAGGGAGCTCCGTCGTGCGCATGCGCCAGACGCGACGAGCGAAGGAAAGTCCTTCGCTCGTTGTGTCCGATCAAAGGGGGCGTGCTGTCAATGTTGATTGACAGCACGCCCCCTTTGGTGGGCGTGCCGGGGGCGTGCCTCCCTGACGGGGGCGTTCCCACGGGAACGCCTCCCGTCAAAAGCCGGCCCACTGACATCACTAGTGATGTCAGTGGGAGTGATTTTTGCTCTGATAGAGCCAAAATCACTCCGGAGCTTGCGGTTGAAAACCTCAACCGCAGGCTCCGGCTCGCAAATTCGATGGTCGCGATGGTCTCGACCATCGCGACCATCACAATGCACGCTCGTATAGCCTGTGGGTGGTGACCCACAGCTATACGAGCGTCCAGGAGGACGCTCCATGAAAATGGAGCCCGGCCCTCATTCAGAGCGTGCGCTCTGCTCAGAGCGTGCGCTCTGCTCAGAGCGTACGGCTCTGAATGAGGGCCTTAATCCTTTCCAGTTAAAGCAATTGGGTCACTTGAGAAAAGTAATTAATGTGGTACATAAATAGATTGTACAAGAGCTGTCCAAGTGACAGGGGCGCAATTGGAAGGACTTTAATAACAAACAGTTTATGGACTTCAAGTAGCAACAGACCCATAAATGTATATGTGAATTGAACTTTGTCAGCCGTGGGGCAGTCTAAAAATCTCACATGGCCTCTCCCACCCCTCCCTTGCAGGGATCGAGCACCATCCTCTGGTAATGAACCTAGCTCAAGATACAGAGCCAAGACCACAGGGTAAGTAGCACCAACAGACACTAAGGGCCAAATGTAATAGGGTGAGAGTTTAGAAAATGGGAGAGTTTAGCAGTAATCTCTCACATTGGTTGAGTTTTATCTTCAAAATGGGAAAACATCTGAATGAGATTTTAAATCGTGAGAGTTCTTTAAGTCTAAAAAAACATGCAAGTTCTCTCTGTTACTTTGTTTTTGGACTCTATTACATTGGCAAAGTTTAAAAAGTGTCAGAAACTCTCACTTTTCTAAACTCTCACCCTATTACATTTGGCCCTAAAACACTGATCTAAAACCAGGTTGGGGCCTCAATGTGATAATAGAATGGACATCATCTTTGGTTGTGCAAGCAGACGTGGAGTATATGAGAAAGGTGCTAGACTGGGGTGAAAAGGAGTCCCTGGACCAGAACATGGTGATTGGGGGAAAGATCAGTTAGAGGGGGTATGCAATCGGCAGTCAAATCGGGCATCTACCTGGGGCAGCAATAACTTCAATAACCTATCTGCCACCACATTGGCAGCCTCAGTAATGTCAGCCATTGAAATAGTGATCTCTGCCATACTGCAGCTGGTAGCAATGCAGAAATCTGTTAAACAGCAACTATCAGCATACGGTAGTAACGCAGTTAAGTCTGACTTATATCATGGAGTTAAAAGCTGATCCCAACTTTGTACATAATACAACAGTGAAAGTGTTGAGTCTGCTACACAGTGAGGATAACCCTGACATTTTGTAAAAATATGATTCAAATTCAATTTAACAAAAGGAAAATAGGAAATCACTATCCAGACAGGCCAGTATCAGCAGTATGTGTGAATAATGGATAAGACTGCAGTCCAAAGTGCCCCCAACACAGATGAGATGATATGAAAGAGTCTAAAGGCAGATTCAGGCTTCGATACAATGTGAGCACAGTCTAAGCAAAAAAACTTTCTTAACTTCTTAAAACATACTGTACTAAAGAGATGTGTTCCAGACACTCTGAAGCTCCTATCAGTAGAGAAACAGCGTCCAGCAAGCATAGGCGTTACTGTAGTAGGTGAAGTGGGTGGGGCTGTTTCGGGGCCCATGACACCTCCAAGGTCCGGCCCTCCCCATCAACCAATTACGCTGCACCACACTGAGGGGTCTATTTACTAAGCCTTGGATGGAGATAAAGTGAATGGAGATAAAGTACCAGTCAATCAGCTCCTAACTGCCATGTCACAGGCTGTTTGAAAAATGACAGTCAGGAGCTGATTATTTGGTAGTTTATCTCCATCCAAGTCTTAGTAAATAGATCCCTGAGTCACTGCTACTCAGGATGGGGCAGCCGCTCACCTCCTGAGTCCCCTGAGTGGCTTCTCCTTTCTATGCAGTGTGTTGATGTAGGCACATCTGCTGTCCTGGCCAACGCTACCTCTCCTCAGTGATGCTGGGACAGTCAGCCATGGAGGCATGGACGTGCTGAGTTTGCTGGGACATCCCTGGCCATTACTTTGAGGTTATCCCTCAGTTTCAGAGGTATGCTGGAGTTGTGCTGGTATGCTGCTTATATACCTCAGAATGGCAATTAGTCAGGTACTGACACTTGATTACAGGATGTGGTCATAATACCGATGTCAGAATGCCAGCGCCGGAATGCTGACACCTGTCAGAGTATTGGCACCGCCATCCTGAAGGTAAGTAGTAAGGTTCGGGGGGAGGGTTAGGGTTAAAGGTTAGGGTTAGGCACTACCGACCGCCAGGTATGGGTCTCCTAACCCTGTCTTGATGCCGGCATCAGGATTCTGACTGCCAGGAACCCGACCGCTGGCATCCCGTACCCAGCCCCTTCACAATAATCAATAGTCCTGGCCCACAAATTAAAACTGGTTTACATCACAAAAATAATAATACTTATGGTATCAATATATGAATTAAAAATGGTACAAAATATGGCAGTGATTTTCAATTACTGATTAAGATAACCGAGGTTTGCATAGAACGGAGGGCATATAAACCTCTAGACAGGGATGGATGGGGTTAATAAAGTGAAAGCAGGGGTAATTTAGGATTGGCAGTTGTTAAGGGGGAGTGGTTACTGGGCTTAGGGGTAATGTCTGAAGGACATTCTGCCTCTTTGATTCTGAGCTGCAAGCAGAATGGTCACACAGGTTGTAGAGCTGTTTCTTGCACTTATAAGGCCTAAATATCTATATACTTTTTTCTTGCAAACTTTGGGCCTGATTCAGAGCCGGACGCTCAGACCAGAGCGCTCGCTCTGAATCAGGGCCCTCCTCCATTAAAATGGAGCGTCCTCCTGGACACTCGTATAGCTGTGGGTCACCACACACAGCATATACGAGCGTCCAAAAAGATGGTTGCGATGGTCTTGACCATCGCGACCATCGGACTTGTGACGGAGACCCTGCGGTAGGGTCTCCCTGCCACAAGCCCTGTAGTGATTTTGGCTCTATCACTAGTGATGTCAGTGGGGCCGGCTTCAGACGGTAGGCGTTCCCATGGGAACGCCTCCGTCTGGCAGTCACACCCCCGGCACGCCCACCAAAGGGGGCGTGCTGTCAATCAACATCGACAGCACGCCCCCTTTGGTGCGAGACCCGGAGCGACAGCTTGGCTGTCGCAGTCCGGGTCTCGCGCATGCGCACGACGGAGCTCCCTCCGTCGTGCGCATGCGCAGTGGGGAACATCGACCCACTTGCGAGTGTACTGCCGATTGCAAGTGGGTCTGAATGACCCCCTTTGTCCCTAACCTCCCTTTTTCTTCCTTTCTGTATTCTGACATCACTTATTTCTCTCTGTGTGATTCCTTCCTCCCTCACCACTTCCTCCTGTCTCTCATCTTCCTATACCTCACTGCAATACCCTGCTGGTTAAGTGGACATCACGCTGCATTATTATATGGTGTGTCTGAGGTTCGGATCCCAGTATGGGATTCAGAGAATACTTCCCAGCGCCATCAACGCCTGTCTATCTAATGCAGCCGGATTTGGGGTGGCCCCCGCTCCCCCCCACTGCCCCACTTATATATGGCCCCTTCTGTCCCTTATGGGCGGCTGTGCCTGTCCCCCCAGCGATCCAGTGAGGCGTGCGCGGTTTCTCCTATGTCCCCTTGCTGTTCGCTGTGCGCTCGCCGCTGCTACCGGCACGGGTGTCAACCGCAAGTTCCGGCGGTGTCCTCTCTCTTTCCCCCGGATGTGTCCTGCTCTGGGACTGTAAACAGCGAGACTTCAAGGGGCAGGAGGGGGCCACCTGGGCATACAGGCTGGGTCATGGCGCCGGCTTGAGCTGCTGCGGTGACCATCTTCTGTGGTGGAGGCTGGAGCCAGGCTGCTGGTCAGAGCCAGCAATTTTATATATAGGAATTTTTGTATTTGGCAAAGGGGAGCGCTGTTTATATGCCTAGTGGCAATTCATAATTCATTCAGAAACGGTGTAATTAGTAGTACATGCATGTTCAATAATAAAAGGCTGAGAATGATACACACAGTGGTAAAGGTGCTAATTAATTTGGTCCTTTCTGGTATTAGTTAAGTGTATATTGTTATGTCTGTTGTAAGTTATGTATCGGTAAGCCACCTTTCATGGACAAAAGTCCATGGAAGATGATGTTTGTCCATGAAAGATGACGTTTTGCCTCTTTCTGAGACCAGATTTTTGGAGGGAAAAATCCGAACTCAGCATGCAAACTCAAACCTATCCAAGCCTGCTCATCCCTAGTTATTTTGCTATTGTGCGTGCTCACTTCATACAACATCTAAAACAAAGGGGCATGGCTTAACTTGTTTCTCGGCTATGTGCCGTTTCCTTGGAAACTAACAAGCCCGCCTCTCACACATACTTTATTGGACTATTCACAGTCTGCTAGTCATTGTCCACAAACCAGTTTTATTAATAAAACAATACTATTGGTAGAGCACATATTTCATAAATAAATGCATAGACTACGTCTACGCGTTAAATGCATTGTAGCACATGTTATCATAAGCCAGCATGTCAGAAACCACTGTGCCTTTGTTCTTCTGGCACATTCTCTTATTAGATTAACGCGTTTTAGTATATAAAATTTTGGCATATTACATTCGTAAATCATAAGTCGGTACGTACAATAAAGTTATATTGATTCTAATATTGAAACAATCAATTATTTAAATCTGAATAAAGACCGTATCGTCCATCAAACTCATTTATTACAGCAATACATTCATGTTTATAGTCATGCACATAGATCAAAAAATAAGTACGTATAGGGGACTGTGGATAGGGAAAATATGTATCATGGAGTATTCAGCAGATGGTATATCATAATGACACCTTCACTAAAAGTAGTGAAATATTACTAATATCACGATTCAGAATATACTCTCTACAGCATAAATGTACTGAGTCACTTTACATGGGTATTCCTAAATTAAATAGGATTGGGAGTGTATTGGAACCTAATGAACAAGTAGGGACTTAGGGCCTGATTCAGAGCCGGTCGCTCTGACAGAGCGCTCGCTCTGAATCAGGGCCGGTCTTTTTTTTTTTTTTAAACGGCCTTCTGGCCGCTCGCATAGCTGTGTGTGACCACCCACAGCTATAGCGAGCGGCCAGGAAGATGGTCACGATGGTCAAGACCATCGAGACCATCGGGCTTGCGACAAGACCCTTGTGGTAGGGTCTCGTTGCCGCAAGCCCCAGAGAGATTTCGGCTCTAACAGAGCCGAAATCTCTCCCACTGACATCACTCGTGATGTCAGTGAGGCCGCCCGCAAACGGAGGTGTTACCATGGGAACCCCTCCATTTGGGCAGCCACTCCTCCGGCCTGCCCACCAAAGGGGGCGTGCTGTCACTCAACATCGATAGCATGCCCCCTTTGTTGCGAGACCCGGAGTGACGGAGTGCCCGTCGCTATCCGGGTCCCGTGCATGCGCACGACGGAGCCGGCTCCGTCATCCGCATGTGCACTGGCCCACCATCGACCTGGTTGCACAGCGCTTGCCACTGGGTCTGAATCAGGCCCTTAAAGCGAGTAGAGCTCCCCCTCCCCCATCCGCTCAAGTTGGTGTCGTCTTATGAATGGTAACACGAGCTCATAGTCTAAAATTTCCAATATACTTGAAATTATTTTCAACGTTGTTTAGCTCTATACTGTCATTGAGACCATTGGGGGCCGGGGATTTAATCTAACTATCCAAAATGCTTCTAAGTATTGGGAACCTATCACCTCCTCTTCTATCCAAAATGCTTCTAAGTATTGTGGACCTACAGTATCAACTCCTCTTCTATTAACCTTAATTTGTTTACTAGCTTTCACAGTTCAAATTTTTAGACCACCTTTTGGTCGTAAACGTACATGCATAGGAACACTATGTGACTATGGGTCCACCTTTAATGATGCAACATTTTCTTTTGTCTGTATGATTTTCCTGATAGTTTCTGTAGGTGAATTGTATTGATTCACGTAAGTTAGGCTCTTGTTCCCTGTAGCCTGTGCTCATGGATTGATTTTCTTACTCATGAGAGGGCATCTTTCTATACCACTGTCTAATTTGAGAGCTTTGTCTGAAACAGTATGGGGATAGTCATGTTTTACATAAGGTATGATGCAACTGCGGAGATGATTTCAAACATCTCCTCACTGGACCAGTGCCTCCTCAGATCCAAATAGGTGTTCATAGAATTTAGGTGAGCTACACAACTTATATTGCAGTCTCATCCCCATTACAATTAAGACCTAATCATTATATATATATATATATATATGTATATATATATATATATATATATAATATGTATATCCTACATAGGGAAACAGGTTTGACCTGAGTCCACCACCCCCAGATGTAATGCTCTTCAAAACACACCATATTTTATACACAGCCCTCTGTAATACCGGGACATGACCCTGGCTTGGGTTCCCCCAGGCCATAGGCTGTGGGCTCCTACTGGCTAGGAGGAGCTGAGGCAGCCTTTTGTTGTAGTTTTAATGTGGGGTTGCCAGTATTGGGGAATGCTACAAACCTGGATTCAGAAACCATGACTGCGCTGCTTGTGTCAGTGGGGGTGCTTCGATGCCCCTGCTGTCAGCAGTCGGGGGGTGCTGCTGCAACAAGGGGTGTCATCATATGCACCTCCAGCATCCGCCATGCTGACACGCTCGGGTCCACTCATTCTGCAGTTAGGTAGGATTTTTGGTCTGTCTCTGTTTGCTTTGCCTGTTGCTCCCTGTGTCTCTTTTGATCTTTCCACTGCTACCTGCTGCAGTGAACCTTAGAGTTTGCAAGATACTGCCCCTGTTTTCTTTTTGTTTCAGACATCGATGTGGTCGGACACACCACGGTTGCTCCTACCGCCACCCTAGGGATCTATCATGTCGCTTCTGTTGCCAGGCCTGGAGTCGTCAGCACAGATGGTACCCCTTCCAATTCTCGAGCCAGCATGGAGAGTCTCGCATGTCAGCCCTTGACCCCTCAGACCTTGATTGTCTATCAGGCTTTGTGGCAGCAGTGATAGACTTTCTTGCAGAGTCACAGCTCAGCAGGAGATACAGGCTCTGTGAAGATGGAAGTCCAATGCCTATCTGAAGATATATTCATGTGGAATCATGATTTGTAATGTTGTTTGTGGACTTGAGTGCTTCGGCCAACTTGCCACATTTCCGGTGGTGGTCTCGACGGATTTTGCCCTTTTTTTTGCCCTTCAGAGACCAGGATGCTTATATTTTTTGGCAGGGATGGGGTTCGACTCACGGAGGAGGGGAATAGATTGTTCCTTGAGGAGCATTTTTCAGTGTTTGGGGGGGTTTTAGTGAGCTAGGTAGTATGGTGGCGGGCCTAGTTCCTTACTGGGAACCATGTGTGACGGGAAAGACCAAAAGTCTGTAAAGCATCCATATTGCTGCAGTAGGAGTAGTGCACACCCCTTCAATGCACTGGTTAGGCTGATTTCACCCTACTGGGGTCAGCGGCACTTCTCATCCAGGTGGGCCAAAATGGTGCATTGGTATGGGTGTGGGATATTGTCTCACTTGCTATAAAGGGAGAGTGGCCCTTGCAAGTATTTTATATTGGCATGGGTGTCTTACTTGCTATAAAGGGTGAGTGGCCCTTGCAAGTATTTTATATCTCACTTACCATTAATTGGGATATTGGGCCTCATTCAGAGGCAGTCGGAGGATGCAAGCGGTCGCTCAGAAACTGGGCGGCCACTTGCATCCTGACCGCCTGCCTCTGTTGCGGTCGTTAGGCTGTGGGTTAACACCCACAGCTCTAACGACCGCTCCGGTGATGGTCGCGATGGTCAGAGACCATCGCGACCATCGGGGCTTATGACGAGACCCTAGGGTAGGGTCTCCCTTGTCGTAAGCCCCGGAAAGCTTCTGGCTCTGTCTGAGCTGGAAGCTCTCCACTAACATCACTAGTGATGTCAGTGGGGCCGCCCCCAAATGGTAGGTGTTCCCATGGGAACGCCTCCGTTTGGGCTGCCACCCCCCCGGCCCGCCTCCAAATGGGGCGAGCTGTCAATCAACATCGACAGCTCGCCTGTTTGGATCGATACCTGCTACGACCGGCGCTGTCGGTCGTAGCGGGTCTGTCGCATGCACACAACGGCGCCGCATGCTCTGTGGGGGGCCATCGACCCGGACCGAGTGCATCGGCGTTAACGACCGGGTCTGAATGACCCCCATTGTCCCTGGTAAGTGGGGGACATCTTTTGCCTAAGTCAAGAGGGCGCCGGTGATTGGCCGTTCTTTCCCCTGCCATCATACTCATTATTGTAAATAAATAAAGCTGACCTATTATTTTTGAACCGCATTAACTTGGTCTGTGTCTTTATTTGAGAAATATGATTTTAAAGAACTTATGGTTACATCCATCATCTGACAATAGAGAGTTTATATGATTTTACATATTCCAGACAAAACCACACTAAAAACTGTACATAATGATATAAACACATTGGCCCTCATTCAGAGTCGATTGCTAGATACAAGTGGTCGCTCTGAATGAGGGCAGCCACTTGCGGTGTGAAGTGCGGCCTCCTGGTCACTAGCTAAGCTGTGGGTTACCACCCACAGCTGTAGCGAGCGACCAGGTTGATGGTCGTGATGGTCAGGACCATCGCGACCATCGGGGCTTGGGACGAGACCCTAAGGTTGGGTCTCGGCAAGCGCAAGCCCCAGGGAGCTTCCTGCTCTGATCGAGCAGAAAGCTCCCCACTGATCTCATTGCTGATGTTAGTGGGGCAGCCCCCAAATGGCAAGCTTTCTGTTGAGAACGCCTCCGTTTGCCCGGCCACGCCCCCTGCCCGCCTCCCAAACGAGGCGAGCTGTCAATCACCATCGACAGCTCGCCCCCTTTGGTGCGAGACTCGTAGTGGCAGAGCGCCTGTCGCTAGCCGGGTCTCGCACATGTGCACATCGGAGCCGGCTCCGACGTGCGCATGCCCAGTGGGAAAACATCGACCCGGTTGCGAGTGTTCAGCACTTGCGACTGCGTCTGAATAAGGCCCATTATTCCAAGCCACATTACAAGTGAGATGATAGCAGGAGTTCTTATTGAATTCTAGAGTAAAATGTACCATATTTTAACACATTAAAGGATAATCCAAATTAACTAACATGGTGCATCCTGTCTTTAACCTCCAATTTCAATTATGGAACCTTAACTTGCTGTATATGCAGCATGGCTCCTGATAACTAACCCCTGCATCATCAAGTGAATGCCAGTGTGTCTGTGACTTACATGTGCATGGTGTCTAGGTGTGATGTACCTAGTTGCAGATTCCTAGGGGTAAATTTACTAAAGTGAGAGTTTTTAGAAGTGAGTTTTAAAAGTGATGTTGCCCATAGCAACCAATCAGATTCTAGCTCTCATCTTCTAGAAGGTGCGATTTAAATGCTAAGTAGAATATGATTGGCTGCTATGGGCAACATCACTTTTAAAACTCACTTCTAAAAACTCTCACTTTAGTGAATTTAACCCCTAGAGTCCGGTCATGTGGCCATAATATGTAGTCATGAAGAATCATATACATTAGGTCTCCTGTGATAGAGAAAGTGAATGGTAGTAATCTTGGTACTGTAAATGATTCAGATTAAACCAGTGGTTCTCAACCTCGGTCCTCAGGACGCCCACACAGTTCACGTTTTGCAGGTCACCCAGCAGGTGCACAGGTGTAATCATTACTCACTGACACATTTTAAAAGGTCCACAGGTGGAGCTAATTATTTCACTTGATTCAGTGTGGAGACATGGAAAACATGCACTATTTGGGGGTCCTGAGGACCGAGTTTGAGAACCTGTGGATTAAACACATGAGACACAAGTCTCAATAACCAAAACTGTGGCTGTGCTCCTGGGAGTGCTGCAACCAGCAGGCTAGAAAACATGGTGTGAGAAGCGTCAGCAAGATGCCGGGTAGGGTAAGTGGAGTGCTTACGATGTACATATGATGAGAGAGAGCACAGATGAAAAAATAAATTAAAAGGGGGAATAAATGACTAGAAGGAGAAAGTAAGGAAAAAGGAGAACAAGGTTTAAAGGAGAAGGGGAGAAATAAAATTAGGCAGAGGGAAAGAAGAAGTACTGTAGAAGACAAACTAGGAACAGGAGTAACAATCAATGTGTTATATAATGCAAACTGCAAAGAGGAAGAACCTTTACTGACCAACCAATATATAACATCCAGAAATGCCCTATTGAATCCCAGAGTATAAAACCCATCGCTTTACTAAGTGATCACACCCGCTGTACACACAAGCTAAATGTGCCTGAATTTCTCCCCAAATAGGGCGCTTTTACACCATCAGGCTAATAGAGCCTGATGGTGAGTAGTGTGATATCCTATTTGGTTCACCTAATGGTGCTTTTCTAATGCACAGTTGTTTACAGACCATTGACAAAAACTCCTGACCACCTGTGAATGTGGATTCACTATAGTAAAGGTAAGTTCCCGATTAAACTTACTAGTGAAGATATTTAACGTAGCAAGCCATTATATATAGGATGGGTAGGTCGCACAAAGATATTAGAGATGAGCGGGTTCGGATCTCAGAGATCCAAACCCACCCCAAATTCGGGGTTCCGGGGCAATCCAAGCGAAGCTTGGATCTCCCTGCCTGCCCCGGATCACTGACCCGAGGCAAAACTTTGTGACGCCTCTGTCGAGTTGCGAGGTTTTGTTTTGAGCGGGCTTAACGCTGATTGGCTGAGATAGCCGTCTGTCACGGCTCTCAGCCAATCAGTGTTAAGCCCATTGAAAACAGCACAAAAGAGGAAAAGAAGATGGCGCCCGCCATACCCCGGTACCTGACACCGCCGGCATTCCCCGCTGCCGACACTGCTGGCACCCCTACTGGTAGCATCCCCCACTGCCGACACCACCACTGCCGACACTCCTGCACTGCTGCCCAACGTACTGAGGATACCGTTAGCGACCCCCACACTGCCGACACTACCACACTGAGGACACCACCAGCACCCCTGCACTGCCGACACAGTCAGCAAACCTGCACTGAGGACACCGCTGGCACCCCCACTCTGCCAACACCGCTGGCACCCTGCATTGAGAACACCCCTGCACCCTTCAATGAGAACACTGCCAGCACTGCCATTCCATGTACTGAGGAATCCACCAGCAACCCCCGCACTGCCGACACAGTCAGCAAACCTGCAATGAGGACACGGCTGGCACCCCCGCACTGCTGATACAGCTAGCAAACCTGCACTAAGACACCACTGGCACCCCCGCACTGCCAACACAGCCAGCAAACCTGCACAATGACACCGCTGGCACCCATGTACTGTCGATACAGCCAGCAAACCTGCACTAAAGACACCACTGGCACCCCCACACTGCCGACACAGCCAGAAAACCTGCACTAAAGACACCGCTGGCACCCCCGCACTGCCAACACAGCCAGCAAACCTGCACTAAGACACCGCTGGCACCCATGCACTGCCGATACAGCCAGTAAACCTGCACTAAAGACACCACTGGCACCCCCACACTGCCGACACAGCCAGAAAACCTGCACTAAAGACACTGCTGGCAGCCCCGCACTGCTGACATCACCAGTACCCTTCACTGAGGACACTGTCAGCACCGCAGCACTGCCATTCCATGTACTGAGGACACCGTCAGCAACCCCGCTCTGCCGACACTCTTGTCACAGTAAGTGCACTGTTGGTGTATCCATCCCACACTGTATAACACACTGTATCTGTGTTGAAAATTGAAAGCTGAACTGCCACATGTTAGTGCCGCCCACTGTGTCACTTAGCTTAGTCAGCCAGCTAGCTGGATGCAACCTTGTGGCCTTAACTAGATGAAGCAAATAATATTGTGAGGTGGTCAAAATTTATTGGAAATTACTGGGTATAAATGTTATTGAGGTTAATTATACTGTAGGAACAAAAACAGGCCCAAATTATGTGATTTTAGCTGTTTTTATGATTTTTTTAAGAAAAATCCAGATCCAAAACCAAAACACGAAAACAAAACATGGAGGTGAGGTTTTGGCAAAACCAATCCAGATCCAAAACCAGGGTAGATCCAGATCCAAAACCAAAACATCGGGGTCGGCGCACATCTCTAAAAGATATACAAGTGTTGCATATCAAATTAGTCAACACAGTCTGCTGGTGCGTCCTAGTCACATCGCATTGCGACTTAGGCACATTTTTAGCTAAAAAAGATTCAAAAAAGACGCCCGGTGCTAGCAGAGTCTCACGGGAATTGGCGCGCCGGAAGGGGCTTTTTAGTGCGACTGCAGCAAAGATGTATAAGGAAAAATCTCTACAAGCCTTGACTGCATCTTGTGTAAATACAAACATGGGCAAAATTATTTCATCACACAAACTGTTACTAGTAGAACCTTGAATCAAACTTAAAATAATGAGACAGTTTTATTTGTGCCATAACATGTTCAGCTATTAAACTCTCAATTACCTTTTACAATATTGTTTTTGCAGAGGGTCATGTCTCAGAGTTCTGTGTACAATTGTCTCTTTCTACAAAACATGTACATGTATTATACATAGAGGAGATGGTTCAGATATGCAAATAAAAGAGGAAGAACTTTGCACCTGGATAAACCATGCTGCAATGCAAGGGGTGCAAATACATTTATATTGTCTTGCATGCAGGGTAAATACCAACTGCTCTTGCATGTAGCCCAGGAATGCTGGACAGCTTTAGTTTTACACTGCATTTTAATTAGGATACGCCTTTACCAACTGTATATCTCTCTCTGCACATTTGACAGCTGTGCCACCTGCAGTGCAGTAAGGATTTACAAGGTGTAAAGTTACTCCTTTTTTTTTAACTTTACTCCCAACTCTGAATGAGGCCCAGAAAGTTCATGAGTGTAATGTAACAAGTCTTATTAATATATAACCAAAGCTCGATGATGCCAGGAGAGAACTGAGAGGGCATGATCACAAAGCAATAATCATTTCCAAATATACAGCCGCACAATCTGATGCACAGCAGGTAAATAGACAGGATATTATTTTGCAAGAACATCTGCTTGTTTTTACCTGTTACCTCAACGGTCCATTATTTTGCTTCAGTCAGATTGAACTGAAAACAAGTATCGTATAGTTGTATCTATGAAGAGTGAGAAATTAGTGTAAAGGACAACTAAACCCCTTAAACTTGCTATTCTCAAGATGTGAAATGCATTGCTCAGTGTGACTTTAACATTCCATTGATCTACTACAGAAGCCTCTCCCTTATCTCCTGGACTGTGGGCCTGATTCAGAGCCGCTCGCTGTGACAGAGCGCTCACTCTGAATCAGGGCCGGGCATTTTTTTTTTTAGATCGGCCTCTTGGCCACTCGCATAGTTGTGGGTGACCACCCACAGCTATTGCGAGCGGCCATGATGATGGTCACGATGGTCCAGACCATTGCGGCCATCGGGCTTGCAACGAGACCCTTGTGGTCTCGTGGCCGCAAGCCCCAGAGAGATTTCGGCTCTAACAGAGCCGGAATCTCTCCACTGACATCACTCGTGATGTCAGTGGGGCCGGCCCCAAATGGCAGGCATTCTCATGGGATCACCTCTGTTTGGGCAGCCACCCCCCCGGCCCGCCCACCAAAGGGGGCGAGCTGTCACTCAACATCGACAGCTCGCACCATATTTTTGTGAGACCCAGAGCAACGGATTGCCCGTTGCTACCCAGGTCTCGCACATGCACACAACGGAGCTGGCTCCGTTGTGCGCATGCGCTGTGGGCCACCATCGACCCATTTGCGAGCACTCAGCGCTTGCGACCGGGTCTGAATCAGGCCATGTGATCCTTATACAGGTCTAAATGCTGATTCTGAAGTCATTAGATTGATTTTAACATCACTGGCCCTACCAGTAGGTATAAATGTTTCCACATGGGCATAAATTATCAGTAAAAAGTCAGACTGCTTTGTTGGTCTTATACAGGGTTGGACTGACCCACAGGTGTACAGGGGAAATCTCTGATGGACCCAACTGCTTGAGGGCCCCATCCCATCCTCTAAAGCTGGCCACACACTAGACCAACTTTCATCCAACCATCCAACTAGTTGATTGGTTGGAATGAAAATCTGGTAACGTATGGGAGTAAATGATGATCAGCAATTTGCTCCTACATGCCAGAAATGCTGATTGTCATTTGCTTTAATCCTTTACCAGGTTTTCATTCCAACCAATCAACTAGTTGGATGGTTGGATATAACTTGGTCTAGTGTGTGGCCAGCTTAAGGGTCAGGTTCTAGACTGTGCTTTTGAGACATTGTTACTCTATTAGAGGGTCAGTTATCTGGTGGAGCAGGACCATGGATGAACATGGGTGCTTGGTTCGCTTCTATAGAAATTGTACCAAGATTCTCCCTCCTACCAATTAAAGTTGGCAGTCACGGCACACCCCTGTCTCCTCCTCTTATTGGCTTTGGCCTTTAACAAAATAAGAACAGTTCCTGCCAGTGATTGGAATGGGCTTGTAGCTCTGCATTCCTACACTAACCTACTGTTAGGATTTGCGGTTAGCAAATCATCTTGGTGGCAGTTCGAAGGTCATAGTTGTTACTGGGATACTGCATCATGTCCTGTCCTTGATCTGGCTTTTGCAGGTAGCTGGAAATCCTGTCTTGTCTGTGTTTCAATCATAGCCTGTCATTCATGTATGTCTGTGTGTTTTGTATCATGTGCTTCTCTAATTACTAGCTGTCTGTGTGCAGAGCTCAGGTGTACACATGCCTTTGATTAGGAAGTGCTCTCTCCAGGAATTGGCTCTGATTGGACCCTGCTTCCTTTAAGTTTCAGCCAGCCTTGCACTCCATGCTGGTTATACTGTCTGACAACCAGTGTATGCATGTCTCTCTGAAGTCTGAACTTTTGCCAGTCTCCCCATGTTCCACAGTTCCAGTGTTCTGCATTTGTCTGTCTGTTTAGTATTAGCTTGTGGAATGTACCCTGCTGCTGCCTGTGGCACTTTTCATTCCAGAGTCCAGCCAAGTCTGCTGCCAGAGTTCACCTGTCCGCCATATTGCTCCAGACACACCTCAGCCTGCATCTCATCTTAGCTGTCATAGCCGTACCTCAGCCCATAGGCTGCTTCCTAGCCAAGTATTACCTGGCTCTCAAAGCCACACCTACTTTTAAGTAATCCCATTGGTAAGAGCTCAGACAGTTGATTATTTTTTCTCTAACAAATGCATTTTTATTCCCATTACTAGACCTAATGCAGTTTCATTGAGTTTTAGACACTGGCTGGTCAGTACTGGCTTCCCTTATCACAGGTACAGTGCATCAAAGTGGTATGTATAGACAGGATCACAATCATGTGTTTAATTATTACACATACTGTATGTTACTTTATACTGCATTCCAGGACTATGATATATTCATTACAGTACATTGCTGTGATCAGTCTGGTAAATTATCATCAGTATTTACTATATATAAATTTATAAAGGGGCCTAACCATGCACTCTCTAATGGTAGTCAAGTCTCTGTGATGGCTAGCCACACCCCCTCTGGTGGCTGGCCATACCCCTTAAGCATGGACTCCCCTACCACAGCATTCCCCTGGTGGACCTTTCATTCCCCAGTCCGAAACTGGTTTTATGATGCAGTGTTTGAACACAGCATCACTGTACATGATAGAATGCTTTTGTTTACAGCAAAAATTTGTATGAATAAAAAAATATATAAATGAAAATACTGTATTTAATATTAATGCATAGGGAATTTAATAATAATCCAATCGCAGTCACACAGGGAACAGAACACCGTAAATACAGTTTGGTTACATTTGCGGTATGTTGTGTACTGTTTATATACTGTAGGTCATTCAGTCTCTCCTCTGGCAGCCCAGGATCTCCATCTGCTGTGTTATGAGTGCAAACTTAGTTTGGGATTATTAAACACAAGGGCTATTTGCATAAATTATGGGTACTCGATGTGAGCCCACCAGACAGGGATTCATTCTAGATTTCCACAAAGAGTGTTACTTGCGGAGAGTGCTCAAAACAACTTAGTTATTAGAGCCCCAAATATTAACATTAACATATGCTGGTATAGTGACAGCATATTCTGTTGCATGCTGTTGGGAACAAAACAGTAATAGAACAGTTAATAAAACAAAATTGGGTAATAATAGACAAAGAGGTAAGAGAGCCCTACTCAAAAGCATACTATCAGTTTACTTTTCAAATAGGAGATCTTGCCAGTTTATAGCCCAACATGACCTTCTCCGATGAATAAATAGCAAAATACTACTAACATTAGCTAAATCTTTTGTTGGTCCTCATTCTATAAGTATTATCCCTAATCAGTAGACAGAGCCTTAACCCAAAATCTAAATTACTCTCTTGCTTTACCCTTATTCTTTGTTCTAGAGTTCCATCATTACAAATAGCCCACTTTGAGCCAAGTCTTAATGGATAAGTCCACCTTTTGGTTGGAGGAGAGGTTCATGAAATATATCCTCTGTCCCATCCTCAACTAACTACCTAGCACATGGATGTAAGCTTTGGTGAAGAGTCTTGATCTTTGGTGGACTGGATTCACACCCAGTCCATCAAAGATAGCATTTGGAGCCAGACATCTGTAGAAGACTGCAAATAACCAAGCAACTGAAGTGCAAAGCCACACACCAAATGATAAAAAATAGATAGAATTTGCTAGATATTGTATATAGGTTGAGGGTGTATTTGTGAAGAAGGCCAAACTTTAATCCCGGAACTACATATGTGTCCTCATATACTGTGGCTCAAGTTGCCTCAAGTAGCCCTTCCTGGCATACCAGGGTCAGTGCAACTTGGCCGTGCCGAAAGTCTTTTTTTGTTAAGATTGTACATCTTCTTCACACTATTAAATCAACTAAAAACAACAAATCTACAATAGACACTAGGTGAAGTAGGACGCATCTGTATGTTGAAAGTAACATTATGTGTGGTAACTTTCTAAAAGATGTCTAAAGTAACAAAGTCATAACATTGAGAGTTTTCTCTGTGATTAAAGAAACCATCTGGGTACCCTTTGTGCTGTAAATTACTAAACATTATTGCCAAATGGCCAATGGTCATCTACATTCCGTGCATAAAGGGTTACAGCAGCTGCTATTTTACTTATTTAATGAAATATATGAGCAAAAATATATTTCAAAACTGTACTCACTGTCTTCACTGATCATAACCAAGGAAACTGTGAAAGAAGAACTGTAAATGAAATAATGCTAAAGACAAAGGTACTGTAAGTAAAAAAAAAGTTAAAAGCCCCTTCACCCACACATTTTATTAAGATAATAAAAAAATTCCAGCAATGTCACAACTTCAGAATTTGCTGAAAAAATAGGTTTCATTAAATTCTAGTTAAATCAATTAAAATATACCTAAGGGGGTTAATTTACTAAGGTCAATTTTGGTTGATTTTGCATTTTAGTGTAATTTGCCATCTACTATAGCTTGGAAATCGGAGATTTATTAGAGTCAAAACCAATGCAAAACCGACATAAAATCTGACTTTAGAACAGTTTAGAACATTGGACTAACAATCAAAATGTTTATATTTGTAAAATGACCAAAAATTGATATCAAACCTGCCCAAACAAAATATATGCCTGAGAGTGGAGTTTGGGAAAAGCACTGCACACATCAGTGTGATCTGTGCAGGCTTCTTTGGGTTAAAATTAAGTGAAATAGTTAAAAATAGCTTTGGGTCCCCTCCCCTCCTAAATCCATAACCAGCCCTGGACCTTTCAGCCTCTTCTGGTCATGAAAAATTGAGGGAAACCAGTGTAGAGTTCCCTCTATTTTCCAGTAGCCAGTACCAGGCTGAACCAGCCGGGGTAGTAATGCCATAACAGATGGAGTTACAGCATGGGGTCCCCCTGCCATCACATTAACCTGCTCCAAACTGGTCAGCCCAGGGCTGAAAATCCTCTGAAAGTGGGGAATCCAAAAATAAATTGGGGTCCCTCCTTCTGAGAATTAACTAGCCCCATGACACTTCCCCGCACCCCTGGTGGCGGTGGGTGCGGGGTTATTTATGTAAAAGCTAAATTTATTATTCTTTTCAGTGGAACTACAGGTACCAGGCACTTGAAGAACCTTAAGTATCCAGACATTAAAGGCCCACTGGCATTCAGGCATTTGGAGAACCTTAAGTGCCCAGATGTTAAAGGCCCGCTGGCACATAGAGTTCCACTGTAAAGAAACTATTACAAAAATAACAGGACAAGCACACGGATTGTTTTAACCCTCTTTTACATACACTCATGCTTTATACTTACATACTCATTTGGTGTGCTTGGTCCCCATGTCAATGTAGTAGCCAAGGGTCTTAGTTTAACAAAAAAACACAGTCACCTGAGCCCATAGATATGCTGTACACTATGCACCGCACTAACTGTAAAAATTATATTTCCCATGTGGGACACTGCACTACACAATGGTGAAGAGCTCATTGGCTAAGAGTCAGAGGCTGCCATAAAAACCATCAGCTGATTGGCTGAGAGTGTCCAACTATTAGCCAGTCCACGCTACACCATTGTTTCATATTTCGGGACCCCATGCTGTTTAATGTAACTACATATTATTAATTTATATCCTAAGAAGCCTGCGCAGATCATTGTGATCTGTGCAGTGATTCTTTTTTGGAAGGGTTTGCCATCATATATGACCTTATATTTGCAATCGATTTTAAAACCTCTGGCATTTACATCTGCAATCTGACTGACATTTTGTTTCAACTGAAGTTAAAACCCGACGGATGATAAATATGCTGATTTTGTGGTTAGAAATTCCGTCAATGTAAGACGATTTAGATCTATTTTAAAATTGATCTAAAATCAACCTTTAGTAAATTTACCCCAATGTGTATTTTTTATTTGGATTAAGTATTTACCGTATTAGCCAGCCAATGTTGATTTGGTTCCCTTTGCTAATATTGTTTCCATAGGATCAGCTGGTTGTAAAGTGCAAATAAAAATATTCTATTTTTCAATGCTTGACCTAGCACAAATATCTTCAGCATTGTTGATTTGTGTAAGTTTAAGAACTTTAATGAATTGTCATATAACAACAGGTAACATTGATTCTCTTACAGCAATCATTTTGGATATTTCTTAATTTCAAAGTTTATTTTAAAAATAGAAACAATGCCATTTGTCTCCTGAAAGTCACTGAATAATTATCTTATTTTAATGCCATTTTTTTTTCTTTCACCTGCATTTACGTAGCTATTGTGACATGAGCATTTTTGGATGATAACAAGAACTTCACAAATTTTTTTTTAGCTGTAAATTATTAGCAAATTGAGTAAGTTAGGTAATTAGCACACACAGTTCTTGGCAGTTCATTAACGGAGTACATTAATAATAAAAAGCAACTTGCTTGTGCAGCACAGTTATAATTTAATATGAACAGCATGGCCTAAAAAAATAAATTCTTCTATGGAAATGCAAACAATCTTTTATTATTACAAGTGATATTAATATATGTATAAACTCAGGTAAATTATATTTGTAGACAGTAGAGGTCATTTATGAAGCATAAAGATGTTAAATGTTCATGTAATGAAAGGAGTGGTTCTACATTGATACTAAATAATAATATGTATATTAATGATGATGATAATAATAACCCTTATTAATAGTATAAAAATAATAATAATAATAATAATAATAATAATAATAATAATAATAATAACACTTATTAATAGTATAATAATAATAATAATACTAATAATAATACTAATAATAATAATAATAATAATAAAAATAAAAAAAATTGTATTTATATAGCATGAGTTTGGATTTCTAGGGGCATACAGTATTCAATTTTTTTATACAGCCTATTCTCCTGTGGGGGGAGTGGGGGTGAACTGAATTAACAAGTAACTGCTGCCTTCGAGCTCCACACAGGTCTTTGACTGAATAGCTCCATGCACTTTACGTGGTAGAAAAGACTGCGTCACACAACCCGCAGCTAAGTGGATCTGCCCCTTAGTGTGATATTTCTACTTTTACACAGTGCACCCGTGGAGCTCTTCCTGCCTTTCCACAAACCTAGCTGTGGAACCTAGCTGTGTAGCAGCTTGTAAAGAATACCATGCATCACCCCTTATATGTTATTATTTTACTACACATATCGAATCACTGTCCAGTTTTGCAATGCCTTAAATATAAATGAGAAAGATTACCTCTATGGGGGTCAATCCAATTAGCCGCGAGGGGTGCGAGTTGCCGTTGCAGAGGTGTTAAAACGCCGGCAAAGGACCGGCACCTCAAACCCTTCGCGGCCTGCTCTGAGCCCAAATTCGCAGAATTCCGTGAATCCAGGCTGCCGTAAAGTGCGGCCATTGCCGCGATGACTCGCGCTGGCAAGATCATCGCAGCTAAAAGGATTGGCCCCTATAATATTTATAATAATGTTATTAATCATTAATAATTATATAACAAATTCAATTTACTACAATTTTCTGCAATTCAATCAAAATCCTATCTATTACTTTATTCATTCTAAAATATTATTTAGTTATACTATGTTTGATTCAGAAGAGCCACATAGTTTGCCGGTGGTTGGGATGTCGGCGCTGGGATTCTGACAGGTGTTAGGATTCCGGCAACGGCATTCTAAGCACCGGCATCCCGACTGTAATATGACCGCATCCCACTTTCACGACCATATATTTAGAGTAACATTTATTATTTCCTACTAGCTGTGACACAAGAACCCTTACTTTGGAAATTAGTTATACTGTAGATACTTGATAAATATTCTATACAAAGTAACCTGATGTTTATAATGGGTATCCATTCTCTTTGGGAGAAGGGCTTTTAAGTGTGCTCTCTACACAAAACGCTGGTAATCATCACTGATCAGTAAAATTGCGGAATGCAGAATGATAGTTTTTGTTTTATCCAAAGTATAAAGTCCTTCCATCCCTTCTACACGTGTATGTGAATGCCAGTTAGCTGCAGGTTAAAATTTGAACTTACAGTTTTCTGTACAAAGCTTGGATAAAAGTTCAAGCTTGGCACAGACAAGTTTGTAGTTGGACCTGCAGCTACAGTAGTTGTGCTGGTTTGCAGCAAAAAAACAACTTTTGTGAGTGAAGTCACTGTTGCTGGCTGTTGCTGACTCACAAGTGAAACCAATTGTTGAGTATTACTATTGTACTCAAATTCAATATTGAATTCAAATAGGAGCCATTTGCACCGAATTGGACCCGTGAATTGAAATTGTGGGTAATAGTCACATCCACAATTTTCTGCAATTCAATCAAAAATTTGAAGCCACTTAACTTGGAAAAATCAAATTTTTTGTGGTATGCGGTCAGGAAACCGGCGATTGAAATCCTGACCACCGGTTTCCTGACTGTGAAATCCCGGCATGGGACATGATAGGCATTGAAATCCTGACGCCTATCATTATATTCACGTCGAAATCCTGTTGGGATCTTCATTCTTCTGCCTTCCCGTGTTGGTATTACATCCGCCAGGCTTTAGTCCGGCAGTATGTCATACCGATCCCGTTTTTTGTGTGCCGCCGTATGTAGAAGTGTAATTGATGTGGGACAGGTATATAGAGATGTAAATCATGTGGAGCAGGTATGTGGAGGTGTGAATGATCATGGTCAGGTATGCAAAGATGTAAATGACGGGGGACAAATAGGTAGAAGTGTAAATCATGTGTAACAGGTATGTGCAGGTGTAAATTATGTGGGACAGGTATATATAGATGTAAATGGTGGGGGACAGGTATGTGGAAGTGTTCATTTTGGGGAACAAGTAGGTAGAGGTGTAAATCATGTGGGACAGGTATGTGCAGGTCAGGGCTGTAACTAGGGTGGTGCAACCTATGCCATGGCTCAGGGCACCACAGGGCAGGGGGCACTGTGACAGGAACATAGGGATGTAAATGATGTGGGACATGTATGTAGAGGTGGAAATGATGTGGGACATGTATGTGGCGGTATAAGTGATAGGGGACAAGTATGTGGAGGTGTAAATGATGTGGGACAGGTATGTGGAGGTAAAAATGATGTGGGACAGGTATGTGTAAATGAAAGTGATGTGGGACAGGTATGTGGAGGTGTAAGTGATGTGGGACAGGTATATAGAGGTATAAGTGATGGGGAAAAGGTATGGGGAGGTGAAAATGTTGTGGGACAGGTATGTGGAGGTGTAAATGATGTGGAACAGGTATATAGAGGTGTAAAGGATGTGGGACAGGTATATGGAGGTGTAAATCTTGTGGGACAGGTATATGGAGGTGTAAATGATGTGTTACAGGTATGTGGTGGTATAAATGATGTGTGACAGGTATATAGAGGTGTAAAGGATGTGGGACAGGTATGTGGAGGAGTAAATCAAGTGGGACAGGTATGTGGAGGTGTAAATTATGTGGGACAGGTATGTGGAGGTGTAAATGATGTGCGACAGGTATATAGAGGTGTAAATGATGTGGGACAGGAATGTGAAGGTGTAAATGATGTGAGACAGGTATGTGGAGGTGTAAATTATGTGGGACTGGTATGTGGAGGTGTAAATGATGTGGGACAGGTATATAGAGGTGTAAAGGACGTGGGACAGGTATGTAGAGGTGTAAATGATGTGGGACAGGTATGTGGAGGTGGAAATGATGTGGGACAGGTATGTGGAGGTGTTAATGATGTGGGACAGGCATATAAAGGTGTAAAGGATGTGGGATAGGTATGTGGAGGTGTAAATGATGTGGGACAGGTAAGTGGAGGTGTAAATGATGTGGGACAGGTATGGGGAAGTGTAATGATGTGAGACAGGTATGTGGAGGTGTAAATGATGTGGAACAGGTATATAGAGGTGTAAATGATGTGGGAGAGGTATGTGGAGGTGTAAATCATGTGGGACAGGTAAATAGAGGTGTAAATGATGTTGGACAGGTATATAGAGGTGTAAATGATGTGGGACAGGTATGTGGAGGTGTAAATGATGTGCGACAGGTATATAGAGGTGTAAATGATGTGGGACAGGAATGTGAAGGTGTAAATGATGTGAGACAGGTATGTGGAGGTGTAAATTATGTGGGACTGGTATGTGGAGGTGTAAATGATGTGGGACAGGTATATAGAGGTGTAAAGGACGTGGGACAGGTATGTAGAGGTGTAAATGATGTGGGACAGGTATGTGGAGGTGGAAATGATGTGGGACAGGTATGTGGAGGTGTTAATGATGTGGGACAGGCATATAAAGGTGTAAAGGATGTGGGATAGGTATGTGGAGGTGTAAATGATGTGGGACAGGTAAGTGGAGGTGTAAATGATGTGGGACAGGTATGGGGAAGTGTAATGATGTGAGACAGGTATGTGGAGGTGTAAATGATGTGGAACAGGTATATAGAGGTGTAAATGATGTGGGAGAGGTATGTGGAGGTGTAAATCATGTGGGACAGGTATATAGAGGTGTAAATGATGTTGGACAGGTATATAGAGGTGTAAATGATGTGGGACTGGTATGAGGAGGTGTAAATTATGTGAGACAGGTATGTGGAGGTTTAAATGATGTGGTACAGGTATATAGAGATGAAAAGGATGTGTGACAGGTATATAGAGGTGTAAATTATGTGGGACAGGAATGTGGAGGTGTAAATGATGTGTGACAGGTATGTGGTGGTGTAAATGATGTGGGACAGGTATGTGGAGGTGTAAATGATTTGGGACAGGTATATAGAGGCGTAAAGGATGTGAGACAGGTATGTGGAGCTGTAAATGATCTTGGACAGGTATGTGGAGGTGTAAATGATGTGGAATAATTATATGGAGGTGTAAATGATGTCGGAGAGGTATGTGGAGGTGTAAATGATGTGGGACAGGTATGTGGAGGTGTAAATGATGTGGGAGAGGTATGTGGAGGTGAAAATGATGTGGGACAGGTATGTGGATGTATAAATGATGTGGGACAGGTATGTGGAGGTGTAAATGATGTGGGACAGGTATGTGGAGGTGTAAATGATATGGGACAGGTATGTGGAGGTGTAAAGGATGTGGTAAAGGCATATAGAGGTGTATTGGATGTGGGAAAGGTATGTGGAGGTGTAAATGATGTTGGACAGGTATGTGGAGGTATAAATGATGTGGGACAATTATATGGAGGTGTAAATGATGTGGGAGAGGTATGTGGAAGTGTAAATGATGTGGGAGAGGTATGTGGAGGTGTAAATGATGTGGGAGAGGTATGTGGAGGTGTAAATGATGTGGGACAGGTATGTGGAGGTGTAAATGATGTGGGAGAGGTATGTGGAGATGTAAATGATGTGGGACAGGTATGTGGAGGTGAAAATGATGTGGGACAGGAATGTGGAGGTGTAAATGATGTGGGACAGGTATGTGGAGGTGTAAATGATATGGGACAGGTATGTGGAGGTGTAAATGTTGCGGGAAAGGTATGTGTCTGTGTAAATGATGTGGGACAGGTATGTGTCTGTGTAAATGATGTGGGACAGGTATGTGGAGGTGTAAATGATATGGGACAGGTATGTGGAGGTGTAAATGATGTGGGACAGGTATATAGAGGAGTAAAGGATGTGGGACAGGTATATAGAGGTGTAAATGATGTTGGACAGGTATGTGGAGGTGTAAATGAAGTGGGACAGGTATATAGAGGTGTAAAGGATGTGGGATAGGTATGTGGAGGTGGAAATGATGTGGGACAGGTATGTGGAGGTGTAAATGATGTGGGACAGGTATGTGGAAGTGTAAATGATGTGGGACAGGTATGTGGAGGTGTAAATGATGTGGAACAGGTTTATAGAGGTGTAAAGGATGAGGGAGAGGTATGTGGAGGTGTAAATCATATGGGACAGGTATATAGAGGTGTAAATGATGTTGGACAGGTATATAGTGGTGTAAATGATTTTGGACAGGTAAGAGGAGGTGTCAATGATGTGGTTCAGGTATTTGGAGGTGTAAATGATGTTGGACAGGTATGTGGAGGTGTACATTATGTGGGACAATTATATGGAGGTGTAAATGATGTGAGACAGGTATGTGGAGGTGTAAATGATGTAGGACAGGAATGTGGAGGTGTAAATGATGTGAGACAGGTATGTGGAGGTGGAAATTATGTGGGACTGGTATGTGGAGGTGTAAATGATGTGGGACAGGTATATAGAGGTGTAAAGGACGTGGGACAGGTATGTAGAGGTGTAAATGATGTGGGACAGGTATGTGGAGGTGGAAATGATGTGGGACAGGTATGTGGAGGTGTTAATGATGTGGGACAGGCATATAAAGGTGTAAAGGATGTGGGATAGGTATGTGGAGGTGTAAATGATGTGGGACAGGTAAGTGGAGGTGTAAATGATGTGGGACAGGTATTAGGAAGTGTAATGATGTGAGACAGGTATGTGGAGGTGTAAATGATGTGGAACAGGTATATAGAGGTGTAAAGGATGTGGGAGAGGTATGTGGCGGGGTAAACCATGTGGGACAGGTATATAGAGGTGTAAATGATGTTGGACAGGTATATAGAGGTGTAAATGATGTGGGACTGGTATGAGGAGGTGTAAATTATGTGAGACAGGTATGTGGAGGTTTAAATGATGTGGGACAGGTATATAGAGGTGTAAAGGATGTGTGACAGGTATATAGAGGTGTAAATTATGTGGGACAGGTATGTGGAGGTGTACATTATGTGGGACAATTATATGGAGGTGTAAATGATGTGAGACAGGTATGTGGAGGTGTAAATGATGTAGGACAGGAATGTGGAGGTGTAAATGATGTGAGACAGGTATGTGGAGGTGGAAATTATGTGGGACTGGTATGTGGAGGTGTAAATGATGTGGGACAGGTATATAGAGGTGTAAAGGACGTGGGACAGGTATGTAGAGGTGTAAATGATGTGGGACAGGTATGTGGAGGTTTAAATGATGTGGGACAGGTATGTGGAGGTGTTAATGATGTGGGACAGGCATATAAAGGTGTAAAGGATGTGGGATAGGTATGTGGAGGTGTAAATGATGTGGGACAGGTAAGTGGAGGTGTAAATGATGTGGGACAGGTATTAGGAAGTGTAATGATGTGAGACAGGTATGTGGAGGTGTAAATGATGTGGAACAGGTATATAGAGGTGTAAAGGATGTGGGAGAGGTATGTGGCGGGGTAAACCATGTGGGACAGGTATATAGAGGTGTAAATGATGTTGGACAGGTATATAGAGGTGTAAATGATGTGGGACTGGTATGAGGAGGTGTAAATTATGTGAGACAGGTATGTGGAGGTTTAAATGATGTGGGACAGGTATATAGAGGTGTAAAGGATGTGTGACAGGTATATAGAGGTGTAAGTTATGTGGGACAGGTATGTGGAGGTGTAAATGATGTGTGACAGGTATGTGGTGGTGTAAATGATGTGGGACAGGTATGTGGAGGTGTAAATGATTTGGGACAGGTATATAGAGATGTAAAGGATGTGAGACAGGTATGTGGAGCTGTAAATGATGTTGGAAAGGTATGTGGAGGTGTAAATGATGTGGGACAATTATATGGAGGTGTAAATGATGTCGGAGAGGTATGTGGAGGTGTAAATGATGTGGGACAGGTATGTGGAGGTGTACATGATGTGGGAGAGGTATGTGGAGGTGAAAATGATGTGGGACAGGTATGTGGAGGTATAAAAGATGTGGGACAGGTAAGTGGAGGTGTAAATGATGTGGGAAAGGTATTAGGAAGTGTAATGATGTGAGACAGGTATGTGGAGGTGTAAATGATGTGGAACAGGTATATAGAGGTGTAAAGGATGTGGGAGAGGTATGTGGCGGGGTAAACCATGTGGGACAGGTATATAGAGGTGTAAATGATGTTGGACAGGTATATAGAGGTGTAAATGATGTGGGACTGGTATGAGGAGGTGTAAATTATGTGAGACAGGTATGTGGAGGTTTAAATGATGTGGGACAGGTATATAGAGGTGTAAAGGATGTGTGACAGGTATATAGAGGTGTAAATTATGTGGGACAGGTATGTGGAGGTGTAAATGATGTGTGACAGGTATGTGGTGGTGTAAATGATGTGGGACAGGTATGTGGAGGTGTAAATGATTTGGGACAGGTATATAGAGATGTAAAGGATGTGAGACAGGTATGTGGAGCTGTAAATGATGTTGGAAAGGTATGTGGAGGTGTAAATGATGTGGGACAATTATATGGAGGTGTAAATGATGTCGGAGAGGTATGTGGAGGTGTAAATGATGTGGGACAGGTATGTGGAGGTGTACATGATGTGGGAGAGGTATGTGGAGGTGAAAATGATGTGGGACAGGTATGTGGAGGTATAAAAGATGTGGGACAGGTATGTGGAGGTGTAAATGATGTGGGACAGGTATGTGGAGGTGTAAAGGATGTGGTAAAGGCATATAGTGGTGTAAAGGATGTGGGAAAGTTATGTGGAGGTGTAAATGATGTTGGACAGGTATGTGGAGGTATAAATGATGTGGGACAATTATATGGAGGTGTAAATAAAGTGGGAGAGGTATGTGGAGGTGTAAATGACGTGGGAGAGGTATTGGGAGGTGTAAATGATGTGGGACAGGTATGTGGAGGTGTAAATGATGTGGGAGAGGTATGTGGAGGTGTAAATGATGTGGGACAGGTATGTGGAGGTGTAAATGATGTGGGACAGGTATGTGGAGGTGTAAATGATATGGGACAGGTATGTGGAGGTGTAAATGATGTGGGATAGGTATGTGTCGGTGTAAATGATGTGGGACAGGTATGTGGAGGTGTAAATGATGTGGGACAGGTATGTGGAGGTGTAAATGATGTGGGACAGGTAAGTGGAAGTGTAAATGATATGGGACTGGTATGTGGAGGTGTAAATGATGTGGGACAGGTATATAGAGGAGTAAAGGATGTGGGACAGGTATATAGAGGTGTATATGATGTGGGACAGGTATATAGAGGTGTAAAGGATGTGGGATAGGTATGTGGAGGTGGAAATGATGTGGGACAGGTATGTGGAGGTGTAAATGATGTGGGACAGGTATGTGGAAGTGTAACTGATGTGAGACAGGTATGTGGAGGTGTAAATGATGTGGAACAGGTTTATAGAGGTGTAAAGGATGTGGGAGAGGTATGTGGAGGAGTAAATCATATAATACAGGTATATAGAGGTGTAAATGATGTTGGACAGGTATATAGTGGTGTAAATGATTTTGGACAGGTAAGAGGAGGTGTAAGTTATGTGAAACAGGTATATAGAGGTGTAAATTATGTGGGACAGGTATGTGGAGGTGTCAATGATGTGGGACAGGTATGTGGAGGTGTAAATGATGTTGGACAGGTATGTGGAGGTGTAAATTATGTGGGACAATTATATGGAGGTGTAAATGATGTGGGAGAGGTATTGGGAGGTGTAAATGATGTGGGACAGGTATGTGGAGGTGTAAATGATGTTGGACAGGAATGTGGAGGTGTAAATGATGTGAGACAGGTATGTGGAGGTGTAAATTATGTGGGACAGGTATGTGGAGGTGTAAATGATGTGGGACAGGTATATAGAGGTGTAAAGGACGTGGGACAGGTATGTAGAGGTGTAAATGATGTGGGACAGGTATGTGGAGGTGTAAATGATATGGGACAGGTATGTGGAGGTGGAAATGTTGTGGGACAGGTATGTGGATGTGTAAATGATGTGGGACAGGCATATAAAAGTGTAAAGGATGTGGGATAGGTATGTGGAGGTGTAAATGATGTGGGACAGGTATGGGGAAGTGTAATGATGTGAGACAGGTATGTGGAGGTGTAAATGATGTGGAACAGGTATATAGAGGTGAAATGGATGTGGGAGAGGTATGTGGAGGTGTAAATCATGTGGGACAGGTATATAGAGGTGTAAATGATGTTGGAAAGGTATATAGAGGTGTAATTGATGTGGTACTGGTATGAGGAGGTGTAAATTATGTGAGACAGGTATGTGGAGGTTTAAATGATGTGGAAACAGGTATATAGAGGTGTAAATGATGTGGGACAGGTATGTGGAGGTGTAAATGATGTGTGACAGGTATGTGGTGGTGTAAATGATGTGGGACAGGTATGTGGAGGTGTAAATGATTTGGGACAGGTATATAGAGGTGTAAAGGATGTGAGACAGGTATGTGGAGGTGTAAATGATGTTGGACAGGTATGTGGAGGTGTAAATGATGTGGGACAATTATATGGAGGTGTAAATGATGTCGGAGAGGTATGTGGAGGTGTAAATGATGTGGAACAGGTATTTGAGGTGTAAATTATGTGGGAGAGGTATGTGGAGGTGAAAATGATGTGGGACAGGTATGTGGAGGTATAAATGATGTGGGACAGGTATGTGGGGGTGTAAATGATGTGGGACAGGCAAGTGGAGGTGTAAATGATATGGGACAGGTATGTGGAGGTGTAAAGGATGTGGGAAAGGCATATAGAGGTGAAAAGGATGTGGGAATGGTATGTGGAGGTGTAAATGATGTTGGACAGGTATGTGGAGGTATAAATGATGTGGGACAATTATATGGAGGTGTAAATGATGTGGGAGAGGTATGTGGAGGTGGAAATGATGTGGGACAGGTATGTGGAGGTGTTAATGATGTGGGACAGGCATATAAGGGTGTAAAGGATGTGGGATAGGAATGTGGAGGTGTAAATGATGTGGGACAGGTAAGTGGAGGTATAAATGATGTGGGACAATTATATGGAGGTGTAAATGATGTGGGACAGGTGCGTGGAGGTGGAAATGATGTGGGACAGGTATGTGGAGGTGATAATGATGTGGGACAGGCATATAAAGGTGTAAAGGATGTGGGATAGGTATGTGGAGGTGTAAATGATGTTGGACAGGTAAGTGGAGGTGTAAATGATGTGGGACAGGTATGGGGAAGTGTAATGATGTGAAACAGGTATGTGGAGGTGTAACTGATGTGGAACAGGTACATAGAGATGTAAAGGATGTGGGAGAGGAATGTGGAGGTGTAAATCATGTGGGACAGGTATATAGAGGTGTAAATGATGTTGGACAGGTATATGGAGGTGTAAATGATGTGGGACTGGTATGAGGAGGTGTAAATTATGTGAGACAGGTATGTGGAGGTTTAAATGATGTGGGACAGGTATATAGAGGTGTAAAGGATGTGAGACAGGTATATAGAGGTGTAAATTATGTGGGACAGGTATGTGGAGGTGTAAATGATGTGTGACAGGTATGTGGTGGTGTAAATGATGTGGGACAGGTATGTGGAGGTGTAAATGATTTGGGACAGGTATATAGAGGTGTAAAGGATGTGAGACAGGTATGTGGAGCTGTAAATGATGTTGGACAGGTATGTGGAGGTGTAAATGATGTGGGACAATTATATGGAGGTGTAAATGATGTCGGAGAGGTATGTGGAGGTGTAAATGATGTGGGACAGGTATGTGGAGGTGTAAATGACGTGGGAGAGGTATGTGGAGGTGAAAATGATGTGGGACAGGTATGTGGAGGTATAAAAGATGTGGGACAGGTATGTGGAGGTGTAAATGATGTGGGACAGGTATGTGGAGGTGTAAAGGATGTGGTAAAGGCATATAGTGGTGTAAAGGATGTGGGAAAGTTATGTGGAGGTGTAAATGATGTTGGACAGGCATGTGGAGGTATAAATGATGTGGGACAATTATATGGAGGTGTAAATAAAGTGGGAGAGGTATGTGGAGGTGTAAATGATATGGGACAGGTATGTGGAGGTGTAAATGATGTGGGATAGGTATGTGTCGGTGTAAATGATGTGGGACAGGTATGTGGTAGAGATGAGCGGTTCGGATTCTGTGGAATCCGAACTGCTCCGAACATTGGGGATCCGAGTCCACCCGAACCCTGTTCGGGTGTTCACCGCCTGACTCGGATCCCCGTTCGGGGCCGAACGGCGGCCGCCTGATGTCGGGTTCTCACTAGAGAATCCGACATCAGGTCTCCTCGCGTGTAGGGCAGAGCGCAGTGATAGCGCTCTGCCCTACACAGACACAGACACACAGCCGCCAGCGGCAGCTGTGTGTTTGTTACAGCAGCCAATGAGAGTCACACAGACTCTCATTGGCTGCTGCACGGAGGGAGCCGGCTGGAGCTCACACATGAGCTCCGTCTTCCGGCTCCCTCCTCAGCGTGTGACAGAGCGGACGGCGCGGGAGCGGGGATACAGGTAAGTTTTATTTTTTTTATTTTTTTACTTGTCAAAGGTCCGGGGGCGCTACTGGGGGGGGGGTCTGCACTACTGGGGGGGTCTGCTACTGGGGGGGGGCTATACTACTGGGGGGGCCATACTACAGAGGGGCCTGCTACTGGGGGGGCTATACTACTGGGGGGGGTCTGCACTACTGGGGGGGGGTCTGCTACTGGGGGAGGCAATACTACTGGGGGGGCCATACTACAGAGGGGCCTGCTACTGGGGGGGGCTATACTACTGGGGGGGGGTCTGCTACTTGGGGGCCATACTACTGGGGGGGATCTGCACTATTGGGGGGCCATACTACAGAGGTGCCTGCTACTGGGGGGGGGGCTATACTACTGTGGGGGTCTGCACTACTGGGGGGGGTCTGCTACTGGGCAGGGCTATACTACTGGGGGGGCCATACTACAGAGGGGCCTGCTACTGGGGGGGGCTATACTACTGGGGGGGGTCTGCTACTGGGGGGGCCATACTACTGAGGGGCCTGCTACTGGGGGGGGCCATACTACTGGGGGGGCCTACTACAGGGGGGGCCATACTACAGGGGGTGCCCATACTACTGGGGGGGGCTACTACTGGAGCAGCTTACTACTGGGGGGGCCTGCTACTGGGGCAGCCTACTACTGGGGGAGCCATACTACTGGGGGGGCATACTACTGGGTGGCATGCTAATGGGGGGCATACTACTGGGGGGGCCTGCTAATGGGGGACATACTACTGGGGGGGCCTGCTAATGGGGGGCATACTACTGGGGAGCATTCAACTGGGGGCACTGCATAGTGGACCGTACTACTAAGGGGACTGCATAGGGGGCACCACTGCTGGGGGACATTGTGTAAGGGACACCGCTACTGTGGGCATTGTGTAAAAGGGTCACTACTGTGGGCATTGTGTAAAAGGGGCACTACTGTGTGTCGTAACATAAATAAGAGACACTACTTTATGGTGTAATGTGAATCAGGCCCTATGTGCGGTGTAATGCTAATAAGATTGTGCACTGTGACTCCTAGGGCCGTAGCCCACTTTGTAAACAAGTACTGTGACTCTGCTGGCCGTACCCCACTGGGTGGGTGCACTACTTTTCATTTCTGCCACTGCTGTGTGGCAATGTGTCATAGATGTGCTTTATACTGTGGTGTCTGTGTCGTTGTGCCGCTGCTTTGTCGCTTAGTAACCAGTCAGCTCACTGCAACCTTTGGCCAATAATGTTGAAAACAATATTATAAGCTGTGATATGGTCTAAATTGACTGGAAATTAATGTTATTGAGGTTAATAATACTCTAGGAAGAAAAAAAAGACCAATTTATGTGATTTTAGCTTTTTTTGTCAATTTTTGTAAAAAAATCCAAATCCAAATCCAAATCCAAATCCAAAGCCAGTCACCGCAGTTTGGCAAATCCAAATCCAAATCCAAAGCCGGACGACGAATTAGAACCAAATCCAAATCCAAATCCGGCAAAAATGGTCCGGCGCACATCCCTAGTATGTGGAGGTGTAAATGATGTGGGACAGGTATGTGGAGGTGTAAATGATGTGGGACAGGTAAGTGGAAGTGTAAATGATATGGGACAGGTATGTGGAGGTGTAAATGATGTAGGACAGGTATATAGAGGAGTAAAGGATGTGGGACAGGTATATAGAGGTGTAAATGATGTTGGACGGGTATGTGGAGGTGTAAATGATGTGGGACAGGTATATAGAGGTGTAAAGGATGTGGGATAGGTATGTGGAGGTGGAAATGATGTGGGACAGGTATGTGGAGGTGTAAATTATGTGGGACAGGTATGTGGAAGTGTAACTGATGTGAGACAGGTATGTGGAGGTGTAAATGATGTGGAACAGGTTTATAGAGGTGTAAAGGATGTGGGAGAGGTATGTGGAGATGTAAATCATATAATACAGGTATATAGAGGTGTAAATGATGTTGGACAGGTATATAGTGGTGTCAATGATTTTGGACACGTAAGAGGAGGTGTAAGTTATGTGAAACAGGTATATAGAGGTGTAAATGATGTGGAACGGGTATGTGGAGGTGTCATTGATGTGGGACAGGTATGTGGAGGTGTAAATGATGTTGGACAGGTATGTGGAGGTGTAAATTATGTGGGACAATTATATGGAGGTGTAAATGATGTGGGAGAGGTATTGGGAGGTGTAAATGATGTGGGACAGGTATGTGGAGGTGTAAATGATGTTGGACAGGAATGTGGAGGTGTAAATGATGTGAGACAGGTATGTGGAGGTGTAAATTATGTGGGACAGGTATGTGGAGGTGTAAATGATGTGGGACAGGTATATAGAGGTGTAAAGGACGTGGGACAGGTATGTAGAGGTGTAAATGATGTGGGACAGGTAAGTTAAGTTGTAATTGATATGGGACAGGTATGTGGAGGTGTAAATGATGTGGGACAGGCATATAAAAGTGTAAAGGATGTGGGATAGGTATGTGGAGGTGTAAATGATGTGGGACAGGTATGGGGAAGTGTAATGATGTGAGACAGGTATGTGGAGGTGGAAATGATGTGGAACAGGTATATAGAGGTGTAATGGATGTGGGAGAGGTATGTGGAGGTGTAAATCATGTGGGAAAGGTATATAGAGGTGTAAATGATGTTGGAAAGGTATATAGAGGTGTAAATGATGTGGGACTGGTATGAGGAGGTGTAAATTATGTGAGACAGGTATGTGGAGGTTTAAATGATGTGGAAACAGGTATATAGAGGTGTAAATTATGTGGGACAGGTATGTGGAGGTGTAAATGATGTGTGACAGGTATGTGGTGGTGTAAATGATGTGGGACAGGTATGTGGAGGTGTAAATGATTTGGGACAGGTATATAGAGGTGGAAAGAATGTGAGACAGGTATGTGGAGGTGTAAATGATGTTGGACAGGTATGTGGAGGTTTAAATGATGTGGGACAATTATATGGAGGTGTAAATGATGTCGGAGAGCTATGTGGAGGTGTAAATGATGTGGGACAGGTATTTGGAGGTGTAAATGATGTGGGAGAGGTATGTGGAGGTGAAAATGATGTGGGACAGGTATGTGGAGGTGTAAAGGATGTGGGAAAGGCATATAGAGGTGTAAAAGATGTGGGAAAGGTATGTGGAGGTGTAAATGATGTTGGACAGGTATGTGGAGGTATAAATGATGTGGGACAATTATATGGAGGTGAAAATGATGTGGGAGAGGTATGTGGAGGTGGAAATGATGTGGGACAGGTATGTGGAGGTGTTAATGATGTGGGACAGGCATATAAGGGTGTAAAAAATGTGGGATAGGAATGTGGAGGTGTAAATGATGTGGGACAGGTAAATGGAGGTATAAATGATGTGGGACAATTATATGGAGGTGTAAATGATGTGGGACAGGTACGTGGAGGTGGAAATGATGTGGGACAGGTATGTGGAGGTGATAATGATGTGGGACAGGCATATAAAGGTGTAAAGGATGTGGGATAGGTATGTGGAGGTGTAAATGATGTGGGACAGGTAAGTGGAGGTGTAAATAATGTGTGACAGGTATGGGGAAGTGTAATGATGTGAAACAGGTATGTGGAGGTGTAAATGATGTGGAACAGGTACATAGAGATGTAAAGGATGTGGGAGAGGAATGTGGAGGTGTAAATCATGTGGGACAGGTATATAGAGGTGTAAATGATGTTGGACAGGTATATGGAGGTGTAAATGATGTGGGACTGGTATGAAGAGGTGTAAATGATGTGTGACAGGTATGTGGTGGTGTAAATGATGTGGGACAGGTATGTGGAGGTGTAAATGATTTGGGACAGGTATATAGAGGTGTAAAGGATGTGAGACAGGTATGTGGAGGTGTAAATGATGTTGGACAGGTATGTGGAGGTGTAAATGATGTGGGACAATTATATGGAGGTGTAAATGATGTCGGAGAGGTATGTGGAGGTGTAAATGATGTGGGACAGGTATGTGGAGATGTAAATGATGTGGGAGAGGTATGTGGAGGTGTAAATGATGTGTGACATTTATGTGGTGGTGTAAATGATGTGGGACAGGTATGTGGAGGTGTAAATTATTTGGGACAGGTATATAGAGGTGTAAAGGATGTGAGACAGGTATGTGGAGGTGTAAATGATGTTGGACAGGTATGTGGAGGTGTAAATGATGTGGGACAATTATATGGAGGTGTAAATGATGTCGGAGAGGTATGTGGAGGTGTAAATGATGTGGAACAGGTATGTGGAGATGTAAATGATGTGGGAGAGGTATGTGGAGGCCAAAATGATGTGGGACAGGTATGTGGAGGTATAAATGATGTGGGACAGGTATGTGGAGGTGTAAATGTTGTGGAACAGGTATGTGGAGGTGTAAATGATATGGGACAGGTATGTGGAGGTGTAAAGGATGTGGGAAAGGCATATAGAGGAGTAAAGGATGTGGGAAAGGTATGTGGAGGTGTAAATGATGTTGGACAGGTATGTGGAGATATAAATGATGTGGGACAATTATATGGAGGTGTAAATGATGTGGGAGAGGTATGTGGAGGTTTAAATGATGTGGGAGAGGTATGTGGAGGTGTAAATGATGTGGGAGAGGTATGTGGAGGTGTATATGATGTGGGACAGGTATGTGGAGGTGTATATGATGTGGGAGAGGTATGTGGAGGTGTAAATGATGTGGGACAGGTATGTGGAGATGTAAATGATGTGGGACAGGTATGTGGAGGTGTAAATGATGTGGAACAGGTATGTGGAGGTGTAAGTGATGTGGGACAGGTATGTGGGGGTGTAAATGATGTGGGACAGGCAAGTGGAGGTGTAAATGATATGGGACAGGAATGTGGAGGTGTTAATGATGGGGGACAGTCATATAAGGGTGTAAAGGATGTGGGACAGGAATGTGGAGGTGTAAATGATGTGGGACAGGTAAGTGGAGGTATAAATGATGTGGGACAATTATATGGAGGTGTGAATGATGTGGGACAGGTATGTGGAGGTGGAAATGATGTGGGACAGGTATGTGGAGGTGTTAATGATGTGTGACAGGCATATAAAGGTGTAAAGGATGTGGGATAGGTATGTGGAGGTGTAAATGATGTGGGACAGGTAAGTGGAGGTTTAAATGATGTGGGACAGGTATGGGGAAGTGTAATGATGTGAAACAGGTATGTGGAGGTTTAAATGATGTGGGACAGGTATATAGAGGTGTAAAGGATGTGTGACAGGTATATAGAGGTGTAAATTATGTGGGACAGGTATGTGGAGGTGTAAATGATGTGTGACAGGTATGTGGTGGTGTAAATGATGTGGGACTGGTATGTGGAGGTGTAACTGATTTGGGACAGGTACATAGAGATGTAAAGGATGTGGGAGAGGAATGTGGAGGTGTAAATCATGTGGGACAGGTATATAGAGGTGTAAATGATGTTGGACAGGTATATGGAGGTGTAAATGATGTGGGACTGGTATGAGGAGGTGTAAATTATGTGAGACAGGTATGTGGAGGTTTAAATGATGTGGGACACATATATAGAGGTGTAAAGGATGTGTGACAGGTATATAGAGGTGTAAATTATGTGGGACAGGAATGTGGAGGTGTAAATGATGTGTGACAGGTATGTGGTGGTGTAAATGATGTGGGACTGGTATGTGGAGGTGTAAATGATTTGGGACAGGTATATAGAGGTATAAAGGATGTGAGACAGGTATGTGGAGGTGTAAATAATGTTGGACAGGTATGTGGAGGTGTAAATGATGTGGGACAATTATATGGAGGTGTAAATGATGTCTGAGAGGTATGTGGTGTAAATGATGTGGGACAGGTATGTGGAGATGTAAATGATGTGGGAGAGGTATGATGAGGTGTAAATGATGTGTGACAGGTATGTGGTGGTGTAAATGATGTGGGACAGGTATGTGGGGGTGTAAATGATTTGGGACAGGTATATAGAGGTGTAAAGGATGTGAGACAGGTATGTGGAGGTGTAAATGATGTTGGACAGGTATATGGAGGTGTAATTGATGTGGGACAATTATATGGAGGTGTGAATGATGTCGGAGAGCTATGTGGAGGTGTAAATGATGTGGGACAGGTATGTGGAGATGTAAATGATGTGGGAGAGGTATGTGGAGGCCAAAATGATGTGGGACAGGTATGTGGAGGTATAAATGATGTGGGACAGGTATGTGGAGGTGTAAATGATGTGGGACAGGTATGTGGAGGTGTAAATGATATGGGACAGGTATGTGGAGGTGTAAATGATGCGGGACAGGTATGTGTCGGTGTAAATGATGTGGGACAGGTATGTGGAGGTGTAAGTGATGTGGGACAGGTATGTGGAGGTGTAAATGATGTGGGACAGGTATGTGGAGGTGTAAATGATATGGGACAGGTATGTGAAGGAGTAAATGATGTGGGACAGGTATATAGAGGAGTAAAGGACGTGAGACAGGTATATAGAGGTGTAAATGATGTTGGACAGGTATGTGGAGGTGTAAATGATGTGGGACAGGTATATAGAGGTGTATAGGATGTGGGATAGGTATGTGGAGGTGGAAATGATGTGGGACAGGTATGGGGAGGTGTAAATGATGTGGGACAGGTATGTGGAAGTGTAAATGATGTGAGACAGGTATGTGGATGTGTAAATGATGTGGAACAGGTTTATAGAGGTGTAAAGGAAGAGGGAAAGGTATGTGGAGGTGTAAATCATATGGGACAGGTATATAGAGGTGTAAATGATGTTGGACAGGTATATAGTGGTGTAAATGATTTTGGACAGGTAAGAGGAGGTGTAAATTATGTGAGACAGGTATATAGAGGTGTAAATGATGTGAGACAGGTATGTGGATGTGTAAATGATGTGGGACAGGTATGTGGAGGTGTAAATGATGTGGGACAGGTATGTGGAGGTGTAAATGATATGGGACAGGTATGTGGAGGTGTTAATGATGCGGGACAGGTACGTGGAGAAGTAAATGATGCGGGCCAGGTATGTGGAGGTTTAAATGATGTGGGACAGGTATGTGGAGGTGTAAATGATGTGGGACAGGTATATAGAGGTGTAAATGATGTGGGACAGGTATATAGAGGTGTAAATGATGTGGAACCGGTATGTGGAGGTGTAAATGATATGGGACAGGTATGTGGAGGTGTACATGATGCGGGACAGGTATGTGGAGGTGTAAATGATGCGGGCCAGGTATGTTGAGGTGTAAATGATGTGGGACAGGTATGTGGAGGTGTAAATTATGTGGGACAGGTATATAGAGGTGTAAATGATGTGGGACAGGTATATAGAGGTGTAAATGATGTGGAACCGGTATGTGGAGGTGTAAATGATATGGGACAGGTATGTGGAGGTGTATATGATGTGGAACAGGTATATAGAGGTGAAATGATGTGGGACAGGTATGTGGAGGTGTAAATGATGTGGGACAAGTATATAGAGGTGTAAATGATGTGGGACAGGTATGTGGAGGTGTAAATGATATGGGACAGGTATGTGGAGGTGTAAATGATGTGGGACAGGTATGTGTACGAGTAAACAATGTGGGACAGGTATGTGGAAGTGGAAGTGATGGGGGTCTGGTATGTGGAGGTGCAAAATATGTGGGACAGGTATGTGGAGGTGTAAATGATGTGGGACAGGTATGTGGAGGTGTAAATGATGTGGGACAGGTATGTGGAGGTGTGAATGATGTGGGACAGGTATGTGGATGTGTAAATGATGTAGGACAGGTATATGGAGGTGTAAATGATGTAGGACAGGAATGTGGAGGTGCAAATGATGTGGGACAGGTATGTGGAGGTATAAACGATGTAGGACACATACTGTATGTAGAGATGTAAATGATTTAGGACATTTATGAATAGGTGTAAATGATGTGGGACAGTTATACACAGAAGTGTGAAGGGAAAGGGAATTTTGAACTTCCAGATGGGAGTTGCAAGTGTTTTTTTTACCACTTTTTTCAAACTTATATTTAAACTTACACTAAAAAAATACCATCAAGAACATGTTATGTACAATACCCTGGATTACTGTAAAAATTTGTAGTTCCTGAAATAAACTTGTTGGATAAAATGTTTCTATTATTAATAAAAATGGTAAAAATCAACCATTTGGCGCCTTTTAAAAGCTTCCTGTACGTTACTAATGGTCACTAACAGCCTTCTACCTCTTCTGCTATGTTATTTGCCACTTTTATGGGCTTCAGGAAGATTTCCCCGAATCTTTAATGCACTTCACCCAGGTAACACTGTGTTATAATAACATGTGATATTGGCACGACCCCTAATTCCCAAATGAATTGCGTGTCCTTTTAGACACCATTTTTCTGCACAGGTATCGCTCCTAATTGAATTAACCCCAAAAAGTAATTTTCTTCTAAAGGTTGAAACCCCATAAAACCAATACTGTGTATGTCTTTGAAGTAGGGGTGTGCACCGGCCACTTTTCGTGTTTTGATTTTGGACCTGGATCTTTCTTCGTGTTTTGGATCTGGATTGGTTTTGCCAAAACCACCCTTCCGTGTTTTGGGTTGTGGGTTTTGTGTTTTGGATCTGTATTTTTTTGAAAAAAAACATAAAAACAGCTAAAATCACAGAATTTGTGGGTTTTTCTGCTCCTATGCTATTATTAACCTCAATAACATTAATTTCCACTCATTTCCAGTCTATTCTGAACACCTCACACCTCACAATATTGTTTTTAGTCCAAAAGCTTGCACCGAGGTAGCTGGATGACTGTGCTAAGCGACATGAGTGGGCGGGACAAACACGTGGCCCATCTAGGAGTGGCACAGCAGTGGCAGACAGGATGGCAGTTTGAAAAACTAGGCCCCAAACAGTACATAATGCAAAGAAAAAAAAGAGGTGCACGATGGAATTGTCCTTGGGCCCTCCCACCCACCCTTATGTTGTATAAACAGGACATGCACACTTTAACAAACCAATCTTTTCAGCACCAGGGTCTGCCACACAACTGTGGCTGAAATGATTGGTTCGTTTGGGCCCCCACAAAACAAGCTGGCAATTAATCTGTCCCTGCACAAACTGGCTCTACGAAGGCAAGATGTCGTCCTCATCCACCAATTCTTCATCCTCTTCAGTGTTGTGTACATCCTCATCCTCACAGAGTATTAATTTGTCCCCGCTGGAATCCACCACCACAGGTCCCTCTGTACGTTCTGGAGGCTGGTCTCCCTGGAAGAGTTGATAATTCATTTTTATGAACATCATCTTCTCCACATTTTGTGGAAGCAACCTCCTACGCCTCACGCTGACAAGGTTCCCAGCTGCACTAAACACTCTTTTGAAGTACACACTGCAGGGGGGGGCAACTCAGGTAAAATAGAGCCAGTTTGAACAGGGGCCTCCAAAATGCTTCTTTTTTCTGCCAGTACAGGTATGGACTGTCTGAGATCCCTACTTGGATGCTGTCACCAATGTAATCCTCCACCATTCTGTCAGTGGTGACATTATCATATGCAGTGACAGTAGACATGTCAGAAATTGTTGGCACATCCTTCAGTCTGGACTAGATGTCCAAACCGGCCCTTGACTTATGACACAGGTGCACGCTTGGCGCTGCTACTGTGTTGATGCACGTGCGGCTACAGCGCACACAGGTCAAAAACACAGAAGAAAATTTTTTTCTATTTTTTGGAGCACTTTGGGGTTACACTACCCTTTAACAGACTTATGTGACACAGGCGCACGCTTGGCGCTACTTCTTTGTTGATGCACATGCGGCTACATTTCTCACACAAACACAGAAAAAAAAGAATTGTTTATTTTTTGTGGAGCAAACTTTGGGGGTTACACCACCCTTAAGAGATGAGCCAGCCGGCTCTTTACTTATGGGACACAGGCGCACGCTTGGCGCTGCTCCTTTGTTGATGCACGTGCAGCCACAGTGCACACAATTCACAAACATAGAAAATATTTTTTTATTTTGTTTGGAGTGTACTTTGGGGGTTACAGCACCCTTTAACGGACAAGCCAGCCGGCCCTTGATTTATGACACAGGCGCACGCTTGGCGCTACTTTGTTGATGCACGTGCAGCTACTACGCACACAATTCACAAACATAGAAAAAAATTTTTTTTTTTTTTGGAGTGCACTTTGGGGGTTACAGCACCCTTTAACGGACAAGCCAGCCGGCCCTTGATTTATGACACAGGCGCACGCTTGGCGCTACTTTGTTGATGCACGTGCGGCTACTACGCACACCATTCACAAACACAGAAAAAAATAAGTAATTTTTTTTTGGAGTGCACTTTGTGGGAGCACCCCTGATGGACAGATCACCCCCTGGACAAAACTACAGCACCCCTCTAGGACTACAGCCTTTATGGGACACTGCACAACACAGTCCAGCCAGCCCCTATAGACTTTGGAGTGGAAATAGCCCCTATGGACAACAGCAGCACAACACAGCCCAGTCAGCCCCTATGGACTGAGTGGACACAGCCCCTATGGATAACAACAGCACAACAAAGCCCAGCCAGCCCCTATGGACTGAGTGGACACAGCCCCTATGGACAATAGCAGCACAACAAAGCCCAGCCAGCCCTAGCTCCCACCCTCCCTGTCCACAACCAGAGTGAGAAATGGCTCAGACGCGGGGACCTTTTATAGAATCCCAAAACCCGCAAGATCTGGAAGGCGGGATGATGACGTTTTGCCTCAATTTCAGTTCCGAGTCAGGCGGGAAAACCCGAGCCGGACTCAGTTCCCGGCTCGGATCGGAGGGGCTCGGGGGGGTTCGGATTTCAGAAATCCGAACCCGCTCATCCCTACTTTGAAGATAAGCTCCCTTATATTTAAATATAAATAAAATAGCAAGTTGGACGTCTCACCTGATCACCGGCTCTTAGAAGAGAAAAAAACAAAATTTCAATTTTCGTGTCATCAATTTTTTTTAAAAATAAAAAAGATGAACTGCCTCCTACTGAAGCAATAATGACATACTGTTACCGCACAGAAGGCGGAAGGCTGAGCTACGGGGTCTTGAACTCCTACAGGTGATGAAAATGAAGATAGCAAGAGATAATAATAAATCTGCAAGCTTAGACAGAAAAAATAATAACACAGTCCTTTCATTTCTGTCATTATTATAATTAAATGGACTTGTCAGCACATTCCTTTTTGTCTTCTAATGTGCAATCTCCGAGCCTCAGTCACATTTGGTGAGTAGGAGGAGACCCATTGGTCCAACTCCTTAGTCTACATTATTGTCACATCTATCTGACACTTCATTCTGACACTCTGCTGTGAAATACCGTATTAATGATATTAAAAGAAAGGTGTTGAAAGATAACATTTTATGTCAAATTAAGATGAAATAATCCAACACATCTTAACATACCAGATCCACTTACTCCTCTGGTGGGGATTCATCCTGCATGTTAAAAAATGATGTGATATGATAAAACGGAAGATCAGAGAAATGCTTTAGAAAATTGAATTACTGTATATTTGTTTGAAGTTGTGGGTGTCGGGCTGATGAAAGTTGTGAATACAGTACAACACTGATTTTGTTGGCAGGAGGTCAGCGTTCTGTGCTGTCTCCATCCCTTCAATGCATAGAGCCAACAGGCACTAGGACCCACTGTTGCTCTCTCTGGAGGTCTTCCTCTATTAAAGTCCTGGGTGCACTGGCATGCTTCACACGCTCCGAACTCTGCCACAGCCACAAGAGCTGAGGACATACACTGTTCTACCACCCACACACCTTGCTGGCCCCCACACTAACTAAGCAAACTGGCGCACTACAATGTCCAGCAACACCTTATTTGCTCCAGGCTGATACTGTGACTCTACAGCTGATACCACTGTGTGTACAGCACTGTTTATCCCCTGCATTATTTGTTATCCTGCTGTTAGCAATAAACCTGCAAACCTAGTTAAGCACACACTGTCTGACCTGTACTCCATTTCACAATTCTGCTGGTGCCTATTGTTCTTCTACACCAGTAGGTCCTGTCAACAGACATTATATCTTCTTCACAGACAAATGCAGGGGGGGTTTCCGTCTGCCTGGAAACCCCCCTCCCCAGCACACACATGACCACAGTAGAAACAGTAATATAATAGAATTTTGCTAGTGTTGCATGTTCTTCTCAGTATCACATATGAAATAATTAGCACCACCTGTGGATCTTTTAACATGTATCAGACAGTAATGAATAACCTATGCACCAACTAGGAGATCTGGAAAACATGCACTGTTAGGGATGCACTGCTATAGAGCCCAATATTATTATTATTATTAACAGTTTCTTATATAGCGCAGCATATTCCGTTGCGCTTTACAATTGGAACATTAACAGAACAAAACTGGGTAATAACAAACAGATATATATTTAGGAAGGCCCTGCTCGCAAGCTTACAATCCATAGAAATACCGCCGGCCGCAAGGCAGCCTGACAGATGGACAGATCCCGGCAGCGGCAGCCAGACAGCGCTGGAAATCCTGATCGTCCTCAGGTAAGTATATACCAACCTAACCATCCTACCAGGGTCGGATTAAAGGGGGGGCGACAGGGGTGATCGTCCCTGGGCCCCCACAACTGACGGGCCCCCACACTCAGCCATCGGGGTTAAAGTGAACCGGAGGAGACGGAACCAGTTCCGCCTCCTCCGGACACCTAACCCCGGTGCCGCTGGGAGGCACCATTGACCAGGCGCCCGCTGAGATTGTAACCAGCGGGCACCCGGCTCCCTCCCCGCAGCGGCAGCCAGAGCCGGAGGCTAGAGCACACTCGTGAGCTCCGGCTTCCGGCTCACGCTGTGCACTATGGGAGAGACGTCATGACTCTCCCATAGTGCAGAGGAGCAACCGGGCGGACCAGAAGGCAGCGGGAGCCGGGCTTAAGGTAAGTATGAGTTTTTTTTCTTTTTAGCGCAAGCGGCTTTTCCATTGAGGGCATTGCTCGAGGGAGGCATTACTACTGAGGGCATTGCTCGGGGGAGGCATTACTACTGGGGGACATTACTACATGGGGCATTACTACTGAGGGCATTGCTCAGGGGGGCATTACTACAGGGGGCATTACTCGGGAAGGGGCATTACTACAGGGGGCATTACTGGGGGGGCATTACTACTGCAGGGCATTACTGGGGGGGCATTACTACTGAGGGCATTGCTTGGGGGGGCATTACTACTGGGGGGCATTACTACAGTGGGCATTACTGGGGGGGCATTACTCAGCATTACTACAGGGGGCATTACTCGGGAAGGGGCATTACTACAGGGGGCATTACAACCAGGAGCACCATTCTTGGGGCATTACTATTGGGGACTACTTCAAGGTAGGGTATTACTACTGGGGCACTAGTTCATAAGGAGCATAACTTATAAGGGCACTAATACAGGGGCATTTATACAGAGAGTACTACTACAGGGGGCATTACTACTGGTGCCACTACCACAGGGGGCATGACTAATGGGGACACTACTACTGGGGGCATAACTACTGGGGGCACTACTACTGGGTGCACTGCATAAAGGGCACCACTACTGTGGGCTCTGAATATGGGGCACTACCACAGTGGGCACTGACACTACTTGGCCCCCATTGTGCATACCCCCAGTTTGTCACATTTAATAGGGGCCCCCACATGTTTGTTGCCCAGGGGCCCCCACAGACCCTGCCCCTTACCCTAATCCTCCTTAGGGGTGCCTAACCCTAACCTCCCCCCCAAGTGCCTAACCCTAATCCCCCCTGTAAGTGCCTAGCCCTAACCGCCCCCTTCCCCGCTGCCTAACCCTAAGTCCCCCCCGGGGGTGCCTAACCCTCCCTACCCCTAGCCTAACCCTAGCCCCCCTGGAGGGGTGCCTAACCCTAAGTCCCCCCAGGTGCACTAAACCTAACCCTCCCCCCCAGCGGCTGTCCGCTAGCGGCGCCCGGCATCCCTTCGATCGGGATGCCGGGCGCCTGTCTCCCGGCGTCGGGAAAATGACAAGCGTCTAGATATAGATGCCTGTCATTTAACCCGCGCCGGGATAAAGCAATCGGGAAGCCGGCTGTCGGCTGTGGATCCCCAATATGTACATATATTGCCAGGGCAGTGCTAGGTTCTTATGCTGCTCCTCCAGACTTCCGGACTTGCTCCAATAGTCTGGAATGGAGCACACATCTACATTTTCTAAAATAAAAACATCCAGCTCAGGAAGGATGTCCCTACTGCCACATATAATGGCTTACTGTGATTGCTGGTCCTGTATATGCTGGAATTATGATATACCGTACAATACACTTTGTATGACGCATAATAAAACTGGTTGTGTACTAATTCTGCCCTCTCCATGGACTGGCCACATTCCCTCTAAAATGAAGCATTTGGAAACCCCCCTCTAGAAATCCTGCGTTTGCCACTGTTCTTTATGTGTATGATTGCTCTAAACAAATTATTTTTGAAAAATATCAAATAAAAATTAATCAAATGTCTACTCAGTGCATATAAAGTAAAGGAAAAGCAGATGCAATTTTGATTTTATGGATTCAGAAAGACTCCAAATCAGATAAATTGAGTCCTGCTGAACACATCAGTCACAGAAATGCACAGTTCAATAATTGTGACATATTTAAGTCACGCAAGAAAACTATAGATGACCAGAATTCATCCCTCCAAAAACATCTCAATTGTCTCTAAATTTCAGTCCATATGGTAATTGCTGATATCCAGCGGAGACAGTACTCTAGTTCAGTGTGCATCAAACAATTCAGAAGTTCCTCAAATAAATGAAAATGGACAATATGTAATGGATGTTGTGAAACCCCAAAAAGTGGAACTGAGGCTCCTGGAACATTGTTGGTGTTCACCTCACATTCAATAAGTACGAGCAAGAAACTTCCACAAAGGTAGAAGTTTTATTGATACAATTACAATGGTACGGAACATCCAATTCCAATATCGGGCAATATATTGTCAGCGGGGCCATGCTGCCGAATGCCGAAAGGTGTCCGTTGGGTTCTAGCGCCCTGCCATTAACCCTCACAATGCCAGGGTATCACAGTCATTGTACATATAATATCGGCCAAAGACATACTTGCAACTCTCTCCCTTATTATCAGGGAGACACCCTAAAATAGTAGTAATCTCCCTGTTTCTCTGAAGAGTCTAGTAATCTCCCTGATTGCACCTTACCCAATTATGAAGCTGTTATATAAAAAACAGAGATATATACATTCAACTGGGATCATTAGTATCATTTCCCTGCATTGGTTATAAGGCCCAATGATCCCTATGTTTCCATGCATTTTCTGCAAAAGTATCAGTGTGTTTTCATCAACAAATAGATTGTACTAACTGCATTTGGGCTCATTCACATTTGGATGTAAGTCAGTATATGACACGCCCCTCAGATGTAGCAGTACACGCCCACTTTGCCATCGCGCTCATAGGTGCTGCTATCACAATCTCCCTGAAATGTTTTTTTTCAAAAGTAGGCAAGTATGGCCAGGTAGAGAATGACATTTAAGCCCCGTACACACTGGACAATACATTTGAACGATATGAACAATAACAATATATTTGAACGATATATTGTTCAAATCGTCCAGTGTGTATGCACTTACCGACGAACAATGCGCACAACCGCGGGTCGTTAATGATATCCCCATCCATCTGTACATGCAGTCTAATCTGGGGATATTCTTAGTGATATCATGCTGCCAAATGCAGCATGCCCCCCCCTCGCGAATCCCCCACCAGCCACTTCCTGCCGTCATTCGTCGTTGCTAGCATCGGCAAGTGGGTATGCTGCTCTTCCCAATGCTGGCACCCCTGCTGAGCCCGATGCATCCGACATCGCTCCATACACACATCGTCCAGTGTGTACGGGGCTTTAATCTGTATTATTGTCATACACGGTGCGATTTGCAAACAATCCAATCTCGTTTGCGCTTTCCCTTGAATTCCTGAACACTCCCGGACAAACGATATCCACACACAGAACGATTTTACAAACGACCAAATGATATAGATGGGTTGCTAACGACTGCAGATCGTTGATGATATATTGTTTGGTTGCAAACGACCTCACGATGCATCTGCTGGAACAATTAAAAATAGTGGAGGGGAGTGGCCAGGATCAGTGACGACAAATCGTCCATCGCATCGTTCATCACACGGAACGTTGTGTGCCAAATCGTGAACGATAGGTCGATATCTTTCTGCAGGTTCAATCGATCAGAGATCACGATCAGCGACAGCGGGGGCGCACATCGGCATCATTATCATGGCCACACACGGCCCTTTTTAAATGATTTATAGTACCAATCGGTCGAAAACGGCCAAATCATTTAAAAAAATCGCACCGATGCAGGTGGACCAAAGAAAAAGATTGTCAGCACTGTTATTATTTGCATATAAATTGCTAGAGGGAGAGATTTATGTTGTTAGAATGTGTGTGAGACTGATTGCTAAATTAGTTGAATGTAACAATACTGTGAGAAGTTACTGAGTTATTACCATGTATCCGTTTGCTATTGATCTAAGTTATGACACACATCATTTGATTTTCCTCATTAAATTATTCTTCTTCATCATGTTTTTTTTTTATTTTAATCTTGTTTCTGTATCCCGCCTCTTTTCATTTACATTCCTTTGTCACTCCTTCACTTTGCCTGTCCCTATGGATGAACATACTGCATTGACAGACATTTACAGTACGATGTTAATCTGTGTCAGGTGAGATAGACTGACACCAGTGTCTGAAGTCCTTATTGATTAACTGCTGAGGGTTTAAAGAGACTGGTGCTGCAATGCCATAGGTCAGCAAGACATCAATCAATGCTTGGGGACATATAAATATATTGTACAGGACTGTGTCACAGTGGTTAGCATTGCTGCCACACAGTGCTATCGCATGAATTTGATTACAACCAGGGGAACTATGGGCCTGATTCAGAGCCGGACGCTCTGACAGAGCACTCGCTCTGAATCAGGGCTGGGCATTTTTTTTTTAAGAAAAGCCTCCTGGCCGCTCGCATAGCTGTGGGTGACCACCCACAGCTATAGCGAGCGGCCATGATGATGGTCGCAATGGTCAAGACCATCGCGACCATCGGGCTTGCGACGAGACCCTTGTGGTAGGGTCTCGTTGCCACAAGCTCCAGAGATCTTTCAGCTCTAACAGAGCCGAAAGCTCTCCCACTGACATCACTTGTGATGTCAGTGGGGCCGGCCCCAGATGGTAGGCGTTCCCATGGGAATGCCTCCGTCTGGGCAGCCACGCCCCCGGCCCGCCCACCAAAGGGGGCGTGCTGTCACTCAACATCGACAGCACGCCCCCTTTGGTACGAGACCCGAAGCGACGGAGTGCCTGTCGCTATCTGGGTCTCGCGCATGCGCACGACGGAGCCAGCTCCGTTGTGCGTATGCTCACTAGCCTGCCATCAACCCAGTTGCAAGCGCACAGCGCTTGCGACCAGGTCTGAATCAGGCCCTATGTGTGTGGGATCTGAATGGTCTCTCTGTGTCTGTGTGTTTCCTCTGGGTGCTCCGGTTTGCTCCCATGCTCCAAGAACATTGATATCCTAACCCAGGGCTGACAAGAGCTGTGCTAGATGCCGGTGCTCATGGCGGGCAAGGCCGCAACCCATTATAACTTATGTAGAAGGAGAGTACTGTGGCCACGTCATATTGAGGCCCTCAGGAAGGGGTGTCAATGCCCTAACCATAAACAAACCACAGATCTGTCCTCATACATAGCATAGGACACAAGACACCTGGCATGAGAGAGATTCTTAGAAAAGAGTAGCGTACTGTACTTATTAAGATTTCGCATCTTCCACGCTTTGCAGACACAGTGATAAGCCACTCACAGTGCGCTAGAGAGGCTGAGCTGTGACATTAATAGCACAGGGATTGGTTTTACACACATACAAAGTCTCAGATTAAGGACAACAGAACTCGGTGTGAGATAAACCCGTGCCCGCACACAGCGCAGAACTTTTTACACAGATTCAGACTCACACACTAATGCACCAATATGCACCAATGTCACACAACAATTGATCAGTGTAATCTAGCAATGTATTTTTGTCACTCCCAGTTGTTGAGTAAGAAAGACCGAGTCATCCGGGACCTGGCCGAGAGGGGTAATTTGGAGCAACTTTAGCAACAATGTACGAGGACTCATCTGCACTAGGATAATTGGCAATCGACACAAAAAGGACCCTAGGGGTACTGATTTTAAATTTGGATGTGCATGATTAATTACTGACAGCTTTAGGTGGGGGTCTCACCATTCTTTTTGTTTCAGCCAGCTGCACTCTCTCAAGAAATAGGGATGCATCAAGCGCAGCCTGACTAGAATACCACATACAGTATTTACAGTACAGTATATAGCACAGGATGCAGTCAGGATACCGGTGAGCGCTATCATGCCTGCCGATATCCCGACATGGGACTAAAGATAGGCGTCAAAATCCAGACACCTATCATTTGCCCCAGTACAGAATGCTGACACCCGGCATACCTAACAAAGGTATGCCGGTGTTTTAGCATCTAGCCACGGGGGGGTGGGTGGGTTGGGGTTAGGGACCCCCGGGGGGACTTAGGGTTAGGCACCCTCGGAGGGTTATGTTAGGGGAAAGGGGGGTTAGGTTTAGGCACCACTAGGAGGGATAGGCTTAGGCACCCCCCTGGGAGGGCAAGGTTTAGGGTGTGGGAAGTGGGGGTTAGCTATAGGCACTAATGGGGGGACGTTAGGGATAGACACTAGGGGGGGTTAGGCTTAGGCAGCCCCCCCGGGAGGGCTAGGTTTAGGGTGTGGGAAGTGGGGGTTAGCTATAGGCACTAATGGGGGGACATTAGGGATAGACACTAGGGGGGGTTAGGCTTAGGCACCCCCCTGGGAGGGCTAGGTTTAGGGTGTGGGAAGTGGGGGTTAGCTATAGGCACTAATGGGGGGATGTTAGGGATAGACACTAGGGGGGTTAGGCTTAGGCAGCCCCCCCGGGAGGGCTAGGTTTAGGGTGCGGGGAGGGGGATTAGCTATAGTCACTAACGGGGGGAGGTTAGGGTTAGGCATCCCTAAGGGAGGGGTAGGGAGAGGAGAGGGGAGGGTTAGGGTAATTACCTTCAGCTGTCGGGATTTCGACCCGCCGGCGCTGCCGCTGTCACTATTTGATCCGGCGGCTAAACAGTCCCCGGTATTACATACCGATTCCTATAGCACCCACATACACCACAGTGTTATATAGAAACATACAATGAAATGTATATAGGCAAAGCCATCATCTTTTCACGCACAAATGAGTGACTTCCTATTGACAGGTGCTGCTCGTAAGAGCTGGGGTTCACCTCTCCCCCCATGTCTACCATCAGCAGCCCTCTCTCAGTGACAGGGAACATTGCCAGGTGCCAGCGCTGGCTTCCCCAAATCATCTTCGTAGTTTCAGTATTTAGCAATACTTTGTGTAATAAATGGCCTCTGGCAGAATCATTTTACAGATATCAAGGATACATCTGAATTTGCCACAAAGTTTTCATGGATGGTGGTCTCCTTTCCCAGCCTCCAGCACTGGCACTACAGCGTTATTTCCTATAATGGTGGGATTTCCGCTGGAGTATTACCTCCAGAGATATAGAAGTGATTCTTTCCAAGTAGCAGATGCTGTCACAAAGCCCTCAGTTTATATGCTGTGCTTATCTTTGGTAAATGGAAAACGGGTTTGTTTGTTTGTTTAAAGGTAAATTAACTGTTGTTCTTTTTGTGACTCCTTTATCTTCTCTCCAATCCTACAGTTTAGTTATTCTTTACATACTATTGGTTAAAAATACGTGTTTACCTACAGAATCTGGCTGATAAACGTACATATATGAACGTTCCTCTCTGACGGTGAATATTTACTAAAGTGCGGGTTTTTAGAAGTGGAGATGTTGCCTATAGCAACTAGGGGTGTGCACCGGACACTTTTCGTGTTTTGTGTTTTGGTTTTGGATCTGGATCTTTCTTCGTGTTTTGGATCTGGATTGGTTTTGCCAAAACCACCCTTCCGTGTTTTGGGTTCTGGGTTTTGTGTTTTGGATCTGGATTTTTTCTTAAAAAATAAAAAAAACCCGCTAAAATCACATAAATGGGCCTTTTTTTGTTCCTACGCTATTAATAACCCCAATAACATTAATTTCCACTCATTTCCACTCTATTCTGAACACCTCACACCTCACAATATTGTTTTTAGGCCAAAAGGTTGTACCGAGGAAGCTGGATGACTATGCTAAGCGACACAAGGGGGCGGCACAAACACGTGGCCCATCTAGGAGTGGCACTGCAGTGGCAGACAGGAAGCCAATCAGCGTTATGGTGCCCATTTGCATGTAGCACGAACCCGGGAGATCCGTGCTACATGCATCTGTGTGATTGGCACAGAGCAATGACAGGTCCGTGAGACCCGTCTGTGCTGCTGTGGTAAAAAAAAAAAAAAAAACCTGTGTAAAAAAAGAAAAAAATGGCGTGCACCCCCCCAAAAAAGAGCAACCAGCCCCGGGCATTAGTAACCCAGTGCTGGGTGTGCTTAAAAACAGGGGACAAACGACGTAGGGGTCCCCTGTACTTAAGCACAACCAGCACCGGGCTAGTCAGAACCAGCGCTGGTTGCCAAAATACGGGGGACAAACGACGTAGGGGTCCCCTGTATTCTGCGCAACCAGCTCTGGGCTCTGATCCGGTCCTGGTTCTGGAAATATAGGGGACAAAAAATGAGTAGGGTTCCCCTGTATGTTCCAGAACCAGCACTGGACTTTTTCTAGCGGGGGGCTGATGCCACAGCCAGGGGAGCCCTTTCACCGGGCCCCCCAGCCGCAGCATCAACCCTGACCGCTAGTCAGCCCAGGCCGGGGATCCCTGGAGAGCTGGGGACCCCCCCAATAAAGGGGTCACCCTCTCCAGGGCACCCCAGGCCCAGGCTGATAGCCCGGGGCTATCCCCGCCACCCCTGGTGGCGGTGGGTGGCGGGTTGATTGTGTGGTGTGGTGTAAATAAAGAATATCAAACATTGTCTTTACAAGTAGAACTGCAAGTCCCAGCTAGCCTGCCCCGCATGCTGGTACTTGGAGAACCACAAGTACCAGCATGCAGGGCATTAAGGGCCCACTAGTACCTGTAGTTCACCTGTAAAAAAAATGTTTAAAAAAACACAGGACACACACACCGTGACAGTATAAGTTTATTAAACATACATACACACACACACATGTACACATACTCACCTATGTAACCTGTAGCATCGGTCCACTTGTCCGGTAAAGTATCCCTAGGGGACCTGTGAAAAAAAACATACTCACCATCTCCTATGCGAGGTTCTGTCCTCTTCGTTCCAAAGTAGGCATCCCCGGACTTGGCAAAAAAAAAAAACGAAAACGCGATCCACGAACTTAGTACCGTTCTATAGAACGGTACTTCCCGAATGAGAGCTTAGCGGCGGGGTATCACCATGGAAACCCCGCTGCTAAGCGTTCATTGGCTGAGAGAGGTCATCTCCCGTCTCTCAGCCAATGAACGGCTCCCTCCATTGTAGTCAATGGTGGGAACCGCAGGGTAAACTTTAATAACCTTGCGGCTCCCAGCATTGACTACAATGGAGGGAGCCGTTCATTGGCTGAGAGAGACGGGAGATGGCCTCTCTCAGCCAATGAACGCTTAGCAGCGGGGTTTCCATGGTGATACCCCGCCGCTAAGCTCTCATTCGGGAAGTACCGTTCTATAGAACGGTACTAAGTTCGTGGATCGCGTTTTTGTTTTGTTTTTTTGCTAAGTCCGGGGATGCCTACTTTGGAACGAAGAGGACAGAACCTCGCATAGGAGATGGTGAGTATGATTTTTTTCACAGGTCCCCTAGGGATACTTTACCGGACAAGTGGACCGATGCTACAGGTTACATAGGTGAGTATGTGTACATGTGTGTGTGTGTGTGTGTATGTATGTTTAATAAACTTATACTGTCACGGTGTGTGTGTCCTGTGTTTTTTTTAAACATTTTTTTACAGGTGAACTACAGGTACTAGTGGGCCCTTAATGCCCTGCATGCTGGTACTTGTGGTTCTCCAAGTACCAGCATGCGGGGCAGGCTTGCTGGGACTTGCAGTTCTACTTGTAAAGACAATGTTTGATATTCTTTATTTACACCACACCACACAATCAACCCGCCACCCACCGCCACCAGGGGTGGCGGGGATAGCCCCGGGCTATCAGCATGGGCCTGGGGAGCCCTGGAGAGGGTGACCCCTTTATTGGGGGGGTCCCCAGCTCTCCAGGGATCCCCGGCCTGGGCTGACTAGCGGTCAGGGCTGATGCTGCGGCTGGGGGGCCCGGTGAAAGGGCTCCCCTGGCTGTGGCATCAGCCCCCCGCTAGAAAAAGTCCAGTGCTGGTTCTGGAACATACAGGGGAACCCTACTCATTTTTTTCCCCTGTATTTCCAGAACCAGGACCGGATCAGAGCCCAGAGCTGGTTGCGCAGAATACGGGGGACCCCTACGTCGTTTGTCCCCCGTATTTTGGCAACCAGCTCTGGTTCTGACTAGCCCGGTGCTGGTTGTGTTTAAGTACAGGGGACCCCTATGTCGTTTGTCCCCTGTATTTAAGCACACCCAGCACTGGGTCACTAATGCCCGGGGCTGGTTGCTCTTTTTTTGGGGGGGAGGACGCCATTTTTTTCTCTTTTTACACAGGTTTTTTTTTTTTTATTTACCACAGCAGCACAGACGGGTCTCACGGACCCGTTAGTGCTCTGTGTCAATGACACAGATGCAAGTAGCACGGATCTCCTGGTCCGTGCGTGCATCTGTGTCATTGAAATACACAGCAGCACAGACGGGTCTCACTGACCCATCTGTGCTCTGTGTCACTGTCAATCACACAGATGCATGTAGCACGGATCTCACGAGTCCGTGCTACATGCAAATGAGCACCATAATGCTGATTGGCTGAGAGCCGTGACAGACGGCTCTGTCAGCCAATCAGCACTTTGCCCATTAAAGGCAAAGGCATTTTTTTTTAAATGGCCGCTCGAGGCAAAACCTCGAGATCCGACAGCAGATCTCGAGGTTTTGCCTCGGGAGAGGGATCCGGGGCAGACAGGGAGATCCGAGCTTGGGCTCGGATCGCCCCGGATCCCCGAAGTTCGGGTGGGTTCGGTTCTCAGGGAACCGAACCCGCTCATCCCTAATAGCAACCAATCAGAATCTACTTATCATTTATCTAGCACCTTCTAGAACACAGGGTCTCAAACTCGGTCCTCAGGACCCCAAACAGTGCAGGTTTTCCAGATCTCCTCACAGAATCACAAGTGAAATAATTAGCTCTGCCTGTGGATCTTTACAATGTGTCAGTGAGTAATGAGTACACCTGTGCACCTGCTGGGTGACCTGCAAAATGTGAACTGTTTGGGGGGCCTGAGGACCGAGTTTGAGAACCACTGTTCTAGAAGATTATAGCTAGATTCTGGTTGCTATGGGCAACAGGATGCAATCGGGAAACCGGCTGACCTTATACCGACAGCCGGCTTCCCGACTGTCATATCCCGGCGAGGGTGAAATGCCCGGCATCTAGATGTAGACGCCGCTCATTTCCCCGATGCCGGGAGAACGGCGCCCGGCATCCCGATCGAAGGGATGCCGGGCGCTGCGAGCGGACAGCAGCAGGGGGAGAGGGTTAGGGTTAGGGCACCCGGGGGGACTTAGGGTTAGGCACTCCCCCGGGAGGTTAGGGTTAGACTAGGGGGATGAAGGGTTAGGGTTTGGCACCCACCCGGGGGACTTAGGTTTATGCAGCAGGGAAGGGGGGGGTTAGATTTAGGCACTTAGAGGGGGGATTAGGGTTAGGCACTTGGGGGGGAGGTTAGAGTTAGGCACCCTTAAGGAAGGGTTAGTGTTAGGGAGGTAGGTTAGGTTAGTAAATACTTACCTAGGGACGATCGGGATTTCTAGCGCTGTCGGTCTGCCGCTGCCGGGATCTGTGCCAGTGTCGGGCTGCTGCTGCCAGGCGGCCGGCGGTATTTCATACCGATTCCATGGGCAACATCTCCACTTCTAAGAACCCGCACTTTAGTAAATATATCCCTGATTGTCAGCAATCAGACTTTTATCACTTGACATATTAATTATTGAAACAAAAAGACAAATACAGTATATATATAAATAGTCAGAGCAAATGTGTCTAGCATCCTATTTAAGATTATAGATCTAAAGAAAAAAGACTTGTCGTCTGTGTTTTTTTTCTTTTTTGGCTTTCCTATTTCCCCAAGGTGCTACTACAGCTTAATGGACATTTGTGGGTCAATAAGTACTGCTGCTGATGTTCCTATCTCCATTTAATTAGAAGTACCTGTGGCTATAACACGTTCTGAACAAATGATCTTCCACTAGATGGAAATTCAATCAGTTTTGTGTCCTTTTTGTGTCACTTCCTGGATGTAGTGTCTGCACTCAGTTATTTATCTGTGCCGCAGTCCTTTTCTCTCATCGTAAAACTGCACTCTCAGGTAGGGTTTATCCAGATAAGTGCTAATTAAATCTCTTTTGATTGGTGTTTTGGTAAGCACTATAAAGTGCTAAAAGGTAATGGATCATTGTCTTCCCATTCTAATACACATAAAAGGTGCACTCCCTACTTCTGCACTGTATCATGCTGAACATTAAAAAAATGTTTATCTGGATTACCCTTTATAGCATTTTGCTCATAGGACTGTTATTTTATTGTTTATTTTTTTAGTGTATTGAACCGACAACAACCGAAATTAGGGGAACCGAGTCAAACCGAGGGCCCTTTTCAGACCCGTTCGCACGTAGCCTGCTGATGTCTGCAATGTGCGCATGCGTATAAGTCGCAGTGCAAGTGCGCAAACTAATCCATGCGATCGGGAAGCGTTGGCTCGCTGCACATAGCCAGCTCGCTAGAATGAGTGACAGGACAAGCCGTTTATGGGTGGTGACAGGGGATGGTCCATGAAAACGAGGGTGTGGGGGTGCAAACACAGGCGGGTCTGAGCATCTTAACGCAATTTCAGAGGTGTGGATAATTAAGACGCAGCATCATAATACACGTAACATGGCTGTATTACACACTGAAGCACTCACAGTGCTTGCGGTAGGGTATGGTCAGCCACAAGGGCTGCGCTCGCTTCCCATGGTACTCGATGTTACCGATTGTTGCATACACTTCCTGAAGATGACGTTTATAAGTGGGCATCTTCAGACAGGCTGGTGGGCATGCAAATACACACCGCGATCGCTCGCCAAGACATAGTGGGTGTGCCGATGCTTTGCCGTGCGATCGCAGGATTTGCATACTTTGGCTGCGTGCGAACGCATCTAGCGAGCAGGTCTGATTTGGGCCCCAAGTCCCAGTGCGTATCTTTCTGCGGTTCGGAACTCGGATTTAAGAACCGAACTCAGGTTTTCGGTTGCCTGCTATTAGGTCAAAATGACATCATTTTAGCTGTTTTTTTAATAATTATTTTTTAAATAAAATACAGATCCAAATCCAAAATCAAAACACGTGAGAGTGGTTTTGCAAAAAAACCCACAAAGATAAATCCGGATCTAAAACCAAAACCAAAACACGGGGGTCGGCGCACATCTCTAATTGAAAGACAACTCTTCTACGATTCCATCTGCCCTGAGTAGCATTGACTTTGTGCAAGGATTTCCATAGGCTGAATATTTTATGAATGACAGTAAACAATTTTTATAGACATGGGGCAAGATTTCTAAACCCTTTATCCGTGATCCGGTACATTCTGCCACTTATCGAGTACACACTGGCGTTAATATTGCCGGTATGCATCTAGAATTGCGATTCTACTCGCAAAGGACAGCTCTCCCGATAAGAGCTGTCCTTTGCCAAGAGGCACTTTCGGGTTTATGATCCAGAAGTCTCTACACATGCCAAGTATGACAAGTGCGCCGCCGGTGGTGCTGGGAAATAATCCAATTAGATCCCTCTCAGAGGAAAATGTTGAAAGAAGCCCATTTTCTTCTTTTGGGTAATGTCATCTAAAGATGGTGTTGCCCACCGGATCCAAACTCCAGAATGCGATACATTCTGGAGCTTGGACGCGGTGAGTAATGCCATCTCTAGGGCAAAACTTCGAAAATGGCATTTTCAGAGTTTTGGCTGCATTCTTGCCCTTAGTACATAAACATGACCTTTATGTTTGCTGTACCTAATTCTTCAGTAAACAAGAGTGTTAATGTGTGTGTTACTGTCTACTGAAATGCATTGTTGATAAATGAATATTGCCAAGTGTTTCTTTGCTCTTGCAAAGTAAAATAAACATAAGAAAGGATTCACTATTGCTATCTTTACTGTAATACTATTTTGTATGATTACATTGTGAATAAACTCATAGTTTATGGTATCACACATATCGTTCATAAATATCGTACCGTGTGTACCCACCTTAAAAGACAGAAAGCCCTTCACTCCCCCAAACAGCAAGTACAGTTGAGACCTTCTCATTCAAGGGAAGAAGATAACTAACACTCACAACAGCAAACATACAATTTATAGGCAGAGGATTTCAAACACCCTAGTGATCTAATGGAATCATTAGAATAGCCTGCAACAGCTGCACAGGATGATGCACCAATATGAAAAGGGCATGTGCCACAATCCGCAGATGACAGAACTAAACACGAACCAGCATTTAAAAATCAGACAGAACTGAAACTTGTGAGAGGCCATCAGCCTCATGAGCAGATTTAAGATTCATTTTGGAATCCACATCCGCACGACCCTTATAATCAGCAAATGAAAACCCAACTGAATATCATGTAACAAAAATAATGCCATCTCCCTGAGACGACAACACCCAAGCCAACTCTGGCATTGGTGGGGGTAGTTGTGATGCCCTTGGCTTCCACGAGCACCAGGAGTCCACCACAGAAGGGGAGGTAGAAGGGTATGCAGCAGACACCACTAGCAAAGCTGCAAATACCAGGCGTGCAATCAGCCGGCATTCAGCTGCAGCCAATGAGATAGGGGATGGAGATAAAGGCTGAGCAGCTTCAGCCGAATACCACATGGCATCCTACATAGTGCAGATGTTCCCTGCATCGTGCAAGTGTGTATTCACTTGCCGATGCAGGGCCACGTCACCCGTCGGACGGGAATAGAACAAAGATTACGCATTAAAACGGTGTGTAGCTGGCTTTACTTACACAATCTTTGTTCTGATAGCTAAACACGTTTACACTTCATTCACCGTCATTTAAAATGTTGACGCAGGCAAGCAGGCCTCGTCTAACAGGCAATGAAATAGTTTAGAGAAATAAGAACATCATTTATTAAATTGTTATATGAAAGCAGCTACAATGCTTACTGATCATAAAACAATAAATAACAAGATAACATAACGTATAAGAAAACAAATTTAAAATACAAGGAGAAAGTATCGGAATATAAAACATACATACGAGCTGTATAATATGCACCAAGGGAAATTAGCTTGGAAGAATGGACATCTTATCAAGTCGATTGATTTACCAAAGTCTGACAATTTGCTATCTCATACACATTAGTATATAACCATTTTCCACAGGATGTGCAATTAGAGACCAGGTTATGTGCTAATATGGGGGAGTGAATTCCCCCTAGGTGGGAGTTGAAGTTGAAGCACAAATATTCCAAAATCTTATACCCATATCTTCTCTTGGACATTATACAGAGATATAACACCCACTTGAATCAATCCGACATAACTTCCCACACATTTACATACCAAATATGATATAATTAAGACCCATTCAAGAACATATGCAATGGGCTCGATACTATTCTGCACGATGTGAATAGCCCTGGGAATCAGCTCCCGGAGCTATTTAATACACCACGCAGCTAAACCCGACTAAGGATTTCTTCTCGCACTCCTCCGGGAATGCGAGCAGAAATCCGACAAAAGTCCCGGCGCCAGGCTGTTTTCTGCCCATCGTGACTGGAAAGCAGCAACGCGCCGGGAAGTAAGGTCGGGGAATTCCCGTTCTTGCGCCTTAAACAGGGTGTTTAGTCGTGAGAACGGGCATTCTACGACTAAACACTGCGCACAATTGAATAGCTCCGGGAGCTATCTCCCTGCGCTATTTACATCGCGGGCAAATGAATCGAGCCCAATAACTGTAGGTCATACTTGTCTACTTTAGTAATTCCTTCTCTGGGAAAAAGCCCGTAGAGGAGATACAAGAGGGTGACGTTGGGGGTGGGGCTGGACTATATGCATCATTAGGCTAGATGACTCGATTGTCATAGAATCGCATCACTAGGCCTCACCCCCTCCTCACAGACCGTGGATTCCCGGTAAGATTTTCCACATTTCTGCCCACGGCACTAGGAAGTTGGCAGCATGCGGGAGGAGTGCCTACTCTTCTGGTGGTGCGGGGGGCTTCCACAAAATTCTTGAGCCTCCCATAGGTTCCAGGAGAGCAGACAAGTATGTGGTAGGTTCCCTATGCATTAGTTATTTACACCTAGCTGTCACATTCTGAGTATTCCATAGATTCGGCCCGGGACCCTTGGACTGAACAGAGGAGGTTTAATGTAACTCTTGTGCGTGGGTATAACAGGAGTATAGGTACACTAGTGATGGTGTAGGAACCACAGACTTGTGACATGCATGGATACTGAACTGGAACTGGAGTAATTAGACCAGGTCCATTGGGCGACCCCTCGCCTAGTGACCTGTGAAGGCCAGAAAGACCAGGGATACACTCCAGAGACAAGAGTGAACTCCAGGACTCAGAACTATATAGTACTGGTAGATAAGAACTCAAAACTCAAGCCAGGAATCGGTCCCTTATGAATTCAGAATACAACTTGAGGAAGCTGTAACTCTGGTACTGCTCTGATGGGAAGACCTGGAACTGGAACCACTGAGAAACTCAGAAACTGAGAGTCAGGATAAGTAATACAGCTTACTGGACACCTCAGTGTACAGACTGTATACTGCACACTGAACCCTAGCCCTGGAACCAGCACCCTTCTCTGAACCAGCCTAAGACAGTAGCACACAGCACAGGGAGGCCAATACAAGGTCAGCACAATAGTATAACCCAATAACCTGGACAACCACCAAGCACAGAGTAAAACAGAATAAGTAACCTGCATGCACTGTCCAAGTGGTATGATGGAATGAAGACCACGGCTGTACTCGCTGGCTCTGCACTGAGGAGCAGTTACTTGGTATGCAGCGTAAAAGCTGCTGCGTTGATAGGTGACAATACACAGCGGCAGATGGAAAGCAAGTCTGTACGCAGCTTAGAAGCTGTGGCATTGACAGGTAACGGAACACAGCGGCATATTGTAAATAGTGAGAATCCACGAAGTAGCAGATAGAGTCACAGAGAACAGGGTCAGAGGATACAAGGAGTAAACCTGGAGCCTAGAACTATCTTGGGTAGGAACACGTTGTTCAGGCCATGAGTTGCTCACAGGAATTGGTTTAACTAGGAGACAGTCCATCCCAATTGGAGCAGATGATTAGGTGAGCACTGGATAGCTGCTCAGGTGCATCAAGTAATAAAAATGGAATGTTTCTGCATAGGCCTGGATTCAGCAATGAAGAGTGTCTGAGCTTGTCAGAAATGCTAAGACCCAGATTTGTGACACTAGTGCACCTTACAGTATGCCCTATGTGTCCCTGAACTTAGTTCGGAACCCAGATTCACAAATCATGAGATGTGAGGACAATATATATAACATTTATATTTGCCTTTGCCCAATATGGAAAGCCACCCTGAGTTCTCAGAGCCCTTACAGTAGGTCTCTTTGGATAAGACCCCCTCTAGGATGGTTCCCTTATGTCTCTTTAGGTGTCAAAACGTCCTCTAAGACTAGGACACAGTTCACCCCATGAAGTCTTTGTAGCTGTTCAGTTGTGTGGTTTCCCTTTTTGAATTTTGGGCCATTTTTGCAGTCCTACCTCTGGAGCCACCACTGCTCCTGATACTTCCATTCAAATTATCCGACTTAATCAACTTAATGGAATCACCACTCTCCATAGTCCTTCCTGCTTATTGATCTTTCTTGTATAATACATAAGTTTATTCATTTTTGGGGACCTTTCTATATCCAAGTTCTTACATTTATCCTGAGTAAATCATCTGTAGCACTTTGTTGTCTGCGATAACCAGATATTCTTTTCCTCCCGTACAAACAGAATCTTATTGACTCAATTTAAAAATTGTAAATCCTACCTAGTTGCCATATGGAAGGCGTATTCGCATGATTTTACAGTAAAGAACTTTCCAAAGCTTGGAACATTTTCTCATATTCTCCAGATGCCCTGCACATTCTTATTCTTCTGTACAAAGACATTTTTTCATTATTACCTATCGCTGAGTTTGTCTCCACTTTCCCATCAGCCATCAAATCATGGCTGAGGAATTGGTATTTTAAGGCCTTTCAATTTTCTGACATTTCATCACAACATTGTCAGTGAGTCCAATCAACTATACCATTATCATTCCTATAACCTTATCATTCTACAGCATAAACGAATAACACTCACTTTCTACCTTCCTGACACTGAGACAGATCAGAGAATTTATAAAAAGTTGCAAAACTTGTCCTACTTCACTTTCCGTATAAAGGGCCCAGTCACTACTCTACATCATCTCCGATGTTATACCAAAGATAAACCAGTAAGCTACCTGTCTTAGCCAGTCACTCCCATCACATACCTCTAAATGTACTCCATCTCTGAAATGTATCATCCATTTTACAACCGTTCTCCTTCATCTATCTATGGAACAGTCACAAAATCTTATATAAAGTAGGTCCCCTGCTCACGCTTTAAAAAAACTTAGTCTCTCAATCAAGACAGAAGAATCCACCATCCCTCTTTCTTAGGAATTATCACATACCAAACTTCCGTGTTTTGGTTTTGACAAAACCATCCTCAAGTGTCTTGGTTCGGTGTTGGATTTCTGTAAAATTTTATAAAAACAGATAAAAATCAGGCAGCTGTGGGAGTGTTCGGTTTTCTCAAAAACTAAACTGTTCATCTCTAGTAGGGAATCGGTATGTAATGCCACTGGATGTGTTCCCGGCGGATGTAATATCGACGCCGGAAACCCAAACAGTGGAGATCCCGACTGGGGCTGATAAGTGCCCATCTGGCTAAAGATAGGCATCAGGATTTAGACACATATCTTTAGTACCAGGTCGGTCTTCCAGCATCAGGATTCCGACAGCCAGCATTCTGGGCAGCGGCAAGTTAACCGCGTCCCTCTAGTAGAAGCCATGATCACGTTTGTGAACTGTCGTCTACTACAATTTTGGAAAATAAATGAGTATTAAATAAACTACCATAATGTTGGAATACTTACAGTATTGACTTCATTTGAAGTAAATTTTGACAACCTCACAGCACATGAAATTACAGGAGGGACTTACATGGAATCCAAAATAAGCGAGATTTGTTTTTTTTTAGATCCGTGTTCTGAACTTGGTGAGAAGACCCAAATCCAAACTTGGTTCTAATTGGAACCCCAAAATAATCAAAGTCAGGACTCGGTCCGACTTGGAACCCCAAAATTTGGATGTGTTCAGTTTTCAGCAAGACTGTAAAAATTACACCTTATGGAAATATGTTTGAAGATCCAGCAATTTACTTCTTGTAGGATAAAGGGCCTGATTCAGAGCCGCTCGCTGCTGGCAAGCGCTCGCTCTGAATCAGGGTGTATTTTTTTTCTTCTTCTTTAGGCCGCTCGCTTAGCTGTGGGTGACCACCCACAGCTTTTGCGAGCGGCCTGGAGCCCATCACAATTATTGCGACCATCGGGCTTGTGAGGAGAACCTGTGGTAGAGTCTCAGTTCTTACAAGCCTGAGTGGACTCCCTGCTCTAATAGAGCAGGAAGTCCACTACTGACATCACTAGTGATGTCAGTAGGGCCACCCACAAATGCCAGGCGTTCCTAAGGGAACGCCTGCGTTTGAGCAGCCACCCCCCCTCCCCACCTACAAAACGGGGAGAGCTGTCAATCAACATCGACAGTCACCCCGTCTTGTAACGAGACCCGTAGCGATGGAGAAGCCATCGCTGGATGGGTCTTGATCATGCACAGTGGGGGACCATTGACCCACTTGCGAGTGCTGTGCGCTTGCGGGCGGTTCTGAATCAGGCCCAAAATCTGCTTCCTAAGTATAGACATTAAAAGACTGCCACAGTTGTACAATATTTGATATTAAAGCCAGTATCTGCCACTCACAAGCTACAATATGATCCATTGTTCTGGCAATTGTAGCAGTTTTTTTCAATTAGTTTGAAAAGAAAGAATGTTAATATAGCAGCCAGTTATTAGTTCCACTGGGCAAAAATAACCCAGCTATCTGAGTGCAAAAAAAAAAATGCATGTGCTTTGAAATCCAATCCTATTTTTAGTAGCCTGTTTTTGTAGCAGCCTGTATGTTATCCACAGGACGGGCTACTAGCAGTACAAGCCACAGTGTAAAGAATGAGTTGACCTGGAGTTAGCAGCAGGCAAGGTAAGAGCTAATTGCAAGAGCAAATAGGTGCAGGTGTGTACTGAACTCTGGGCCTGATTCAGACCCACTCGCGAGCGGCTGTCCGCTCGCAAGTGGGTCGATGGTCTGCACTGCGCATGCGCACGACGGAGGGAGCTCCGTCGTGCGCATGCGCGAGACGCGATGGGCGAAAGACTTTCCTTCGCTCGTAGTGTCTGATCAAAGGGGGCGTGCTGTCGATGTTGATTTACAGCATGCCCCCTTTGGTGGGCGTGCCGGGGCGTGCCTGCCAGACGGAGGCGTTCCCAAGGGAACGCCTCCCGTCAGAAGCCGGCCCCACTGACATCACTAGTGATGTCAATGGGAGTGATTTTGGCTCTGATAGAGCCAAAATCACTCCTGGCCTTGCGGTTGAGAAACTCAACCGCAGGCTTCTGCTCGCAGTGGCGATGGTCGCGATGGTCAAGACCATCGCGACCATCATCCTGCACGCTCGTATATGCTGTGGGTGGTGACCCACAGCTATACGAGTGTCCAGGAGGACGCTCCATATTTATGGAGGTGGGCCCTGATTCAGAGCGAGCGCTCTGGTCAGAGCGTCCGGCTCTGAATCAGGGCCTCTGCCACTGGGAGACTTGCTAGAATGTGATCAGGAAAACTACAGCGTTGCAATATACTGACACAGTTTAGATGAATAGTGTTGAACCTATAATGCTGGATGTGGATTTGATTATGGCAGGCCAGCTACTCAGGATGCAGGTGGGAATGCTGTAGAACCTGCAATGCTGGAAATGGATTTGATTGTGGCAGGCCAGCTACTCAGGATGCAGGTGGGAATGCTGTAGAACCTGCAATGCTGGAAATGGATTTGATTGTGGCAGGCCAGCTACTCAGGATGCAGGTGAGACGACTGTGAAACCTGAAATGCTGGAAATGGATTTGATTGTGGCAGACCAGCTACTCAGGATGCAGGTGGGAGTTTGTAGCAGAAGCAGTACTTGCTATAGTTGCACTGACAGGTGAATGCAGGTTGGAGCTTGTAACAGAATCAGTACTTGAAATGGTAGAACTGGCAGGCAGATGCAGGTTGGAATTTGTAGCAGAACCAATACTTGATATAGTTGAACTGATAGGCAGATGCATGTACACAGTGGGACTAGAGACAAACTAAGGAGACACAGAGGGTAAGCTGGAGGGTCTTGGCAAGACACAGGCACAGAGCTGGGATGGACATGGGAACAGGGCAGAATCCAGCAGGACACAGGAGTAAGACGGGCAGTGACAGGACACTGAGGACTGAGTCTAGGAGCAAAGGTTTACAACAACACAACACTAGACACAGGAACAAAGGTTAGGGAGTGAGAAACTGAACAGCATGCAGCGACCACGTGAACATCCATTAGGTACTAGAACTTAGTAATATCCCCAGCAGGCAGGAAAAGACTTGAATACTTAATGAAGGGAGAGGTCTCCTGTGATTGGTCACTCAGGCTGAGGTCAGGTAACGAGATTACCAACAGGTGAGTAACTGCACGCAGCAGCCAGAGTCCAGGCAGCTGGGATTGCAACTGAGAGCCAATCAGGCAGAGAGCCGCAGCGGCACATGTAACACACAGCTGTCCATACAGACTGCGAGCCACTGTTCTCAAGCCATTTAATATGCAGGAAGTAGGAGAGAGTTTAAGATATTTTATGTTTAAACTCATGGCCCTGCCCATATCCACTTTTCTGCTGGGACTCCCCTGGGATCCTCACTGCCACGATATCCACGTAATAATGTACTTAGTACAGGACTGCTACCCGTTGTTCATCATATGCCTTGGTATCCAAATATACTGCCACCCTAATTAGTGCAGAGAGTGGTCCTCTTGTACGGCAAGTAGTCAGGTGTCTCTATTCTCTACGCATTTCTCCGCCTCTCAAACATCGGCGGCTTCCTCATAATATGTATACTTAGGAAGCAGGATTTATCCTACAAGAAGTAAATTGCTGAATGTTCTTAACATCTTTCCATAAGGTGTAATTTTTATGGTATATGTGTTTTTATATCCTTTGTTGACATATTTCATTTTTTTTTTATTTATTTTATGCTATTAATCTCTGATATTGATGTTGTGAATTAAATTGGATAACTGTTTAGCCCCTAATAGTAATTTGTGTTTAGTATCTGTAATAGTTGGAGGATCCAGTTTCCTCCTATGCTGATGGCTGCTATCAGTAATTAGGGTAAACTATACCTTTTCCTTAAATATATCCGTGCTTATTTATTCGACATCAGATGGTAGTCCAGCGCCTATTTTTTGTGTGTGTGTTTTTTGATTTCAGTAAGACCAAACAGCTCATCTCTACCCCAAACATGCACATTTTCCATCTAACTCACAACTAATTCTCCAGATCAAGGAGTGGACCTTTTCTATTTGGTTGGATTATGCCAAGCTTACTTGGTTTGGTAAACTGTAACTCCCCCACAGTCACCCGCTGGGGACTGTTCTAATCGGGGCCTTCTTCTCTTTGGAGCTTTCCTACACTTGGTTTTGGCTGCATCTCTGTTCTAGAATAAAGATGACTTAAGAAAGTGTTTGATAATGAAAAGACAACTTGTGTTACTTGTGCGTCGACCCCCGTGTTTTGGTTTTGGATCCAGATTCATCTTGTGTTTTGGTTTTGCAAAACCACCCTCACATGTTTGGTTTTGGTTTTATATCTGTATTTAAAAAAATAAAAATAAACAAAAAACAGCTAAAATGACATCATTTTGACGTGTTTACATGCAATCCAAAACCCGAGTTCGATTTTAAAATCTAGGTTCCGAACCGCAGGAAGATCCGAACCAGCACTTGGTTCAACTCAGTTTCCCAAAGTGATTCCGAATGTGGACTAAATTTGGATGCTGTCGGTTCTCTAAGAACCAGACATGCACATCTCTACTTAAATCTAGGGATGTGCATCGACCCCCGTGTTTTGGTTTTGGTTTTGGATCTTTATCTCCTTCAAGGTTTTGGATTTGGTTTTGCAAACCACCCTCAAGTGTTTTGCTTTTGGTTTTTTTGTTTTTTTAAATAAAAAATAGATAAGTTTTAAAAACAGCTAAAATCATGTAATTTATGCAATCCAAAACCCGGAATTAAGATTTAAAATCCGAACTCCAAACCGCAAAAAGATTAGAACCGTGACCTGGATTTACCCGGATCTCCTTAGGAGATTAGAACCGCGACTCGGATTTACCCGGATTCATGAAATTCGGGTGGATTCGGATCTCTGGAGAACCGAACCGCACATCTCTACTTAAAACCAAGCCCAGAATCTTAATCAACAGATCCCCAGACCCCCAAAATAAACTAGGTTAAAGCTTTCGTGTGTGAAGAAAGAACAAAGCAGGTTACAGTCCTGTGTCTATATATCTCTACGTTTAATGTCAAGGAACTTAATGATACGATTCTAAATGAGCTGCAATCACCACGCGTATCATTGCAGATCGTAGATATCAAAGTCTGATAGTAATTCCAGAATTTATACGAAACATTGTGATCTTTATTTTAATACATTCAGGGCTGTTATAAATGAGATGAGATTGTCCAAACCAAGCAATTTATTTTTAACTCTCCAAAATGTGAAGAAAAACCTCAGGTAAACTGGCCATGAAAGCAATCAGACTGTGTGCCGTTCTCTTGATTAGAAAGCTGCAGGAATGGCCTTTAGCACAGCAACAACTGGCTCCAAATCATCAGTTCATAATCACTCTGGGACATGGCATGTATGATTAATCCCTCCGTATGGTTAATTGATTATTGAGCTAACAGTCCACATTATTTCTACATCTTTAAAAAAAAAAATGCCAGAGCAAAGATACACATAGATAAAAGGGCCATGAACAACTAAAACCACTATATTTCTTACCACAGAACCGCTTGCAGAAAGCCCTCGTTTGATAGGAAATAGACATCACTCCTTAACACAGGCTTCAAGCTTAGACTTCTTTTTAATCACAGAAAAAAATCATTCGCAAAGGCAAGGTTCAAAGTCATTTTCATTGTGTTAAAGTTTACCGACTAGGCGACTACACAACTTATGGTTGAACTGGTTTATAAGGTTGCAGTAATATTTCAGTTTCTTATTCTAACATTTTATTTTCCATTTACAGTAGCTTCACTCACAATTAAATATAAAAGGGATTTGTTAATTTTTCGCATTAATAAAACAAGACGACACCCTTTTCATAATTGGTTGTGTATTATATAATAGTTTAGTAAACACAATTGGAATATGTTGCAAAAAAAAAAAGAAACATTTGTCTTTTCAAGTAATTAATTTGGGTCCAAGGGAGGGATGTATCAATCTATAAAAAAACTGTGGTCAAAACTCCAAAAACTGCCATTTACTACAATGCATAAGTCTCACCATATACAGTAAAAGGATCCACAGCAGATATATCGGAGATGTCTGCTACAGAGCCGCATCAGAGCAATTACTGTAGATTTTTATTTAGACCACAAAGCTGATCACAAGTATGGGATATGCGATCTGCATACTAAAAATATGCAAATTGAAGGGATTGGAGTAGTTTTTCATGAAAACCACCCCTTTTCAAAAACTTTTTAGTAAAAATAATATTGATAAATAAGGCACCTTAGTCCCTAAACTTATTCCCAAAATATATTGTGCAGAAATATCTCCTTTATCAATCATTCTCGAAGACTGGAAATAAGTCACAGGACTGCTACTTAAATTAAGAAAAAGTCACACATGAGTGATGAAACGCATTAGAATCTGCCCATTTTTCCGTTACCTGTGTTTCCCTCAGGAATCCCTGGAACTGGTCTGGAGCAAAGGGACTTTACCTATAACATCTTATCAGCCCGGAGTCTATCACTGTGTCACAACCCCGTCACAGTTGTAGAAGCCGACAAAGTCATCAGTTGCCATTAATCCATCAATCTGAGCAAGATCCTATTCATCCCATTACAGGATCTACATATACTACTTATTGCACAGCCGCAGGAAGTGAATCATTACTCACTGCTCTACTCCATGCTTCAGCCTCACCGTATCTACAGAAGCTGGGTTGGTCAGCCCCGTACTGTACCCACTTTGAGAACTACAATATTACAATCACATTATGGAACCTGATAGATTACAAAGGTTGGAGGTTTGGAGCCTCCATACAGGTGCCACTCGCAATTAATCCCCCTTGCCCTCAGAGGATTAACAGGAGCCTGGCCAGCTATCCTTTCTCTCCATTGGACATACGGCCTGATTCAGCATGTATCACTATTGTAATCGCAGCTGCAATTATGCACGGAGTTCTGCCTCAAAATTATGCTAATGAAAGCAATCGTAAAGTATCGGTAACATCGAGTAACATCGGCCCCTCATGCAGAATTACAGCAGGTCTGACCTGCCGCAGAAACTGCAAGTCTTGTTGAATGCAGTGAGTACTCAAACTGCGTATGCATACTACACTAACCAACAGATGAACACTACCCCATATATAAAGACTGTGCTGCATACTACACAACAACACAGATATAGACTGAGAATCATACTACAACATCCCACAGAGGAAGACTGGGCTGAATATTTCATCAACCCATTGATGAAGACTAGCTGCAAACTGCACTACCTCACATATGGAGACTGCGCTACATTTTACACCACAATAAAGATGAAGACTGGTCTGCATACTACACCATCCAATAGATATAGACTGGGCTGCATACTACACCACCACACAGATGAAGACTGGGCTGCATACTACACCACCCCACAGATATAGACTGGGCTGCATACTACACCATCCAACACATAAAGACAGGGCTGCGTACTACACCACCCCACAGATATAGACTGGGCTGTGTACTACACCACCCCACAGATGAAGACTGGGCTGCATACTACACCATCCAACAGATATAGACTGGGCTGCATACTACACCACCCCAAAGATGAAGACTGGGCTGCATATTACACCATCCCAAAGATATAGGCTGGGCTGCATACTACACCATCCAACAGATATAGACTGGGCTGCATACTACACCATCCCACAGATGAAGACTGGGCTGCATACTACACCACCCCACAGATGAAGACTGGGCTGTGTACTACACCACCCCACAGATGAAGACTTGTCTGCATACTACACCATCCGACAGACAAAGCCTGGGCTATGTACTACACCACCCCACAGATGAAGACTGGGCTACGTACTACACCATCCCACAGATGAAGACTGGGCTGCATACTACACCCACAGATATAGACTTGGCTGCATTCTACACCACCCCACAGATGAAGACTGGGCTGTGTACTACACCACCCCACAGATGAAGACTGGGCTGCATACTACATCACCCCACAGATATAGACTGGGCTGCATACTACACCACCCCACAGATGAAGACTGGGCTGCATACTACACCATCAAACAGATGAAGACTGGGGTACATACTACACCACACCACAGATGAAGACAGGGCTGCATACTACACCACCCCACAGATGAAGACTGGGCTGCATACTACACCATCCCACAGATGAAGACTGGGCTGCGTACTACACCACCCCACAGATGAAGACTGGGGTACATACTACACCACCCCACAGATAAAGACTGTGTTGTGTACTACACCAACCTACAGATGAAGACTGGGCTGCGTACTACACCATCCAACAGATAAATACTGGGCTGCATACTACACCATTCCACAGATAAAGCCTGGGGTACATACTACACCACCCCACAGATAAAGACTGGGCTACATACTACACCACCCCACAGATAAAGACTGGGCTGCATACTACACCACCCCATAGATATAGACTGGGCTGTGTACTACACCCCCCACAGATGAAGACTGGGCTGCATACTACACCACCCCACAGATGAAGACTGGGCTGCGTACTACACCACCCCACAGATGAAGACTGGGCTGCGTACTACACCACCCCACAGATATAGACTGGTCTGCATACTACACCACCCCACAGATAAAGACTGGGCTGCGTACTACACCACCCCACAGATATAGACTGGGCTGCATACTACACCACCCCACAGATATAGACTAGGCTGCATACTACACCACCCCACAGATGAAGACTGGGCTGCGTACTACACCACCCCATGGATATAGACTGGGCTGCATACTACACCACCCCACAGATAAATACTGGGCTGTGTACTACACCATCCCACAGATGAAGACTGGGCTGCATACTACACCACCCCACAGATGAAGACTGGGCTGCATACTACACCACCCCACAGATGAAGACTGGGCTGCATACTACATCAACCAACAGATAAAGACTGGGCTGCATACTACACCACCCCACAGATAAAGACTGGGCTGCATACTACACCACCCCACAGATAAAGATTGGGCTGTGTACTACACAACCCCACAGATAAAGACTGGGCTGCATACTACACCACCCAACAGATAAAGACTGGGCTGTGTACTACACCACCCCACAGATGAAGACTGGACTGCGTACTACACCACCCCACAGATTAAGACTGGGCTACGTACTACACCACCCCACAGATGAAGTACTACATCACCTGAAAACTGAAAAGCAAAAAAAAGTTTAGAAATGAACAATAATAGTGAGAATGTTCTGCAGAGAATGTTTTTTTTTTTTTTTTTGCGGAATCCTGGCGCCAGCATCCAGACCGCTGGCATCCCAATGGTAAGTAGTGTGGTTTGGGTGAGGGTTAGGGTAAGGGTTAGGATTGGGGAGTAGGGGGGGGAGGGTTGGGGTTAGGTTGCGGGTGGGATGTAGTGAGTTAGGTGTAGCATTAGGATACTTGCCGACAGTGTCCTAACCCTGTCTGGATGCCTGCTTTGGGTTTTTGACCGCCGTGATCCCAAACGCTGGCATCCTGTGCCCAACCAGGATAAACCAGCACTCTGCACACCATTTCTATTTTCAATAATTCCAATCAAGACCTGAACTAATACTTTATAAAAATCTACCACAATTAGGTGCTTATATTAAAAGTATCACAAGTAGCTTAGTTAAGGGAAATAAATAAATAAATATGGGGCGTCCCCGATCACGGGAGTGCGTCTCTATTCAGTTCTATGGACTAAAATGGATTTTGCTTACCTGAAATGTTTCACGAAGGGCCTGGTTTAGAATAGACTGTAAAAGTACAGATTCAAAGTTTTGTTCTTACAGTGCGTGTGTATTTTAAGATGCTGTATGCCCTGTGGCATACAGTAGTCTCCTGGGCTTCTCCTTCTGTTATAATATACCATACGTCATAGAGAATTATTTTACCTTCTCTAATGTAACATGGCAGAGTAGTGCAGAACCCTTTTGGCACCATTTGGAAATTATCAACATACAGTATAAGATTATAACATTTATAAAATGTTCCAAATTATTCACTAAGCATGTACTGGGTGTTTAGCATGACTAAGTAATATGTTCATTACTGAAGGCACATATTGAGAGTGGTCTATAACAAATTGCAACCAGCCTGTCCTAGGGCGCGTATAGCACCAAATGTGATTAGGATAATCAATATGTTTGTACTGTAATAAGCAGTAGACTTGCAGGGGCTTACTGTATGTAATAGGGTGCAAATTTACTAACAATCATATCTGGCTGAGAATGAACATGTTGGGTATCAACGGTAAACATGTAAGTTTTTCTCAAAAACACAGATTTACTAAAAGTGTATTTCACTGAATCATGTTTTTTGATGGTCTATAGACTCATGTTTAGACATTTGCAAGTTTAGTTGTATTGGCCTTAAAACCATTGACCTGCCTGTGAACTACTTTTTCTTCCTAAGCACTGCACGAAACAGTGTGATCAATGCAGTGATCATATGTTATAGGTGTGATTAAGGCTTACAAAGTAAGGAAAGAAAAAATTGTGGGGTCTGTCCCCAAAAGCAAAACCAGCCCTGGACCTCTAAGCCTGTTCTGGTACAGGAAAATTGGGGGAATAACCGGTGTGGGGTTCCCCCTATTTTCCTCTGTGCAGCACCTGGTTGAACAAGCCAGGGTGGTAATGACATAGCAGGAGGACACACAATGTGGGGTCCCCCTGCCAAAGTATTCACAAGTCACAAACTATTCAGTCCAGGGTTGGCAATCCTTGTAAAGTGGGAACCCCAAAAATAAAACAATTTCCTCCCACTCTTTGCTTGACCCATTTCAGTCTACTGTAGCTTCCATCCTTTCCACTCCACTGAAAATGCCCTGACAAAAGTCACCAATGATCTCCTTATTGCCAAGTCCAAGTGTCATTACTCTCTACTGAATTCTTTTCAAACTCTCTTTTTTGACACAGTGGACCAACCTCTCTTCTTGCAATCGTTCACTCTCTTGGTCTATGTGATACTGCTCTCTCCTGGCTGTCCTCCCACCTCTCTTACCACTCCTTCTCTGTCCCCAAAGGATCTGTTCTTGGACCTCGCCTATTCTCTCTTTATATCTATATCTTTATGTGAGCTCATGAGCTCTTTTGGCCTCCAATATCATCTCTATGCTGATGATACTCAGATCCACCTTCCCTCCCCTGGCCTCTGCCCCTCTCTTATCACTCTTATTGTCAACTGACTCTCTGCTATCTCTTCCTGGATGTGCCAGCGCTTTCTTAACCTTAACATGTCTTAGACTAAACGGCTCATCTTCCGACCTTCCTGCATAACCTCACTTCCCACAATTGCATTATCTGTTGATGGCACAACCATCTCCTATAGCCCCCGAATGCACTATCTTGGAGTTATCCTTCACTCCTCCCTCTCCTTCAAACCACACATCCAGTACCTTTTGCAGTCCTACCACTTCCATCTCAAAAATATTTCCAGGATCAGACCCTTTATCACCCTGGATGCTACTAAGATCCTCATCCACTCACTGGTCCTCTCCAGATTGGACTACTCTAACCTCCTCTAATCTGGCCTCCCTGACTCCCTCCTCTCTCCACCCCAATGCTGCTGCCTGGCTCATCTTCTTCTCCAAATGTACTACATCTGCCTCCCCTCTCCTACAAGCCCTAAACAGGCTGCCCTTCATCTTTAGAACTCAATTCAAGCTTCACACACACACTTACAAAGCCCTCATCCATTCCTCTCCCATTTACATCTCTGACCTTATGTCCCTTCACGCTCCTGCCTGCTCTCTTTGCTCCTGCCGATTGATTACTTCCTCCCACGACTGCCTTCAAGATTTTGCACATGCTGCTCCCTATCTCTGGAAGTGCAGTTTGTGGGTGGTAACAGGAAGGGGGGTTGGAAAAACGGAGGCGTTCCAGTGCGTTTCAACGCCATTGCATGAGTGTTCATAAAATATACTATCGCAGTTGAACTGCATGCGTAATCGCTATTGCATTCGCAGTTGCGATCGGTAGGGAATCATGCCCTTTGTTAGGTGCTGTGAAACCCTTATGGTGCCATATAAATTCTAGGATTATAATAATAATATTAATAATAATTAATAATAATAATTAATAATACTAATAATAATAATTAATAATTAATAATAACACAATATACCTTGATATATAAGGACTCTGGCTGTTATACTGACAATGGGCCTGATTCAGACCCACTCGCGAGTGGCTGTCCGCTCGCAAGTGGGTCGATGTTATGGACTGAGCATGCGCACGACGGAGGGAGCTCCGTCGTGCGCAAGCGCCAGATGCGACGAGCGAAGGAAAGTCCTTCGCTCGTTGTGTCCGATCAAAGGGGGCGTGCTGTCAATGTTGATTGACAGCACGCCCCCTTTGGTGGGCGTGCCGGGGGCGTGCCTCCCTGATGGGGGCATTCCCATGGGAACGCCTCCCGTCAGAAGCCGGCCCACTGACATCACTAGTGATGTCAGTGGGAGTGATTTTGGCTCTGATAGAGCCAAAATCACTCCGGAGCTTGCGGTTGAAAACCTCAACCGCAGGCTCCGGCTCGCAATTTGGATGGTCGCGATGGTCACGACCATCGCGGCCATCACAATGCACGCTCATATAGCCTGTGGGTGGTGACCCACAGCTATACGAGCGTCCAGGAGGACGCTCCATTTTCATGGAGCCCGGCCCTCATTCAGAGCGTGCGCTCTGCTCAGAGCGTACGGCTCTGAATGAGGGCCTATGAACGGGAACAGAAAACAAAGCACATGCCTATTTACAGGTGTAATATCAACTTTGTGTAAAAACAATTTTTTGCAAAAAAAGAGACAATCTATCATAAACAAGTTACTGAAAGTCCTATATTATGTTAATATTGACAATCTCAAGCCCAATACATTTTTAGTTTGAGTGTAATTACATGTGTACCAGCTCCCCTGATGGGAACATTTGCATTCTACCAGACAATCGGTGGAAATGAATTCCTCTTTTATATTTGTTTTACTGTAAAACTACAGCTGGGTTATTAGTGACTGATTTTAATTTTTTGTAATTTTTCTTGTGTCCTGCCTTGCTAAATTTAGAATTATTTTTGATTATTAAATAAATCTAGATATTTTTACCTTTCTAGCTTACTCCATGGCATATGAGTGCTGTCGCTGGGCACGTGTCCAGGGCAATAGCTGGTGCTGGTTGTCAGGTGACAGACACACACACATATATACGTATATGTACACATATACATACTGTATGTCACACATACCTTACACACAAATACATATGTCACACATACATTACACTTACCTTGCAGCAGCTGCGGGGACGGGACCTGGCAGGCTGGCACCATGTCATTAGGCTCTTCCCCCTAGTGGTTAAATTCTGTGATTTGTGGGTCAATCGAGAAGGGGCGGAGCCCAATGGCACGATTCTAATAGAATCGTGTCATATTGGCTCCGCCTCCTCCTTATTAATCCGAGTATTGCTGTATTTTGCTGCGAGGGGGGTGGGGCTTAATAACATGGTATCTGCTCTCGAGGCTATCGGAGGGTTTCTGGGTACTCAGAAGCCCTCCCTGCGTGTGCTACTGCCTTGTGTATATCCATGTGTCCAAGTGTGCAAGGACTGTGACGCCCCCGTCTATAGGTGATATTATCAGTCACACCATCGACATTTGCACAAGCCTTATGGCAGATGCAGTTTCTCCATCAAAGTATGGCCTCCTATGTGAGAGTTGGAGACTGCGACACTCCCATAACACGCCCATAATACGCACTATCTCCGTGCCCACTACATTTTCTATACTCTTCTCCCAGCATGAGCCTGAAATTAGAACTGTGTCTTTGCACGGTCACAATCGGGACACATGTGCGGTGCCATTTACACACAATAGCAAAAAATTGCTCCACTGCATCCGACATGGGCGCCGCGTACACGCCTGAATCAGGCCTTTATTGGCACATTGTCATGATGGAGGAGAGCAGGCCCGTTGTGTCAGAAAGCCTTGTTTGACATGTCATAGACTTTGCTCTATGGGTCCTGCCCTTCACTCATTTTTACATAAAATACTTCTTATTCACATGACCAATGCCACAAGGGTACAATACATGGGTACGCTGGACACTGGCGCAGGTATTGTTTGCAGGTGCTGTATCTGACTCAGAAACTAACCTGGGTAAAAAGCCAAAATATGGAGGACCGGTAAGAGTGAGCCAAGCCACACATCACACCATGCATCGAGCCACACATGATTGAGTTTAATATGTGACTTTATACCAATTCTTTAGAGACAAAAATACAATACCTACAGTATGTAAAATAAATAATACTAATCCTATTATGAAGACCCAGGGCATGATGCATCAATGAGAAAAATGCGGTCAAACCCCAAAAATGCGGGTTTGACCGCATTTCGGGTTTGACCGCATTTCTCATATGCACCAAGCCTCGGAAAGTGATGCACTCCGGGACTTGGTTGCAGTGGGTAATGCCATCTTCCTGATGGGGTTACCAATAGAAGCCGTTGGGCTTCTGTCAGAAGTGAGCTGAGAAAGGGATCCAAACGAATCCCTCCCAACACTCCCATGGCATGCACAGAAGGACCCTGGAGGGGCTTCTTGGCCATAGACCCAGAAACCCCTACACCGCAAAGGGCCGCTCTTACCAACAGAGGGATTGTCATGCATCCTGCCCCTGAAGTGTTAGAGCCTAAACTCACAGGGTGTACCCTGAGAATTCTGGGTTAGGTCACGCAAACAGGAGGCAGATAAACAACAATATCTTTATTAGAGATTTACTTAATACAAGTTCTCTAAAAAAGTAAGAGGCTAAACACATCTTAATGTAAATCCAGACCAATAAACACCAGGAAACTTAGACTCTCCAGAACTTTCCCACACTGTCCATGATTAATGTCCTTGTGCTCCAGATGCTATGTGACTGTGTAGGACCATGTCTGATGGAGTTCCTGTGTAGCAGAGCCAACAAGTCTGCAAGTCCACGGAGAGCAAACAAGTCTGCAATCATGAGAAAATCTTGTAATCCAATAACCGCAGCACTCCCAGGTACAATCCTCAGCACACTGGCAGAAGCAGAGACTCCAATGCCTGTAGCATGTACACACACACGGAGGTCTCTTGTATCCACTGTTTAAAAGGGGTTCTAATACACATGACTCAAGTCCAACCTACAAAGGGGAGTATTAGGAAATTGAGTTCAATGAGGGGCTGTACAAGAGAGTAGTCATGTCTCAGGGCTAAGGTGAGTTCCTCCTGCTGTTTTTATGCCACAATGTCTAACTCAGTCCTAGGGGAGAACAATGGGATATTATCTTGGTGTAATTAATTACTTAGTGATAGTGGGTGATAGTCACTCCCTGTTCTAACCCCTTGTATTCATTTGTGACATCAGAGTAACAACAGCTGCCTCAGCTTCCTGCCCTTACAGGAAGCAACTGGCCCAGACTAAAACATCACATCTGGCCCTGTTTAAGAACAGTAGTTGACTGCCAAAACCTATCCTCCATATGGGTGCTAAAACATTGGCAAACTGGGCCTGTGGCAGTCCGTTCTCTCACACCTATAAGTGATTTTGACTGTGGCTATGAAGCAAATAGGATGCAAAGTTTTGGAAAGAGTGTGGAAGCCCTGGAACCACTACCCCTAGTGGAGGGTTTAATTCATGCCAGGCATTTTACCCCAAAGGGATAAGTGTATGAGGACACATTGGTACTCATATGGTGGTGATGAGGGTTCTTGCTAGTACATAATGGTGTATTATTAGAAGGGCATAGATTGGATCAATGTGATGAATGGTACAGTCTGGTTTAAAATGACTGGGACAAAATGATATAACACAGTGATATACAAAAGCTGGTATAATGTGGTTTTGCACACACACTAGTGCAATGGACATAGTCAAATATAGTGTTTTGCTTGACACAGACTGATATTAGATATGTGCGGTTCGGTTCTCCAGAAAACCGAAACCACACGAATTTCTTGTTTACAGTATTGTCTAAATGGATCTGTCAATTGTTGTTATTTATGTATGATTGACCATTTGTAGGTCATTATACCTTTTTAATACACGATCACTTGCTGCTGTACTTTTCGATGGGTGATCTGTTGCAATAAATTGGGATATTATATATATATTCATTTGGATTTTATAAAAAAATTTCCGGTGAATAACATCTCACGGAGAGAGCTTTTTAACATGGAGAAAAGCACCTAGGGAGACTTAGAAAGAAACCTTCACACTCTTGAAGTCTTCTATAGTTACCATGAGTGGGGTACGCTTCTCATCCATGGAGGTTATTTAAAGATACCTTGATGTGTTTAAAATTCGACATTCTTATAGTTGGTGGGGTACGCCATCTTCTTTCTGGTTGTTGGAAAACTTTGGTATGGGTTACATATCCCTTTAACACAGAAGTGAAAAAAGAAACCTTTTGACGTATGAAACTACACCACTGAGTGTGAATTGGAGTACGCCTGCACTCACTTTCTTGAATTAATCATTCCTACTTCAAAGAACTGTTTATTCCCATTTTTGGGATGTAAAACTGTATAACATATTTATATCTTTTTTGTTTCTATGACATCACATACACATTTGAGGATAAAGAGAGAAGAACTCTCCAGACTTCCATCACGGACACTATTTTCTTCTAAGGAACGTAATATTTCCTATTTTTTATTATTTGTGTATAAGCGCCTTCCTTTTGAGTCACATTATTTTTCGTCTATTTATATCCATGCTGTTGTAGTCTGATTGGTACTGACTGGTATATTGTATTGGGTTCTCATTAGGGACGTGCGTCGACCCCCGTGTTTTGATATTTATATCTGTATCTCCTCATGTTTTGGATCTGGATTTGGTTTTGCCAGAACCGCCCCTTGTGTATTTTTGGTTTTGGATCTGTATTTTTTTTTAAATCATAAAAACAGCTAAAATCACATAATTTTGGCCTGTTTTTTGTTCCTACAGTATTATTAACCTCAATACCATTTATTTCCACTCAATCCAGATCCAAAACCAGGGGAGATACAGATCCAAAACCAAAACACGGGGGTCGGCACACATCTGTAACATTAGTTAATGTCTAGATCCTACTATATCTTTGAGTGCAATATACTAAGGGCCTGAGTATGAGTTGTGATTATCGTCCAGTGGCCCTGATTCAGAGCCAGACGCTCTGACAGAACGCTCGCTCAGAATCAGGGCCGTCCCTTCTCCCTTTTGGAACGGCCCCCTGGCCGCTCGCATAGCTGTGGGTGACCACCCACAGCTATAGTGAGCGGCAAAAATGATGGTCGCGATGGTCAAGACCATCGCGACCATCGGACTTGCGACGAGACCCTGCGGTAGGGTCTCGCTACCGCAAGCCCTGGAGTGATTTTGGCTCTATCAGAGCCTAAAGCACTCCCACTGACATCACTAGTGATGTCAGTGGGGCCGGCCCCAGACGGTAGGCGTTCTCATGGGAATGCCTCCGTCTGGGCAGCCACACCCCCGGCACGCCCACCAAAGGGGGCGTGCTGTCAATCACCATCGACAGCACGCCCACTTTGGTGCGAGACCCATAACAACGGCTTGGCCGTCATTATTCGGGTCTCGCACACGCGCACGATGGAGCCAGCTCCTTCGTGCACATGCGCACTTGGGCAACATCGACCCGCTTGCGAGCGCTCAGCGCTCGCGATCGGGTCTGAATCAGGCTCTCTATTCAAAGTTCACTGCATCTATGCAAGTGCATCTATACAAATGCACCACCACATCCATACGATTGTGGAAGTAACCTTCTCCAGTATCAGTGCAGAATTGTCCCAACACTATCCTTGGTTCACTGATCCATATGAAATCGGATCTCTTCATATTTTCAATTGCAAATATCCCGCAATTCTCTTTGCATGGCCACGACAAATGCCTGGGAAACCTAGCCTAGTGTGTCAATGCCTCATGGCCACCCAGTTGCATTCATTCAAACACCAGTGGGGTTGCAGCTGAGATGTGTGTGACTCTGAATCGCTTATTATTGTGCAAAGTTGTGTAACCAGGGTCTGACACAGGGGCAGTTGCTAGAAGTCGCAGGTTCTGTGCACAGATCAGATTTGAGTTCAACTCTGAGTAAGGCCTTAAGGGGGTATTTATCAAATCTAGTATAAATACACCCTTATCTTATCTATTACATTTGAATAGGTCCTATATCTGGGCAGTAACTAGAAGTGTGAGAGCTATGTTGCTGAACAGTGTGAAGGGCCTTGAGGATGGCACCGTTGCTGTTTCACGGTACCAGTGTATGGCTTGATTGGGTGTGGGTGCCTGGAGTGGCACCTTGCAGACAGTAGCGCTGCTGTGAAGCCGCCCAGAGTGTTCAGGCGTTGCCTTACTTCCTAGTGCTGGGGGCCTTGCCCCCTAGGTCTGGTGTCATAATGTCACGGGTTTAGGGGGTGAGGCCGGCACAGGGCGTCATAGAACCTTTTCCAGCAATGCTATATGTCTACAGATGATGACAAATTCTGCCCTCTGGGCCTGATTCAAAGCTGAACGCTCTGACCAGAGCGCTCGCTCTGAATCAGGGCCCTCCTCCATGAAAATGGAGCGTCCTCCTGGACGCTCGCATAGCTGTGGGTGACCACCCACAGCTTATGCGAGCGTCCATGATGATGGTCGCGATGGTCAAGACCATCGCGACCATCGGGCTTGTGATGGAGACCCTGCAGTAGGGTATCACTGCCGCAAGCCCTGGAGTGATTTTGGCTCTACCAGAGCCAAAATCACTCCCACTGACATCACTAGTGATGTCAGTGGGGCCAGCTTCAGACGGTAAGCGTTCCCATGGGAACGCCTCCATTTGGCAGCCACGCCCCAGCACGCCCACCAAAGGGGGCGTGCTGTCAATCAACATCGACAGCACGCCCCCTTTGGTGCGAGACCCGGAGTGACGAAGAGCCCGTCGCTATCCGGGTCTCGTGCATGCGCACGACGGAGCTCCATCCATCGTGCGCATGCACAGTGGGGCAACATCAACCCGCTTGCGAGCGTCCTGCGCTCGCGAGCGTGTCTGAATGACCTCCTCTGTACAGCAGATCTTTAAATCTCAAGTAACTCAGATGATTTGCTTTATAGCTTAAAAAGCTCAGCTATGGCCTAAAAAACAGACACAAACACTGTATTGGCAAGAGGCAAGTGAGCTCACTGAGGGGAATAGGCATTATCCCAGCAATACATCTATACAGCCTTTCTTTGTGTGCTGAATTTCCATCACTCTGTGGGATGTCTCCAATTCTACATAATACCAGAGTATGAATACAGCCATAATCATGCTGTAAAAGCTGCTATTTAGACACACTTACTTGCCATGGCGAGATTCATTGCATTTTCAGAGCAATAAGTGTCACTCTGTCTCATTGCAAAAAAAAAAAAAAAAAAAACAATAAATGTTGGATTTTTTTTTTTTGTTAGCTTTAAGTCAAGAAAATGATTTTCTTCCAAATCTGGAACTTCTGAATAACCTACAGCGGGGATAAAAGAGAAAAGAAAATCACTATTTAACAATGTTTTATGTCCCCGGCAGCTGCGCCATCCCGAGAGATAAGAGTGGTTCTTTGTTCTAGAGACCCACGCTCTGCGCTACTGATCATGCACTGGGGCTCGTTTTGGAGCTTTCATGTGGAAAATATGATTTTATACATTAAAAAAAAATATAGCAGTAAGTATACCTATTCTTTTTACAGACCTGCCCTGAAAGACCTGGGAGGTGGTGAGGATGACTTTGCTTACAATTGCTGAGTTGAATGCAAATTGTCCGTATGTGTTCATGCATTAGGGCTGCATTTCCGGACACCCGCAGCAGACTTCTTATCAGCTTTATGCTACTGTGAGAATCCACCCGTGTATGTAAAAGCTCTGTGTGACTGCATGCGGAAGCCTGGCCCGCTGCTGTGTTTCCATCCACAGACACAGCCATCATCATTAGTACAATATCTGAACTTGCACTCACCCCATGCTAGGTGCAATATATTAATTCTGAAACAAGTTTGCCACCTTCGTCCATACACTGCAATGGAGCATGAAAGCCGGCTTACCTGCCCCAGACACTTCCATGACACTCCAACTAGATGGAACTGATCCACCCAGGGCCGTAACTAGGCGTAGGAAAGAGATTTCAGACGCCTAGGGTGACGGACCTAGGGAGTGGCACTGTCATTGTCCTGTGGCACCTGTATTTGGCACGCAGGGTGCCTAGAATGTCAGCCTCAAAAGCCACCACCTGGATCGTACTAAGCTTTTCTCTGTCCCAGCGTAACAACCCCCCCCCCCCACACCCCCCGTTCTGGCACATGATGCTTTTTTGCCCAGCTGTGGCCCTGGATCTGCCCAGTCACTGTCCAGAAATCCCCATTCCTTGGATAGTGTTGTCAGTCAAAGGATGAATAAAACCATAATGATTAGCAAATTATGATTTTAGATAGTGGATCTCAGATGACAATATTTTTTGAGAATTGGTATAGATAATAATATTTGGCTGATGTTCATATCCATCACTTGTCAGGGCTTGTAAATTTGCGGTTTAGTGATCAACGCTATCCTTATCTGGAATATGTGAGTGTATCCGAGAGGTTTCCCAGAGATACATAACTGGATGAAAAAGTTCCAAGCTTGCCATTGGTTTGTTCAGAATTGCCTGAAGAAATAACAGCTGTTCCTATCATTATTGGTACAAATAAAAATCTTCTCTGAACTCTAACATGAAGGTGTTGTGAAGAAGTACAGCCATGGCCAAAAGTTTTGAGAATTACACAAGAATTGTTTTTCACAAAATTTGCTGCTTCAGTGTTTTTAGACTTTTTTGTCAGATGTTACTATGATACATTGAAGTAAAATTACAAGCATTTCATAAGTGTCAAAGGCTTTTATTTACAATTCCATTAAGTTTATGCAAAGAGTCAATATTTGCAGTGTTGACCCTTCTTTTTCAAGACCTCTGCAATTCGCCCTGGCATGCTGTCAATCAACTTCTAAAACCACATACTGACTGATGGCCGCCCATTCTTGCCTAATCAATGCTTGGAGTTTGTCAGAATTTATCACTTTTGCCTTATGGCAAGGTGCTCCATCATGCTGGAAAAGGTCTTGTTCGTCACCAAACTATTTTTGGATGGTTGGGAGAAGTTGCTCTTGGAGGATGTTTTGGTACCATTCTTTATACATGGCTGTGTTCTTAGGAAAAATTGTGAGCCCACTCCCTTGGTTCTGAAGCAACCCCACACATGAATAGTCTCAGGATGCTTTACTGTTGGCATGATACAGGATTGATGGTAGCACTCACCTTTCCTTCTCCAGACAAGCATTTTTCCAGATGTCCCAAACAATCCGAAAGGGGATTCATCAGAGAAAATAACTTTTCCCCTGTCCCCTGTCCCCTGTAGCTTTTGCAGAATATCAGTATGTCACTGATTGTTTTCCTGGAGATAAGTGGCTTCTTTGCTGCCCTTCTTGACACCAGGCCATCCTCGAAAAGTCTTCACCTCACTGTGCGTGGAGATGCACTCACACCTGCCTGCTGCCATTCCTGAGCAAGCTCTGCACTGGTGGTGCCCCGATCCCGCAGCTGAATCAACTTTAGGAGACGGTCCTGGCGATTGATGGACGTTCTTGGGCGCCCTGGAGCCTTCTTCACAACTATTGAACCTCTCTCCTTGAAGTTCTTGATGATCCAATAAATGGTTGATTTAGGTGCAATCTTAGTAGTAGCAATATCCTTGCCTGTGAAGCCCTTTTTGTGCCAGGCAATGATGACTGCATATGTTTACTTGCAGGTAACCATGGTTAACAGAGGAAGAACAATTATTTCAAGCTCCACCCTCATTTTAAAGCTTCCAGTCTGTTATTCTAACTCAATCAGCATGACAGAGTGATCTACAGCCTTGTCCTCATCAACACTCTCACCTGTGTTAATGAAAGAATCACTGACGTGTTGTCAGTTGGTCCTTTTGTAGCAGAGTTGAATTGCAGTGGAAATGTTGTTTTTGGGATTAAGATCATTGTCATGGCAAAGAGGGACTTTGCAATTAATTGCAATTCATCTGATCACTCTTCATGACATTCTGGAGTATATGCATATGGCCATTATAAAACTGAAGCAGCAGACTTTGTGAAAACCAATACTTGTGTCATGGCTGTACTGTAGTTATTTGACATCTTCAACTCTTCATCTACAATATTTGCAGTCTGCAAAAAACAGAAACTGAGGAGTTTTTAGAAGTTGAGATGTTGGCCATAGCAACCAATGAGTTTCTACTTAACATTTAACTAGCACATTCTAGAAGATAATAGCTATAGTAGAATCTGATTGGTTGCTATGGGCAACATCTCCACTTCTAAAAACTCTCACTTTAGTAAATGTATCCCTTATGGAGGCTACACACGATCAGACTTGGAGACGATCAGATAACAATAATGATCGTTATCTGATCATGCTGCATGTGCTGTATGTTCGATATCGAACACATGCATCAACCCCCCAACTACTATAATGACCCGCGATCAACTATTGCGGGTCCCTGCATGCACGGGAGATGGTCGATATAGATATCAACCATCCATGCCCGCACATCGACCATTGTTTAGTCATTTGAAGGGGCCAAAAACTGGTCGATTTCAACAATAACGATATATCGATATCGTTCAAATCGACAAGGGAAATCTGACTGTGTGTGTGCACCATTACAGTCAGTTAAAATCAGAGAAACATTCAACATGTGTTCTCAGGGAAGAGAAATACAATGTAGTTAAATAAATTAAAAATGTCAGATCCATTTAAAGATTGATACTGTACCCCATTTAGGGAAAGGTCAAGGCAATTAGCCCCTGCTAATCTAGAAAATGTGAGCCAACATTTAAAGAAACTGTCAGAAAGTCCATTTGTGACTCCAAGTGTAGTAGCCATGAAGAGGAATGGAGAAATGTCCATGTGTATAGATTGCCATACTTGATGAACCATTCCAGCTTAATACATTGTTCCCAAGACTGATGAACCATTAGATTGCATGCAAGGAAATCAATGGTTTTCAGTGTTGGATTTGAAAATGTAATATTATCAAATCCACGTGAGCTCAGAGGATAGTGAAAATAGTGAAAATCATATATCAGATTGAATTTTAAAACTTTTTGCACATGTCCAAAGAAATAAATGGGAACGCTGCCACATTTCAATGAAGCATGGAACAAACAGTAGGTGACATGAACTTCAGAGACATACTAATATATTTAGAGCACAATATTGTATTTGGATCCTTTAAGAACATAATGAAAGATCTTAAAATGTACGACAGGATGATTAAGCACAGTTGGAAACTATCGTTTGATAAGTGCAGTACTGTATATAGGGCATATGTTAGCTGAGATGGAATTGCTACTGATCTTTCCAAGGTGGAAGAATTTTCCATCTGGACTAGGACCACTACGGTAAAATAATTGATGTTTTAGGATTTTGTGGGTAGTACAGGTGATTTGTACAAATTATTGAAAGATTGCCAAATAATCAATGAATTGACCAAAGGTTATCCTCCTACATGTGGTATAATTAAGTCCAGAAAGAAGAGTCAAAAGCCTTATATTAGGGTGCTGTGTTTGGACACCAATGTGGCCTTGCTTGTGATGAAGCTTTCTTAAACTTAAAAGAAGAATTGGGACAATCCTCAGTTTTGGTGAATACCAATCCCTCATTGCCATATGTCCAGCATATGTCCTTATTTGATGGGCTCAGGCATGGTCTGTGTCAGGAACATCATTTTAAATTAAAACTCGTCTCTTATGTGAGTAGGACATTAAATCCCAGTAAGAAAAAAATATTCTTGCATAAAAATGAGAAATTGTGGATAAGGTCTATATATAGCATCAATTGAGGTCCACTCTGATCACAATCCATTGACTTACATCCAATCAACAAAAATATTGGATACAACAGGACATTGTAGGATGGCAGGCTTGGCTGCTTATGTCTTTCTTTTTTTTACATTTCTTCTGTCTCTCTATCAAGATGGTAAGCTTTGACGAGTGGTTCCATGATGAAGATTGCATTGAAGTTTCTGCTTCTGAGATAAGTATGCATAATGAGGGTCTGGTGGCTCTAAGGTGCCAGTGGAGGAGCTCTAACTTTAGTCTACTGTTGGCTATCCCAGTTAGAGATGGTAAAGTTCCAGAGACTAATAAAAACGAAAGATCTGACCTTTACATTAAAGCAATATATTGAGCAGTGAAGAAATGTGTCAGCTGGGAGCTTCTCAAATTAAAAAAACCTGTAATCCAGATTGCTGAAGACACAATGCAGGTGGCTAGTTATTATTAGAAGCCTTTTATATAGATACAATTTGAAGTGATAATACAGTTTTTCCAAGAAAGTTCTGAAATACGGTGATGACAGCTCTTCACCATGATCATGGGTACCAAGGAATAGAGACATTTCTGGGGTTAACTTCTGATCAATTTTATTGACTCTAATGGAGGATAAGGTAAAGGTATATCGTGATTCCTATAGCAGCTGTGTATTCAGGAAGTCTCTGCCTTTACGTTGGGCTTCTCTGATCAATATATTATCCAGCAATGGAGCTATGGGTCTTGCATGCAGTGACTTCCTTTCAATTGAATTGTGATAAGGATGCAGTAGTAATGGTTGGTGATAACTGATCACTTCACCCATTACACTCAAGCATATCTCACAAAGGATCAAAAAGCAGCTACACATGTGCCCAGTTACATTGGTGCTGATTGCATCACACATGTGCGCACTCATCGCACCATGCGATTCTCCACACCTGCATACACTACGGTACGTTATGGCGCACACTGCGATCGCACCATGCATTCCCATGGAGGCTTGGGTGCAAACACAGTTGCGTTTCCACTTGTGGATATGCATCTCGTGGAATGCATGACGCGATTTGCTGCACTAGTGGCAAGGATATAGCTGGGAATATCTGTACTTTGTGGGAGATATTTTTTGTACATTAATGGTCCACGTACCAGATTGCATTCAGAATTTTCAGGATTTGTGCAATCTCTGTTGAATTAAGAAATCATGAACTACCCCATACCATTCCCAATTCATTTCACAACCTGAGAGGTTTAATCATAACCTTCTTAATATGTTGGTAACCTTGAGTCCCAAACAGAAACTACAGCAAAGTATACACATTTATCAGTTTGTTTTTTAATATAATTGTACTAAGAATGAGACCAACAGGTGCTCTATATATGCCCTTATGTCTGAACGTGAGACTTGTTTTTTCATTTATATATGTTTATGAACTTTTATGGAAGATTTTAATTTCCAACCTCAAATCTATGAAAAGAAATTTCTAAAATCGGTGAATCAGCAGCTCCAAAATTCAGGAAATGTAATATATGAAAGAACATTTCTATATGCAGGGCTTGGAACTTGGGGTCTGAGTGCTCATTCATTTATCAGGGTTTGCTCATAATTCATAAACAATAGATGGAAATCTAAACAGTATATTTAGTATAGGACAAACTTCCTGGAATCCCCTTGTCAGACCAGAACGACAGACAGAAGGTGTTACCATCAATAACATCTTCTTCATGAAGGTTAATTTTCCCTCTTCCATGAAGTCAGGTGATTTAGAAAAATAGAAGACACTTCATCTCCACTTCTAATAAATTTAGTTGGATCCCAACAGCAATTCCATTGATTAATCTGGAGAGGACAACAATAAGGATGGCTATTATTATTATTATTATTATTATTATTAACCACTTTCTCCAAAGAGACCAAAACGAACTAATACTGAAATCCACCAAAGATTTGTAACCTTCTAGTGTTTAGAGAAGAGACTACCATTATCTCTCCAATTGAGGATGCCACTAAAAGAGAGGAAGAGGAACCCAGAAGAGAAACTGAAATGAGTGTCATTGAAGAACGCAAATGAGAGTCAGAAATATGTTCCCTGGGGTAAGTGAATCTGAGCCCATTGTAGATGCCAGGTTTAAGAAGACCATCAGTCCCTCAATAGTGCGTACCAATGATATCATCATGGTTTAACCCCAGGATCATACACCGTGTTATATTCCTGGCCTTATTTTGGGTATAGTCAACTGTGTCAGTGTGGGATGAGTGAATATATGATTGGTAGGCAACAGGATCTACAAACCCCAGTTTCCATTGCAGGTGGTACCTTGGATGAAAATATTGTAAACTTGGTGCCAAAGCACCAGGGGAGAATATAACTCCCACTGCCTGTTGTGGGATGCTATCAGTACTGCTGCCATTTACACCAAAACACAGGATCTGCCCAATATTTGTAATACAAATAAATAAAGATGAATATAAGTGAGCAGGTTTTACATGTACTGTACACCTTATGACCCCTTAACCTGGGTGGATATCTTTGAAACAGCATATATTATCTAACCAACAGTAACTAAACATCAGGTGGATAGTTGTATAATAAGTTAACTCTAGAGGGTAGATGGTAGATTATAAATGATTTAATAGCTCTGGGACATGCCCAATAGATGGAAAATGATAGGTAAGCAGTCATTGTATGGTTATAAAAAAAACTCTTTTTTTCACATTAAAACATTTCAAATTAAAAAATAAATTATACCTGACAGCTGAGAAGCTATGCCATGTTCTCTCCATACCACACTCACCAGTAGAAATCTGAATCTGTCCTTTATAAATGGTGGGATTAATATGATTATCCTATGTTATTTTAGTCATATAAATCAAACTGATTTTTGGTTAGCATTACTGCCTCACTGTCCTGAGGTCATGAGTTCAATTCCTGACCAAAACACTATAGGGCATATTTACAGTACTAAAGTGCAGGTTTTTAGAAGTGTAGCAACCAATCTAATGCTACTTAACATTTATCTAGCACCTTCTAGAAGATAGTAGCTACAGTAGAATCTGTTTGGTTGCTATGGGCAACATTTCCACTTCTAAAGACCTGCACTTTAGTATATATATATATATATATATATATATATATATATATATATATATATATACATATATATATATCCCTATCTGTGTGGAATTTGTATGTTCTACTTGTGTTTGTATGGGTTTGCTCTGTGTTGACCAGTTTCCTCCCACACTCCAAAAATATATTGATAGGTTAATTGGCTTCTGATAAAAAAAACCCTAGTATGTGTATATGTGTTCACGTAAGAAGGAATATAGGTTGCAAGTATCATCAGATCAGGGATCAATGTAAATATATATTCTGTGTAAAACACTACATTATATATGTGCACTATAGAAACATCTGTTACAATTAATAACTAATAAATTAACTTATGATTTAATGTACAGTGTAAATTAATTCAATATGTTTTGCTGGCTATATACATGGGCCTGATATTCATACAAAATCTGTTGACATTTATTTTTCGTTGTTATTTATTAATATATACCCATTTATTGTTCAATCCAATTCTCTGACAGAAAAAAATAGAACAAAGTAGTATTACTTGTTTTGGCCTCATTAGAACCAATCCACTGTTCCTCATGCAAACATCAATACTCTTCAAACTAAACCAAGTCCAAGATGCAAAGAGGAAGAAACATCATATTATGCTACTTAATTAAAAGCAGAAAGTGTTTTGTGGGAGTAAATTGAATAGAAATTCCTAACATGATTGTCTTTTTCATTTGACAATTTCAAACAATTTCATACATTTGCATATTTTATTAAATGCCACAAGCAAATGATTTTGCATTAGCAGTTGGGTTATTGCACATTACAAGGCGTGAGAGCGTCTCTCTTTGTGCAGGAGGATAGATAACATTCCCCTGACATTCACGATGCAATACAACCTTGTTCCCTGTTTTAATTTTTCATAAACTCTGAAACATACTGAGATGAAAAGCTTTTTAGTCAACTTCTTTCCACACCCAGAGGTCTAGTAAGGGATATATAAATACACTGCAACTTTTGTTAATTGGAATAAATATATGAATATATATATATATATATATATATATATATATATAATTATATTAGGGGTGAGCGGGTTCGGATTTCTGAAATCCGAACCCCCCCGAGCCCCCCGATCCGAGTCCGATCCGAGTCAGGCTCGACTTTTCCCGCCTGACTCGGATTCTGAAATCGAGGCAAAACGTCATCTTCCCGCCTTCCGAGTCTCGCGGGTTTTGGATCCTATAACAGGTACCCGCGTCGGCGCCATTTTCTCACTCGGCTGTGGACAGTGAAGAGGGAGGGTGGGAGTTAGGGCTGGCTGGGCTGTGTAGTGTAGTGTAGTGTAGTGCAGAGTAGTGTTGTGCTGTGCTGTGCTGCGCTGTGCTGCTGTTGTCCACTACTTCAAAGTCCATAGGGGCTGGCTGTGTTGTGCTGTGCTGCTTTTGTTAATAGGGGCTGTGTCGACTACTTCAAAGTCCATAGGGGCTGCTGGACTGTGTTGTGCAGTCAGTTGTCCATAGGGGCTGTGTCCACTCCAAAGTCCTGTGCAGTGTCCCAGTCCTAAAGGGGTGCTGTAGTGTTGTCCAAGGGGTGCTCTGTCTATCAGGGGTGCTCCCCCCAAGTGCTAAAAAAATTATATTTTTTTTGTGTTTGTGAATTGTGTGCGCAGTAGCCGCACGTGCATCAACAAAGTAGTGCCAAGCGTGCGCTGTGTCATAAGTAAAGGGCCGGCTGGCTTGACCGTTAAAGGGTGCTGTAACCCCCAAAGTACACTCCAGTCCAAACCCCCAAAAAAAATATTTTCTGTGTTTGTGAATTGTGTGCGCAGTAGCCGCACGTGCATCAACAAAGTAGTGCCAACCGTGCGCCTGTGTCATAAGTAAAGGGCCGGCTGGCTTGAACGTTAAAGGGTGCTGTAACCCCCAAAGTACACTCCTGTCCAAACCCAAAAAAAATTATTTTCCGTGTTTGTGAATTGTGTGCGCAGTAGCCGCACGTGCATCAACAAAGTAGTGCCAAGCGTGCGCCTGTGTCATAAGTAAAGGGCCGGCTGGCTTGACCGTTAAAGGGTGCTGTAACCCCCAAAGTACACTCCAGTCCAAACCAAAAAAAAAAAAATTTCTGTGTTTGTGAATTGTGTGCGCAGTAGCCGCACGTGCATCAACAAATAGTGCCAAGCGTGCGCCTGTGTCATAAGTAAAGGGCCGGCTGGCTTGACCGTTAAAGGGTGCTGTAACCCCCAAAGTACACTCCAGTACAACCAAAAAAAAAATTATTTTCTGTGTTTGTGAATTGTGTGCGCAGTAGCCGCACGTGCATCAACAAAGTAGTGCCAAGTGTGCGCCTGTGTCATAAGTAAAGGGTCGGCTGGCTTGACCGTTAAAGGGTGCTGTAACCCCCAAAGTACACTCCAGTCCAAACCAAACAAAAAATTATTTTCTGTGTTTGTGAATTGTGTGCGCAGTAGCTGCACGTGCATCAACAAAGGAGTGCCAAGCGTGCACCTGTGTCATAAGTAAAGGGTCGGCTGGCTTGACCGTTAAAGGGTGCTGTAACCCCCAAAGTACACTCCAGTCCAAACCAAAAAAAAATTATTTTCTGTGTTTGTGAATTGTGTGCGCAGTAGCTGCACGTGCATCAACAAAGGAGCAGCGCCAAGCGTGCGCCTGTGTCCCATAAGTAAAGAGCCAGCTGGCTCATTTCTTAAAGGCTGGTGTAACCCACAAAGTGCACTACTCTCCAGCAAAAATAAAAAAATATTTTCTGTGTTTAGCCGCACGTATATATCAAATCGATATAACATAAATGGAGAACCAAACTTTCTCTGATAAAAATAAAATAGGGAAAGATCAAGAACCACTTCCTCCTAGTGCTGAAGCTGCTGCCACTAGTCATGACATAGACGATAACATGCCATCAACGTCGTCTGCCAAGGCTGATGCCCAATGTCATAGTAGAGGGCACATACAATCCCAAATGACAAAGTTCAGGAAAATGACCTTGAAAAAAACATTTAAATCAGCTGAAGAGAAACGTAAACTTGCCAATATGCCATTTACGACATGGAGTGGCAAGGAACGGCTAAGGTCGATCCCTAGTATGTTCATGACTAGTGGTTCAGCTTCACATGACGATGGAAGCCCTCCTCCCACTAAAAAAATCAAAAGAGTTAAGCTGGCAAAAGCACTGCGAAGAACTGTGCTTTCTAAGAAGATATAACAAATCCCCAAGGAGAGTCCAAGTGTGGTGGTGGTTGCGATGCCTGACCTTCCCAGCACTGGACGGGAAGAGGTGGCTTTTTCCACCATTTGCACGCCCCCTGCAAGTGCTGAAAGGAGCACCCACAGTCCACTTGCTGATATGCCAATTGAAGATGTCACTGTTGAAGTACAACAGGATGAGGATACTGGTGTAGCTGGCGCTGAGGAGGAAGTTGGCGAGGAGGATTCTGATGGTGATGTGGTTTGTTTAAATCAGGCTCCGGGGGAGACAGTTGTTATCCGTGGGATGAAAAAGCCCATCACGGTCATGCCTGGGCAGAAGACCAAACATTCCACCTCTTTGGTCTGGCAATATTTCTATCCAAATCCGGACAACAACTGTCTTGCCATATGTACCATATGTAAAGGTGAAATAAGTAGGGGTAGGGACGTCAACCACCTAGGAACATCCTCCCTTATACGGCACCTGCAGCGCATTCATAAAAAGTTACTGTCAAGTTCAGAAACTTTGGCTAAGACCGTAAGCAGTCCAGGGACACCTAAATCCCGTTGTCCTGTTGTATCCAAGCGCCTGCAAACCACACCGTCAACTCCCTCCTCATCAATTTCCTCCTTAGTCAGGATCGGAAGTAGTCCTGCAGGCCATGTCACTGGCATGACTGACTCTCCTATCCGGGATTCCTCTGGAGGATCCTGCATTGCTACGCCTACTGCTGCCGCTGCTGCTGTTGCTGCTGCTGGGAGTCGTTCATCATCCCAGAGAGGAAGTAGGAACACCACTACTTTTACTAAACAATTGACCCTCCAACAGTCCTTAGCGAGGAGGATGAAGTACGACAGCAGTCATCCTGAAGCAAAACATATAACTGAGGCCTTGACTGCTATGTTGGTGTTAGATGTGCGTCCGGTATCCGCCATTAGTGCAGTGGGATTTAGACAATTGATGGAGGTAGTGTGTCCCCGGTTCCAAATCCCGTCAAGATTCCACTTCACTAGGCAGGCGATACCGAGACTGTACAGAAACGTCAGAAAAAGTGTCCTCAGTGTCCTGAAAAATGCCGTTGTACCCAATGTCCACTTAACCATGGACATGTGGACAAGTGGAACAGGGCAGACTAAGGACTATATGACTGTGACAGCCCACTGGGTAGATGTATCACTTTACGCAGCAACAGCAGCAGCGTCACCAGTAGCAGCATCTCAGAAACACCAGCTCGTTCCAAGGCAGGCTACGCTGTGTATCACCGGTTTCAGTAAGAGGCACACCGCCGACAACCTCTTAGAGAAACTGAGGGAAATCATCGCCCAGTGGCTTACCCCACTTAGACTCTCCTGGGGATTTGTGATATCTGACAACGCCACCAATATTGTGCGGGCATTACATCTGGGCAAATTCCAGCACGTCCCATGTTTTGCTCACACAATAAACTTGGTGGTGCAGAATTTTCTGAAAAGCGACAGGGGCATGCAGGAGATGCTTTGGGTGGCCCGAAAAATTTCTGGCCACTTTCGCCATTCAGCGACAGCGAGCCGAACACTGGAGCGCCAGCAAACACTCTTGAACCTGCCCCGCCATCACCTGAAGCAAGAGGTTGTGACGCGGTGGAACTCAACCCTCTATATGCTTCAGAGGATGGAGGAGCAGCAAAAGGCCATACAAGCCTATACATCCACCTATGACATAGGCAAAGGAGGGGGTATGCACCTGACTCAAGCGCAGTGGAGAATGATTTCCGTGTTGTGCAAGGTTCTCCAGCTCTTCGAACTTGCCACACGTGAAGTCAGTTCAGACACTGCCAGCTTGAGTCAGGTCATTCCCCTCATCAGGCTTTTGCAGAAGCAGCTGGAGAAAGTGAAGGAGGAGCTAAGATGGAGCGATTCCGCTCGGCATGTGGGACTTGTGGATGAAGCCCTTCATTCGCTTTGCCAGGATTCCAGGGTGGTCAATCTGTTGAAATCAGACCACTACATTTTGGCCACCGTGCTCGATCCTAGGTTTAAAGCCTATGTGGTGTCTCTCTTTCCGGCCGACACAAGCCTGCAGAGGTGCAAAGACCTGCTGGTGAACACACTGTCAGCTGAAGCGGAACGTGACACGTCAACAGCTCCTTCTTCATTTTCTCCCGCAACTGGGGCTGCCAGGAAAAAACTTAGGTGTCCTAAGCAACCCGCTGGCGGTGATGCAGGGCAGGCATGACCAAGTTTGGACATCTGGTCCTGCTGAAGGACCTGGCAACAATTTCTGACATGTCTACTGTCACTGCATATGATACTGTCACCATTGACAGAATGGTGGAAGATTATATCGATGACAGCATCCAAGTAGGCATGTCAGACAGTCCATACCTGTACTGGCAGGAAAAAGAGGCAATTTGGAGGCCCCTGTACAAACTGGCTCTATTTTACCTGAGTTGCCCCCCCTCCAGTGTGTACTCTGAAAGAGTGTTTAGTGCAGCCGGGAACCTTGTCAGCGAAAGGCGTAGGAGGTTGCTTCCACAGAATGTGGAGAAGATGATGTTCATCAAAATGAATTATCAGCTCTTCCAGGGAGACCAGCCTCCAGAACGTACAGAGGGACCTGTGGTGGTGGATTCAAGTGGGGACGAGTTAATACTTTGTGAGGATGAGGATGTACACACTGAAGAGGGTGAGGAATCGGTGGATGAGGAGGATGAGGATGACATCTTGCCTCCGTAGAGCCAGTTTGTGCAGGGACAGATTAATTGCCAGCTTGTTTTGTGGGGGCCCAAACGAACCAATCATTTCAGCCACAGTTGTGTGGCAGACCCTGGCGCTGAAATGATTGGTTTGTTAAAGTGTGCATGTCCTGTTTATACAACATAAGGCTGGGTGGGAGGGCCCAAGGACAATTCCATCTTGCACCTCTTTTTTTTCTTTGCATTATGTACAGTTTGGGGCCTAGTTTTTGAAACTGCCATCCTGTCTGCCACTGCAGTATCACGCCTAGATGGGTCACGTGTTTGTGCCGCCCACTCGTGTCGCTTAGCATAGTCATCCAGCTACCTCGGTGCAACCTTTGGACATAAAAACACTATTGTGAGGTGTGAGGTGTTCAGAATAGACTGGAAATGAGTGGAAATTAAGGTTATTGAGGTTAATAATAGCATAGGAGCAGAAAAACCTACAAATTCTGTGATTTTAGCTGTTTTTATGCTTTTTTAAAAAAAAATACAGATCCAAAACACAAAACCCAGAACCCAAAACACGGAAGGGTGGTTTTGGCAAAACCAATCCAGATCCAAAACACGAAGAAAGATCCAGATCCAAAACCAAAACACAAAACACGAAAAGTGGCCGGTGCACTCCCCTAAATTATATATATATATAATATATATAATATACGTACTATATATATATTCCATAGCCGAAAAACCTTACGGTTTCACATGTCCCATTAAGGCTGCTTAGACATGATCTGAAAATTCACAAAACCTATTGATTTTCTGCCACTCAAACTTCAAAAAGCAATGAATTATGATCATTAAGGCGCAATACAGATATGGTATGTCATCACACTATGTGGTTAACTGCAGATTCAGCACTCTCACAGAATGAGATTGCTATCACTCACAAAACGGTGGAGCTGCTAATTCACAGAATTGTGTGCTCATTGGAATACACACATGTAGTCTATGCAACTGAGGTTTGAGCAGTTATGTGGCTCCCACATCCCACTCAGTGCCCACAATCTTCCCATTTGATCATCAAAACAATCTCACTGGATTCCAACATCCTTCTCAATGCATACATCTATCTCATTTAGAATACACGTTCAGCTCCCTTATTTTTAAAAATATCATACTCTGTCTATGCATGTACACTTTCTTCCCCTATATGCCTCCATACTGCTATATATTCCCCAATCCCTACTGCAGTGTGGTCTCCCAACTGTGATAGTCTGTGTTCCCTCATCCACACCATTGATTTTCCCCAGCCGCACTGCCCTGCATCTGTGCCTTCTCCACAGCCACATTACTGTCTTTCTCTCATCTGTGGTACTCTTTCTTCCTCCATCTGCACTACTCTGGTCCCCCAACCGTGCAACTCTGTCTCCCCCCACCACCCGCACCACTCTATTTTCCTCCCCATCCACACCAATCTGTCTTCCCCAATCCCTACTGCTGTGTGGTCTCCGAACTATGGTAGTCTGTGTTCTCTCATCCGCACCAATCTGTCTTTCTCCATCTGCACCGCCCTGCATCTGTGCCACTCTGTTTCCTTCTGCACCACTGACTTCCCCTAAGCCACGCCACTGACTTCCTTTCCTCTGTGGCACTCTTTCTTCCTCCATCTGCACCACTCTATCCCCCCAACTGTGCAACTTTTTCTCCTCCCCCCATGCGCACTACTCTGTCTTCCTACCCATCCACACTATCTGTCTTCCCCAATCCCTACTGTTGTGTGTTCTCCTATTTGTGCTAGTCTGTTTTTCCTTATCCACACCAATCTGTCTTTGCCAATCTGCACTGCTCTGTGTTCACATGTCCTTGCAACTCTCTTCCCCCATCCATGTCACTGTCCCCCCAAACCGTGCCACTCTGTTTACCCCCATCCGCACCACTGTTTTCAACCCATCTACATTACTTTGGCTACCTCCCCCCCCTCTGTACTGCTTAACCTTCCCTCCTCTACACGCCTTTGTGTCTCACCTATCCACGCTGCTGTGTCTCCTCCCCCCATCCACACCACTTTTATCCCATCTGCACAGCTCTATTTTCTGCTTTGATCTTAGTTGTATAGACTGCATGTGTGTATTCCAGTGAGCACACAATCATGTGAATTAGCAGCTCCACCATTTTGTGAGTGACAGCAATCTCATTCTGTGAGAGTGCTGAATCTGCAGTTAACCACAGGGTGTGATGGCATTCCATATCTGTATATGGATGTGTGTCTATATTGGCACTTATTAGATATATGTTTTCTGATCATCTAATAATGGACATATTAGTGATATAATTGTATACCACTATATAGGATATATTTTTCCATCATCATCGGTCTCCTGTGGGATTGGATGTGCATCTGTTTATATAACACCAATATTCCCTTCCCCCAATCAGAATTACTCTCCTTTTTAGGAGCTATCTCGCCAAGCTCTGCAAAAATCCAACTTGCTTCCACTGAACATGAGAATCTATAAATAATAGTAATAAGAAATTATACCACACGGCAGGGCCTTTTCTTGATTTTATTTCACTTTTGTATTACTAATAGCTACACAATTATTATTTTGTTTAATTTTTACACCTTATGTCGCTGGATCCTGTTCCTGTTGGAACATCTTAATGTATACCTAATAAAGAGATATTTTTATTGTTAATCCTAGTTTGTGCGCCATCTTTGAAGACAAAACTCTTTCTTCTCAGTATTACTCTAGCATCTCTTGTCTAATGGCAGAACCCCCATTCTAAATATAAAAATATAGATAATATTAAAATATGGGGATATTAAAATAAACATAACTTAATTTAATGTGTGCAGATATACATTTCTCTTTGTATTCCATTCATATCTGTATTGCGCAAACAACACGTCCATTAAGGCGTCAGCCTTAATTATCGTAATTTCATTGCTTTTTGAAGCTTGTGTGGCAGAAAATCAATAGGTTTTGTGAATTTTCAGATCATGTCTAAGCAGCCTTAATGGGACATGTGTAACCGTAAGGTTTTTTGTCTATGGAATTTCATGGCTTTTTTAAAATGTATTAACTATCAGGGTTTGGATGAGCAAACCGGGCCACCTGCAGGGGAGAAGGGCAATAAAATGGTACACTAACGCAAGTGGAAGAGGGGACAGCACACAGGAGGTTGGCTTGGGAGGTGCAGAATGCGAGACGGCTGTAGGCGTGTGGGGTAGCGGCAGCAGCGGTGGTGCAGAGCAGCGGTGCAGTGCAAAGGGGGCATCAGTGGGCGACAGAGGGCTCATTGGTAGTGCATATGCACCTGAGAAAATCAAATCAATAAGTTACAGATGGACAAATGCAGCAGTGAGATCTAGGTATCTATGTTAAAAATTGAATGTGTAAAAAAAACAGAAAAAAGTATCCCTGCCCCTCCAGAAAACAACCAGCCCCGGGCTCTGGAGCCCCACTACTGGTTGAGCTAAATACAGGAGACAGACAACATAGAGTTCCCCCATATTAAGCACAACCAGCACCAGGCTTTTCAGAACCAGTCCTGGTTGACAAAATACAGGGGACAAATGATGTAGGGGTCCCCCTTATTTAGCACAGTCAGCACAGGGCACTGAGCGGGTCCTGGTTTTGGAAATACAGGGGGGAAAATGCGTAGGGTCCCCCTGTATTTATCAGAACCAGCACCAGACACCTTTTAGCGGGGGGGTGATGCCACAGCTAAGGGAGCCCTTTCACCGAGGCCCCCAGCCGCAGCATCACTCCTGACCACTAGTCAGCCCAGTCCAGGGATCCCTGGGGAGCTGGGGACTCCCCCAATATAGGGGTCCCTCTCACCAGGGCACCCCAGGCCCAGGTTGATAGCCCGGGGCTATCCCCAGCACCACTGGGTGGTGGGTGCCGGGATGATTGTGTTGTGTGGTGCATATGAAAATATAAATATTGGCTTTTGCTGTGTAACTACAGTTCCCAGCAAGCCTCCCCCGCATGCTGGTACTTGGAGAACCACAAGTATCAGCATGCAGGGAATTACGGGCTTGCTGGTAGTTTTAGTTCCACAGCAAAAGCAATATTAAAAAAAGCCTGGTGCTGGTTGTGCTTAATACGGGGGACCCCTACATTGTTTGTCCCCTGTATTTAGCACAACCAGTACTGGGGCTCCAAAGCCCACTGCTGGTTGTTTTCTGGGGGGTGGGGCCACAACATTTTTTTTTAAATTACACAGAAGTAGGTATCATGGATCTAGCAGATCCGAGCCAGCATTCTGTGTGCTGCTACCTCCCCAGGGTCCCAGCGCCTGCACCACCGCTGCCTGCACTGCTGCTGCACCGCCGCCGCTAAAGCCCGCTACTGTCCCCGGTTTCTAGCCACAGCTGACGCCCGCAACCCCCCCGCCTTTCCGCTGGCTCCTGCTGCAGCTAACGCCAGCTACTTCCCCCTGGACCTAGCCTCCGCTACTGCCCGCAAACGACGGCCATCTTGGTGCACCCAAGTGAAGCCACAGTTATTACACGTGCTGGAGGTTCCTACTGCAGCTGCGCAACAAGTTGAAAGGTCCTATCTCTACAATGGCGCATTCTTGAGGTAATAGTTTAAAAACTGTAACTTTCTAATTTACCTGAACCCCAAAAGCGCGTACCCTGGCACAATAGCTACCTAATAAAACAAACTCCAAGTCTAAATTCCAACCCTACCCTGAGTTTTGCTTTCCCAAAAATCCCTCATATACTATAGCAGAAAAGTTGTCCTAATTGAGAATGTCAGAAAAAAGTGGCAGTTGGAGCTTTAGATTACTCCCAAATCCTCATTTTTTTAGGTTTTTGCCCTGAAATTTGGCATGTAGCATCGAGCGACAGTTCTACCTGGCCATGCCCAATTTCTGATCCATACCTCTAATATTGACATTCTCAACAGCTTTTGAGGTGTAGCCCCTTGAACACCCTGCCCCCCTCCGGAATTTTCTATGGAGAAATACATTTTTTTAGATGCAGCCTTAATATAAGGGCACAACTGTGCCTTTATTTTATATATATATATATATATATATATATATATATACATACACATGGACGTAGTTTCTGCACATACTAAGAAAATATCTCTTAGATTCCGTCCTCTTTTGAAACATGCCATAAGTTTTTTGTTATTTGAACTGGATAAATCTTTGTTGCTATTCACAAAGGACTATTGTGCCTCCGGCACTGCAGAGCAACAAAACTCAAAGGGAAACTGGTGGAGCCAATTTTTCCGGTCACTTGCGCATCCGCAATAGAGATTTCCCCAGGAATAAGGTGCAGGAACCATTTTCCCGGAGACCAGAGCTGTTACTGACCACAGCGCACTGCACCACTCATCGCTGCCTGTGCTATAATCTGCCAGCAGTGGAAGGGAGCCAGGCTATAGCCTAAGTTTGACAGTCTTAAAACATCTGACATGATAGAGCCCTGTCCCCGAGGACACCTATATAGCAGGGGGGTCATAGTTCATGCAGGACTGCACCTAGTTATGAATGATCCAGCTGTCAGATCCATGAGTAAGATTATTAATTGTTACTACACAAACTTGATCACACAAACCAGTGCAATCCCTCCCAGGAGAGAAGCAGCCCTTTAGTTATAACATATACTTCAGCTAACTGATCTCTTTACCTGAAAGGGACATATATACAGTATCCGGACATATGGGAATAGATATGTATGTGACAGCTCAGCTTCATGCTTCAACAGATAGAGCTCATTAGATAAATAGTGGCTGCTGTGTAAATATTACCACCTTGACCCCTTTTAATTAATTGAACATCCCCTCCTTCAGAGCAAAGATAGCTCACTACCCATGAAAGGGAGTTATACACGCTGTTCTGCTGAAGAGCTAGGAAACCACTCCATCTTATCCTTACGAAATGTATTTATGTTGCAGCTACCGGTCTAAATCCATAAGGCTGAAGCCCAAGACTTAAGATAGGCGTTGAAATCCTGATGCCGGAACACAGAAGGATGTCTGCCTGAACGAGGTAAGTCTGGGGCGCAGAGCCATAACTCAAATTTTTGGTGCCCTGTGCCAGAAAGAGCATTGGCGCCCCTCTCATTTTTCAAAGGGACATAATGCACCCAAAAGAGGGCCATGGATTCATGGGGAAGGGCCAGGGAAGAGATAGGAGAGGCCAGGAGATGCTGGGGATGAAATAAGAGGAAGCTACAAGCAAGAATGATAATAAACAGAAATTTGACAGGCCCAAACAGTGCCCCCTGACCTATGGTGCCCTGTGCGATGGCACCGGCCGCACTACCATAGCTACGGACCTGCTGGGCCATCTTTAGTGTTAGGGGAGGGTTAGGTTTAGGTTACATAGTGAGGTTAGCGTTAGGTTCTTTGGGGGGGAGGTTAGGGTTAGGCAACATGGGGGGGTTAGGGCTAGGCACTAAGGGGGTAGAGTTAGGTTTAGGCATGAAGGGGGGAGACTTAGGTTTAGGCACCAACGGGGAGGGTTAGGGTTAGGGTGCGGGATGGGGAGAAGGGGGGAGGGTAAGCATACTGAGCCGACCAGTGTCGGGATACCAACCATCGGGATGCCGCTGTCAGTATTGTGCATCCAAACAGCCGGCATTACATACCTATTCCTTTACTATATAATATAGTATAACCACTTAATTTTGTCCTTATTGAACTCAGAACTAGAGATGTGCGCGGACCTGGATCTGGATTCACCTTCGTGTTTTGGTTTTAAAAACCCACCCTCAAGTGTTTTGATTTTGAAATTGGATAAAAATCGATAAAAATCTATTAAAAATTTATAAAAATCAATAAAAATGGCTAAAATATCCAAATCGAAAACCTTACTTTGGTTTTCAAATCCAAGTTCTGAACCAGCAACAGATCCGAACCGGGACTCAGTTCGAAAGGGGTCACAAAAGTAAATCTGAACCTTGACCCAGTTCTTCTAGGAACCCCGAAATTTGGGTGTGTTCGGATTTCAGAAATCCGGACCCGCACATCTCTACTCAGAGAACACCACAACAGACTAAGGGCTCGATCCAATTAGGTGCGATGTACTCGCATGTGCGAGTCATCGCGACAGTGGCCGTGCTTGACGGCCGCCCAGATTCGCCTGAAAGTGCTCGCTGCCCCATAGGGCAGCGAGCAAATTCAGGCAAATTCAGTGGCGAGTCAGGCTGCAAAGGGTGCGACGTGCCAGGGATGTTGCCGGTGTTTTAACGCCGTTGCCACAGCACATCTCACCCATCGCACCTAATTAGATCGAGCCCTAAAACCTTGTATACAAATAAAACAGGGAAATAAAAGAGAACTACTTCCTCAAGATAGGAGTCTTTCTACTGCTATCATTTCCACAGAGGAATTAATAGAGTAAGCCAACACTAAATACCAGTGGAGCTACCAGATAATTCATTCAGTAAGAAGAGCCTAAGTTGATTGTTACCTACACACCTATAGGGACACACACACATACACACATGCATGTGATGTGTGCTAATGAATGAATTGCCATACCCATTATAGAAGTCAGATATGAAGGGTCTGCTACTAAGGGCACTATTTATTAACATTATTTTTTACTAAAATAAAGTGAAGAAGGGTAATTTCACACCATTTTCACATAATTTTAGTTTCACCTAAATTTACTAAAGGGCAAATGGAGTAGAATTCGTAAAATTCTACCCCAAGCCCTAATTATCACATATTTTTAATAGACAGATCACATTTCCCATAATTGTAATGGGAAATGCGATCTGCCTGACATTTACTAAAAATTAATTGTGAAAAAATACAGGGGGAAGCCCTGTGATAATAACACTACCTGGAGGTGGCATTATCCAGGGTCTCCCCCAGTTACCAGGCTCCTGCTCTAACAGGCAGATCAGAGCCCAGAGCCAGCCCCAGTGATCAGCTGTGTGGTCTTAACAGACCACAAGCTGATCACTGCTAAAAAAAAACTAACCTGAGTCCAGTGATCAGTGCTCCAGTCAGCTGGTCTCCCATCCTGCACTATGACTCTGTCAGCTGACTGGGTCACAGTGCAGGATGGGAGACCAGCTGACCAGAGCCATGGAGGACATCACCGGAGCACCGATCACCAGAGGTAAGTTAAATTAAGGGGGGGGTTGCTGTACAGAGAAGCAATCGAGTGGATGTTATATTTGTCTGAATGTTTTTTTTCTGGGGAGACCCCAATGATTGCTGTCTGGCTAAGCCTAGTACTTCTATTTTCTGTTGTTCTAGCAGGTGCAGAACAATGAATATCCTCTTAAAAAAATATAAAGACTACTTGTTGCAATTGCAGGTAATGCTAATAGATCACTTGTGATTCTGGCCGCACTCAGCATCTGTGACCACAGTAGAACTCTTTTTAGAGATGGTGGATGGTGACTATTTGCTTGTAATTAATGTGTTATGATATTTTTTTTTACAAAACAATTTGATGTAAACATTGAGGTTATTAATTGATGTTTCGGCTTCACTGCTTAAATACTGTATGATAGGGATTTCCATGTTGTTGATCTTATTCATAGCCTCCACTAATGATGTAGTACCGCCCTTCCAGAAAATCAATACATCATCAATATACCTAAGGTAAGGGATGATATTTCCTGCAATAGTGGGACACAGGGGTCACATGCAGTAAGAGTCAATGCATGAAAAATCTCTAGGTTTACATGTTGGAATGAATATTTCCTCAGTACTGGACCAGTTTGAAGGGAGTAACTCTGTTTCCAAGTGATCTTATTTCTTGGGTTAAATTACTCAAGCAGGAGTTAGTGACAGACATTTTTTCATTTACATTTTTCCATCTTTGACCTTGTTGATGATTATTTATACATTTACAGTATATATTATTGGAGACAATTTTTCATACTGCAGCCACCATAGCAAGTAGACCTTGTACTATAGACTGCATGTAAAAATTAGATTCTAGGATATTTGAATGAACTGTAACAAGTGGAGATTATGCATTATGGGGGGCTGAGGGACCTTGGAGCCACTTGGGCCTGCTGAATGACTTTCCATTATACATGTCCTCAGAGCGCTGGTACTTGGTAGTCTGCCCATACTGTACATTGGGTGTTTTTGCAATAGTTAGGTTCATTTAATACAGGAGAGCACATTTTGACATAACATTCTATCAAAGGAAAAAATATTAAAATTACAAATGTAATTTACCGTATGAAATAGTGCCAATGTGACCCTGCTCCTCAGACTTACATAAGGCATATATTGGGCTCAAATGAGCAGTTTTCTCTGTGAAAAACATCAAAGTGCACATTTATGTAGCGCACAGTGCTAGGTGATAGTAGAAAGGAATAAGGAATGCACTGAGAAGGGGGTGTGTGATTGGCAAAGAGGTGCATTTGTGCAAAACAAGGGGCCTGATTCTGAATTGGACACAATGTTGATGTCGGACGCAGTCGAGCAACTATTTTGCACTGCGCATGCTTCTGTGCGCAGTTGCAATTGAGACACACAGTCTCAGAAATGTCTTGTAAATGTATTGGGCTTTCCTGGGTGGTGACTGGGTAGTAACTGGGAGGTGGCTAAGTGGTGCGATATGGGCGTGGCACTGAAGTGGATGCGAGCTCAGATGCAAAAATTGCTCACATTGGAAGCCATACTCTGATGGACAATCTGCACCTAGCATGGGACTGGCACAAGTTTTGATGGTAAAACTGATGGCGGCGTCTAAAGATTCACCAAGTGGTATTGGATAAACACTCTCACAGTGAACATATCTGCCCTTGCACATTCAGACGCATGCTAGCACACCAGGACAGGGCTTGTGACAGCATTTGCATATAATCAGAGAAGCAATACTGGCAGACCTTTTGGGGTGTGACTGCATGTTTTTGATTATGCTATGGGCGAGCCCAGCACTTTGGCAGCTGCTTGGGCTAACGCCAGACTCTTCCAGCCCTGAATGGACGCCTTGCACATGTGTGCAGCATCAATTCACTGCAGCTCTGCTATGCAGAGTAGTGGTGCCAGAGGGTCTGCCAACCAAACGACCACACTACGGCTCCCCCTTTGCCATCCAGTCATCCCTATTCAGCCGCAAGTGTGCAACCTGGGAAAATCGCTTGATCTGTCCACATTTGGAATTGCTGGCATCTCAGAATTACACCCATGATCTGCAAATACAGCTTTGGGCCTCTAAAATTCCACTTGGGGCCTCTTGAGCTTCATTGTCAACTGGTAAAAGAACCTGTTTTATTCTCTTCCTTGCCTCTGCAGCTACTAATGCACCCAGGCAATGAACCACAGTGATAGACAGATGGTCAAAACATACAGACGCGGTGCCTACAGTATTTGAGAAACCGACACAAGCTGATTGGTATACGCACAAAAAAAGAAGTACAGGTGCTCAACTCCAAATTAACTGATTGTATATAAATAAATACATTTTTGCAATGAATAGAGGTTTTTGGCATAATCTTGGATTTGAATCCTAGTATGTTAGGGACCTACCTGACAGAGTTTACCCGAATGCGGTGGGTAGGCCCATAACATTGGCCAAGATTATGCCAAAAACCTCTATTCATTGCAAAAATATATTTATTTATATACAATCAGTTAATTTGGAGTTGAGCACCTGTACTTCTTTTTTTGTGTATATATCAATTGTCTCCACAGGTAGCACATCCAATTATATATATATGTTCAAGGTGTGCAGTCTGAGGCCCACATCCTATACAAGCTGATTGGTTCCTGTGATTGGTTCTTTATGGTACTGAACTTTACAGGGGTGCGGTAGCTCAGCAAAGGATGTTGATCAATAGATTGACAGAAAAACGTATGACAAGCAATAGGTTGACACCAGAGTTGACCGGGACAAAAGGTTGACAGGTACAAAAGGTCGACAGACAAAAGGTTGACATTGATGTAGGTCGACAGGTACAAAAGGTTGACAGGATCAAAATGTCAACATTGGGAATTGTTGACACAAAAATACTCGACCAATGTTTTTTTTTATTTCCCAAACCTTCACCCGAACCCTCCCATTGGCATTGGTGCTAACCCTAACCCTCCCTTCTAGTGCCTAACCCTAACCATCCCTCCTAGTGCCTAACCCTCCCTCCTAGTGCCTAACCCTAACCCTCCCTCCTAGTGCCTAACCCTAACCCTCCCTCCTAGTGCCTAACCCTCCCTCCAAGTGCCTAACCCTAACCATCCCTCCTAGTGCCTAAGCCTAACCCTCTCTTCTAGTGCATAACCCTCCCTCCTAGTGCCTAACCCTAACCAACCCTCCTAGTGCCTAACCGTAACCCTCTCTTCTAGTGCCTAACCCTCCCTCCTAGTGCCTAACCCTAACCCTCCCTCCTAGTGCCTAACCCTAACCATCCCTCCCAGTGCCTAATCCTAACCCTCCCTCCTAGTGCCTAACCCTCCCTCCTAGTGCCTAATCCTAACCATCCCTCCTAGTGCCTAACCCTCTCTTCTAGTGCCTAACCCTAACCCTCCCTCCTAGTGCTTAACCCTAACCATCCCTCCTAGTGCCTAACCCTAACCCTCTCTTCTAGTGCCTAACCCTAACCATCCCTCCTAGTGCCTAACCCTAACCATCCCTCCTAGTGCCTAACCCAAACCCTCTCTTCTAGTGCCTAACCCTCCATCCTAGTGCCTAACCCTAACCTTCCCTCCTAGTGCCTATCCCTCCCTCATAGTGCCTAACCCTAACCATCCCTCCTAGTGCCTAACCCTAACCCTCCCTCCTAGTGCCTAACCCTAACCATCCCTCCTAGTGCCTAACCCTAACCCTCCCTCCAAGTGCCTAACCCTAACCATCCCTCCTAGTGCCTAACCCTAACCCTCTCTTCTAGCGCCTAACCCTCCCTTCTAGTGCCTAACCCTAACCCTCCCTCCTAGTGCCTAACCCTAACCATCACTCCTAGTGCCTAACCCTAACCCTCACTTCTAGTGCCTAACCCTAACACTCCCTCCTAGTGCCTAACCCTAACCATCCCTCCTAGTGCCTAACCCTAACCCTCCCTCCTAGTGCCTAGCCCTCCCTCCTAGTTCCTAACCCTAACCCTCTCTTCTAGTGCCTAACCATCCCTCCTAGTGCCTAACCCTAAACCCCTCTTTTAGTGCCTAACCATCCCTCCTAGTGCCTAACCCTAACCATCCCTCCTAGTGCCTAACCATCGCTCCTAGTGCCTAACCCTAACCATCCCTCCTAGTGCCTAACCCTAACCATCCCTCCTAGTGCCTATCCCTAACCATTCCTCCTAGTGCCTAACCATCGCTCCTAGTGCCTAACCCTAACCCTCCCTCCTAGTGCTTAACCAGGGCCGAAACTAGGATTTTTTTCACCAGGGGCAAGACAGTAATTTGCGCCCCCCCTGGTAATTCCCCCTGCAGCAGTGCCCCTATAGTAATGCCCCCTGAGGTAATGCCCCTGTAGTAGTGCCCATATAGTAGTGCCCCTGCAGTAGTGCCCATATGATAATGCCCCCATAGTAATGCCCCCGTAGCAATGCCCCTATAGTAGTGCCCATATAGTAATACCCCTGTAGTAGTGCCCATATTGTAATGCCCCCATAGTAATGCCCATATGTTAATACCCCCATAGTAATGCCCGGGAGAGAACTCTAGCCTCCGGCTCCGGCTACACCGCGTCGCAGCAGAGAAGGAGCCGGGGCGCCCGCTGGTAATAAATTTTACCAGCGGACGTCCGGCTTGGACCCTCTCTGCAGCGCCGTGCTGGAGGTCACTGGCACCGGATGCAGCAGCGCACCCGGTGCACATGCACCTCCAGCCCCCCCTAGTTGCGGCCCTGGCCTAACCATCCCTCCTAGTGCCTAACCCTCCCTCCTAGTGCCTATCCCTCCCTCATAGTGCCTAACCATCCCTCCTAGTGCACAACCCTAACCCCCAGGTAAGTGCCTAACCCTAAACATCCCTCCTAGTGCCTAACATACTTGCCTACTCTCCCGGGACTGTCGGGAGCCTCCCGAAAATCGGGTGCCGCTCCCGACACCCCACAAGACTAGGCAAGTCCCCCGGAATAGATGTCGGCTCCCCGCTAACCCCACGCCAGCCGCAAAAGTGGGTGGTGCGGGGGTGTGATGACGCGATTCAGCGCGAATCGCGTCATCGTAGCCCCGCCCCCTGCCTTATAATGCCAGTAATATTGGCATTATAAAGCGGGGGGCAGGGCCACTATGACGTGATCGCGTCAGCACGCCCCCGCTCTGCCTCTTTGACCCGCCCCCATCCTCCCTGCTGGACGGACCTGCCAGCCCCCTCCCGGATTCCCCTGCCGAGATGTCGGCAAGTATGGTGCCTAACACTAACTGTTAAGGCAAGTGCCGAACCTTAACCATCCCTCCTACAGCCTAACCTTAACCCTTCTGTAAGTGCGTAACACTAGCCCTAAAAAATGTCAACCTTATGATCCAGTCGACCTTTTGTACCTGCCAACCTATGTCAATGTCACCCTTTTGTGTGTCAATCTTTAGTACCTATTGACTTTTTGTCCCTGTCAACCTATTGAACATCTGGTGTCGACCTATTGTTTGGCAGCCTTCTTACTGTCGATCTTTCATCCTCCAATCCTCGACAAGGAATATGATCAGATGTACAGCAACAATGCATGCATGCTCCAGTATGACTTCACATCTCTTCATAAGCCACACATTAAACATTATGTGTGTTATTTCTTTAAGCAAAACGCTGTTGTCTTTGACAGGGATCACAGTGGCAGTTATTATTTACCGAAAGCAGAGAATGCCGTTGGCATTATATATTGTATTATACTGTATCAAATTGAAATGCCTGAATTAATTCCCTTACATTAAATTTTCATACGTGATTTATATTTTGTATTTTGTTCCGATTTAAGTCTAGAGTGTGAGAATCATTTAAGTTATCCAAAGGAATTTTCCTTGTCCACATTTCCCACAGTGAATAAATTAGTATTCTAAACCAAAGATTGAAATTCTAAATTATGGAAATGGAGGTCACTCTAAGGAAAAGCGTTACACCAATTATTTCTGCAACACTCACATGAAATGCATGATTTATCGTTTCACTTCCTTCCACGTTACTTGACAAGGCTTTGCCTCGTTATGTGAAACCGGAGTTTGGATCCAGTCATACCCCGGTAACCTTACAAATCAACACTATTCAGAGTGACTTAAGAAAGCAGGTTTGTAAATGGGAAATTCTACTGCTGTTGTAATGCTGTCTTTTTTGTGACCTTGCTGGTATAAATAGACTCAGAGGAAATGTTAGCAGTCGACCATTAGTTTAGAGTAGAGATGTGCGCCGACCCCCGTGTTTTGGTTTTGGTTTTGGATCTGGATCTAACCTGGTTTTGGATCTGGATTGGTTTTGCCAAAACCTCACCTCCGTGTTTTGTTTTCGTGTTTTGGATCTGGATTTTTTCTTAATAAATCATAAAAACAGCTAAAATCACAGAAAATGGGCCTGTTTTTGTTCCTACAGTATAATTAACCTCAATAACATATATTTCCAGTAATTTCCAATCAATTTTGACCACCTCACAATATTATTTGCTTCATCTAGTTAAGGGTAAAAGGTTGCATCCAGCTAGCTGGCTGACTAAGCTAAGTGACACAGTGGGCAGCACTAACATGTGGCAGTTCAGTTTCTAATTTCCAACACAGATACAGTGTGTTATACAGTGTGGGTTGGATACACCCAGTGGTCAAAATGGGGTGGTATACGGCGGTACGACATACCACCACTTCCCACCGCCACTTCGTTTTTGCGGTAGAAGGTGTACCAGCACTCGGATCTAGTATGGGATCCCAGCACTGGAACAGTAAAGTGTGGAGATGTGTCCCGCTTGGGACACATCTCTCTGTTGGCGATGGCTCTAAAATGGAGCCAGGAGCCTCGGATAACGGCTGCGCTGCACTAGTAAGCAGCGGCACTGACAGCCAGCCAATCACAGCTCACAGAGCGCTACCCAATGAGAAGCTGCCAAGTGCCCGGTGAGCTGGTCCGCGAGCCGGGATTGGCTGGCAGCCGGTGTGGACATTAAACTGCATTTCAGCAGGGACCCAATTCTCCGGGCCCCGGCTCCGTTCCAGCTGCAGTGTAGCTAGAGGTAAGAGTGGAGGGTGTAGGAGGGAATATGTTAATGAGAGGGGCAGGGAGTGAGAGAGATGAATAGGCAGTTAGTGGTGTAGAGGGGTGAGAGAGGGGGAGCCAGTTAGAGAAAGGGACAGGGGTTGAGAGAAGGGGAAGCAGGCAGGGAGAAGTGCAGTAAGTGAAAGGTGCAGTGGCTGAGGTAAAAGCAGGGGCTAAAAGGGTAGCCGCGCTCACTATTCTGTGGTGACCGCACCAGGTATCATCCAGTGCAGGACAGCCACTGGAGTGAGAGTTGGGGGGTCTGGATTCAAATATCCATACCCCCACCTCTAAATTCCCACTTCGAGCACTGGATACACCAATAGTGCACTTGCTGTGACAGCAGTGTCGGCAGAGCGTGGTTGCTGATGGTGTCCTCAGTACATGGAATGGCAGTGCTGTGGTGCTGGCGGTGTCCTCAATGAAGGGTACCAGTGATGTCGGCAGTGCGGGGGTGCCAGCGGTGTCTTTAGTGCATGTTTGCTGGCTGTGTCGGCAGCGTAGGGGTGCCAGCGGTGTCTTAGTGCAGGTTTGTTGGCTGTGTCGGCAGTGCGGGGATTGCTGGCTGTATCCTCAGTACATGGAATGGCAGTGCAGGGGTGTTCTCAATGCAGGGTGCCGGCAGTATCGGCAGAGCGCGGGTGCCAGCGGTGTCCTCAGTGCAGGTTTGCTGACTGTGTTGGCAGTGCAGGGGTGCTGGTGGTGTCCTCAGTGTGGGAGTTTCGGCAGTGTCGGCCGTGTGGGGGTCGCTAACGGTGTCCTCAGTACATTGGGCAGCAGTGCAGGAGTGTCGGCAGTGGTGGTGTCGGCAGCGGGGCATGCTGCCAGTGGGGGTGCCGGCGGTGTCAGGCAGCGGGGGCCATCTTCTTTTCCTCTTTTGTGCTGTTTTCAATGGGCTTAACGCTGATTGGCTGAGAGCCGTGACAGACAGCTCTCTCAGCCAATCAGCGTTAAGCCCACTCAAAACAAAACCTCGCGGCTCGACAGAGGGGTCGCGAAATTTTGCCTCGGATCGCCCCAGATCCCCAAAATTCGAGTGGGTTCGGATCTCTGAGATCCGAACCCGCTCATCTCTAGTTTAGAGCAGTTGTTCCCAAACTTTTTCACTTTATGGAACCTTTAAGGTCACATCAGCTTTTTCACGGTACCCCTATGCTAAAAGAAAGTACCTAACTTTATATCCTACCAACTTATCCGTAAGAAAGAATAACATACTGTACATAAATGGATTTAAAAAATGCATGCAGAGACATGCAGGTGGATGGTGGTGAAGGCACTGGGATGGAGAGGCATAGGGGGATGTTCTGGAGAGACATGGGAGAATGATGCTTAGAGACACAGGGGTGAGGCTGGAGAGACACAGGCGAGAATGAGGCTGGAGACTGACCCAAGGGGGATGAGCCGATGACGGAACAGGGAGATGTGGGGGGCCTCAAAAAACATGAATGTGCCAGGCCCCTTAATGGCTGCAGACAGGCAGTGGGCAGACCGATGGATACTCGCACTGACGTACTGATACTTGCGTCCAATTCAGAATCAGCCCCTGTGACTGTAATCTGATTGGCAGGGTGCATATGGAGAGACCCAGATGTGTTTACTGTATCTTATTCACTTTATTTTTTTTAAATATCTATAACCATGTACCAATACGCCCTTTTACCACGTAACAGTGCTAAAATACAATATTTCCGGAGCTTGAGTGCGGTAGCATTCGCTATCTTCAGATGGCAAATGCTCCCGCTTGTGGATTGCAACTCATTCCAACCCAGGACGGGTTGCAAAGAGGGATCATTTAGGATCCCTCCGCCCCTATCCTGCTCCTTCCGCCGGACTTTGGCGCTCTTGTGTGCATGCGCTCCCATCACTACTCCGAAAGGAGCAATGAAGCCGCCCGCTGGGACAGCTGATTTTCAGATCAGCTGTCTTCGCGCCGGAGCAATGATGATTTGCTCTGGAATCCATGGCAAGTTAGAATGTTAATTATCGGGACCTCAATAATTAACATCATGAATAGGCCCCCAAGGTTTAGTACATAGGCCCCACAGATAGTTAGTTGGGCACAACTATGATAAGTATAGAGCCCTTCAAGCCTAGTTATTTAAATATAATGTGGTGGCCTATCTTTTTGACATCTGATATTTAAGGATAATTGTCAAGAATTCGAGAAACATTTAAAACTTGTTCTAGACCATCTCTGACAACATCAGAGAGATCTCTGCTAGCATGGACCGCAGGGCCGGCTCCAGGAGTCGAAGCACCCTGTGCCGGCTCTTTACAATGCGCCCCAACATTCCGTCCGTGTGTGACCGAAAATGGGGGCGTGGCCTAATTACCTTAGACCACGCCCCCCATGTGACATTATTTGGAGGCGTGCCTCCAAATAACATCAGGCTGGCTGGGAGGAGCCTCACTAGCTGGGCTCCCCCCAGCCTTTCCTGTCACTGAATGGATGCCGTGTGCATGCGCGCAGCATCCATTCAGACTCCGGGGTCTGGCACCGCCGCACAGCTGCGGAGGTGGGGGGCCCCAACCTCCCGATTTGGCCAACCGCGTGCCACTTCGGAACACGGGTGGAAAATTGGGATGTTGGGAAGGGTGCGCCCTCTATGGGTGGCGCCAATGTTCGACCGCACTGGTCGAACACCCCTAGAGCTGGCCTTGATGGACCATCCCCAAAACACAGAAGGAAGAGTGAAGATTTGAACTATTCGTAAACTTCTGCAGAGGATTATTAAAAATGTCTTTAGAATTATTGCTCCTATGACTCAGCAAAACCCGACTGGTCTCCTGGAAGCTGCATTTGTCAGTCTGAAAACTTTACTTACATCTGCTTCTATTGTTTCTTCTCCATCCTAATTCACAATGAACATTTTTGGATAGAGGGACTGCAGGCCTGATTCAGAGCTGTATGCTATTGCCCAGCCGCTGCGACTTTGTACGCAGCATCTGTGTAATAATATGCTAATGCTGCAGGTGGCGTCTAGTGTAAATACACTCCTCCTGCCAGCTTCTATGATCCGAAAAACAGAAATGGGAGTATCCCCTAGAGTTCCCCCGGCATACTAAATTGTACCTGCAACAATCCATGAAAACTATATGGTAATAGAAATTCAGAGATATTGCTTGCATGTACATGGTAAGCTGCCGGGCCACTTTATGGCTTCTCTGATACTGGCAGTCCCTACTCTGCATGATAACAATGCCCACTCTGGGCCATGTAATTATCTGTTGTAAGGTCTCATCAGAAATACATCCAAATTGAGAGCCAGCTTACCTGGGAGTTCACCTGGGAACTTCAACTAGCACTACAAGAGCCAGCATGCCCTCCAAATGCTGGTTCATTCATGCCTCTCAAAACAGCCTCAAATCAAATATCTCTGAATTTCTATTACCATATAGTTTTTATGTATTGTTGTAGCTACAATTTAGTGTGTTGGGGGAACACTAGGGGATACTCCCCTTTCTGTTTTTCTGTTTAGTATGACCCTTGCCTTTCTTGCACCTGAAGAGTATTGCCAAATTGATTTGAGCAGCTTCCATTTTATGTTTGCTGTTTTGAGAGGTATGAATGATCCAGCATTTGGAGGACTTGCTGGCTCTTGTTGTGCTAGTTGGAGTTCCCAGGGGTGACGCCCAGGTTTGTGTACAGCTCTGAAGCAGGCTCTGCATCTGACTGTGTGGTGGGAGCTTTCCTTTCTGACAAGACTGGAACTAAACTGATGTTACATCTTTCTGCCTCTTATTCTAGGTAGAGGTTAACAGCAAACAATAAAAAAAGTCTAAATGGAGGGATGTTTTTGAAGGAGCAGTTCTTACAGATCATCATTACTTGGAGTTTATTAGATCAGCCAAGAAATCTTCAGCCAGACGAGCAAGACGGGGTCTTTTTTTTCCATTATTGAATTTCATGACTTCTTACTGACCGAGGTGAAGGAATATGAAAGCTGGTGCTGCGTCGTGTCTATATTCTGACACTTCTCATGACGCAGCCTTTTGTATTAAAAAAATATAAAAGCACTTTAAAAGAGTGAGTGTCTTACCCTTGCTATCTTCTACCTCACATTAAGAGAGGCTATAAAAATTACCCAGTGCTATGTCATCCTAATGAATATTATATACCTTACCTTGTAATTACTGCACCTATGAGCACAGGGATTAGGTATGGAATGCCGCAGAATCTATTCCCGGCGGATCAAATACCGATGCAGGAAGGCAGAACAGTGAAGATTCCAACTAGGGCTGGTAAGTACCCTAACCCTCCTCTCCCCCCCCAACTCTCCCTTAGTGGTGCCGAACTCGAACCTCCCCAGGGGGTGCTTAACCCTGACCTCCTCCCCAGTGGTGCCTTACCCTAACCCTCCATTCCCCTAGCCTAACCCTAACCCTCCCCAGTGGTGCCTAACCCTAAGTCCCCCAGGGGTGCCTAAATCTACCCCCCCCCCCCGTCCCGCCTTGCAGCTAGCAGCTAGAAAGCCCTGGCGTCAGGATTTTGGCATTGGGCTAAAAATAGGCGTCGGGTTTTAGACGCCTGTCTTTAGTCCCTGGTTGAGCTTCCAGAGTTGGGATTCTGGCAGCTGGCATTCCGGTATCTTAACTGCATTCCGAGGATGGACTTCAGTAAGAAGTGAGGTTCTGTTTTTGGTTCATGTTAATAACCATACACAATGCACACTTGGAGGGGTATTCAATATGAAACATTAACCTCGCCGTCGAAAATTTCGCCGCACATCGGAGCTTTTGCCAGCGAAAAAGGTTCGCGCGCGCCCCAGCTTATCCCCGTATTCAATATGAAATCGACAAAACCGGGACCCGGCGATACTTGGATTGGCGAAAAAAAATGGGAATTTTTGGGAAATAATTGTAGGGCCCCCCTAAAGATGTCCAGACTTCAGGGTTCACTATGGGTACCCCCATTTTTGCCTGCAGAAGAAAGTCGAGGTTTTTAAATAGCCGCGGCTGGTGACTCGCCCACGTGGGAACTGTCAGTTGCTAGAGCCAATCAGCAGGCGCTCTACAGTCAGCGCTGCCGCTGATTGGCTCTCTGGACTGCAATGCCCGTGAAGTGCTGATAGCTGACATTTGGGAGCTATCTGTATGTGTAGCAACACATATACAGATAGCTGTGTTCCGTGGATCGGGTAACTAGTTTTTTTTGTTTTAAAACACCCATGGATTACTGCGGAGACCAGCGTTGGATGTAGGTGAGTATGAAATCTTTCTTGCAGAGCCATGTTTTTGGGAAATCCTACTTGAGAAGAGGACAGAACATCTGGTATAGGTAAGTATGTGTGAATGGGTAGGTGTGTGTAATAAACTTATACTGGACACGGTGTGTGTGTTTTGTCTTTTTTAACTATTTATTTTACAGTGAAATTACAGGTGCCGCATGTCTGCTGCCACTTGTAGTTCCACAAGTGCAAAATGGCAGGCATGCTGACACTTGTAGTTCCACTGTAAAGTACAATAGTATGACATTATTTGGCCCCCCTATTACCACCATACCCACCACTCCAGGGGTATGGGGATGAGCCCCAGGCTTCAGCGTAAGCCTGTGGTGCTCGGGAGAGGGAGGTCCCTTTTTTGGGGGGTCCCCGACTCCCCCGAGATCACCGGCTTGCGCTGACCGACTTGGGGTGTAATGCTTTGGACCTGGAGCCCCGGTGATTGGGTCTCCGGGCTGTGGCATTACACCCCGGTCGGTTGGGTCTGGTGCTGGTCTTAAATATAGGGGGTACCCCACATCTTTTTTGCCCCCTATATTTAAAACCAGCACTAGTCCCTGCAGCCTGGTGTTGGTTTCTAAAATACGGTGGAACCCTACACATTTTGTTCCCCGTATTTTTAGAAACCACCACTGGCTGGCAAGCCTGGGGCTGGTTTGGCTTTTGGGGGGGGACCTTATGTCATTTTTTTTGTACTTTTTATACAGGTTCAACAAAAACGGGAGTTTTTGGGAAATATTCTTGGGACCCCCCTAAAGATGTGTAGACATGGGGGATCACTATGGGTACCTCCATTTTTAACTACTGAAGGAAGTCGGGGTTTCTAATAGCCGCGGCAAGTGCATAAATGCGACTTTGAAGCAAATGACGCAGAAGAGCATTTCGATTTTTTTGGGGGGAAAAATAACTATGCCCAGCAAATTTGGGTTACTTGAAAATGGGGGTCAGCATATTTTAAAGTTGCTAAAGTGAATTGAAAAAATTGTGAAAAACCCACCTGCCGCCAGCAGCTGCAATGAAAAAAACACCTGGGGCATACTTGGGAACCCCCCCCCCCCAGAGTAAAGTTCGCTATTTTTTAACTTTGTCCAGCAACATTTTTTTTTTTGACCTCCAAATTCAAAGTGCTTTTTTTGGGGTGTCCCGATTTTTTTTTTTTTTTTACACAGATCGATTCAAGGGGTCATTCTGAAGGGTGCAGGCTATTTTTTTTTAAGCCTGCACCCCTATACCCCAATTCTGCACTTTTTTTCGCCATCTATTCAGTGGTGAAAAGTTATCCCCGTTTTTTTTCAAAGACTTTTCGAACCTGCAAAAGGTCTTTGAAATTGAATGCGGTGTAAAACCAAAACCTCCGAAAATGACGTCATTGGTGCGAAAACATCGCAAAAACTGAGTTTTCGCTCCATATTGAATACCCCTGTAAGATTCATATACAACTTGAACATTGTCCTATAGTATAGTACATTGCGTCACCTCCAAGTACTTCTCTTCTTTCGAACACATTCTCATCAGAACAATGTACAATGATTCCCTGCACTGTCATTCCATACCAGGGTCTCTTCATTGGGTTCCAACCGTGACAGTAAAAGCATCATCCATATTCAACAAAACTTGTAAAAAGGTAATTATTGGAGAAGGGAGAATAATATGTGATGTATGTTGTGTCAGATAATTGAGATGAACAGAAACGGGAAGGATGAAGACCTTGTCATTGACATATATCCCCATTAAAAAGTCACAGGTTGATAGATCAGGACTTCTTGGTGGTAGGAGAAACATGTTGCCGGCTGTCGCCCAGCCAATCCAGCGCTACGGAAGTATTTCATTCATGGTCATTTTAAACTTCATGGTGCCAGTGTGACAGTGCTCCATCCTTGTTGAAAATTGAAGTTGTCTCTGTCTATGTGCATTGAGGCTTTAACCAGTTAATAAGCATATTAAGATAAGAAGCTTGCGTTTATTTTTCTCGGAAAAATAAGGAGCCATACAATTATTTACAGGACATAGCACAGAAGACATTAACCATTAACCTTCGAGGAATCCCGCACATGCTCCATGTTTTTCTATTTAAATATCTCACCCTCAATTGGATTCCCCCCTTAGACTCTGCAATATCAGCAGTTTGTGGAGAGTCATTTGCAGCCACTTCTGCAAAGTGTTCCAAACAGTCGGTTGTGGAATTTTTAACTCCAGATTTGCACTCGTAGTGGATTTCTTTGGGCTGCCTTGGTAGGTGGCACGAACATGCTCTACTTGTTCATCAAATACATGCGGTCGCCCAGGGCTTTTACCCTTACACAATCATCCATTTGTTTTACATTCTTGTGCCAATCACAGATGGATTGTCTAGTCATAGGTGATTTCCCGAATCGCGCTCTAAAATGTTGTTGCACAACTGTGGAACCCGTTTTATTTAATTCAAGCACACAAAATGCCTTCTCCACAGCATTTATGGCCATCTTGCCTGAGTGGTCAAGTGACACAATTCTGGGTCCGGTTGCTTACGTCACCATGGCCTTCCGTAGTTAAAACTTCCACAGTTCTTCTATGAAACTGCTGAGTGTTGCTATCTTAAATAGTCATTATTTTATAAATTGCTAAAACTGTCTATTTGTTTGGTAGTAACTAGGGGTGAGCGGGTTCGGATTTCTGAAATCCGAACCCCCCCGAGCCCCCCCGATCCGAGTCCGATCCGAATCAGGCTCGACTTTTCCCGCCTGACTCGGATCTGAAATCGAGGCAAAACGTCATCATCCCGCCTTCCGAGTCTCGCGGGTTTTGGATCCTATATAAGGTACCCACGTCGGCGCCATTTTCTCACTCGGCTGTGGACAGTGAAGAGGGAGGGTGGGAGTTAGGGCTGTGTAGTGTAGTGTAGTGTAGTGCTGCTGTTGTCCACTACTTCAAAGTCCATAGGGGCTGGCTGTGTTGTGCTGTGCTGCTGTTGTTAATAGGGGCTGTGTCCACTACTTCAAAGTCCATAGGGGCTGGCTGGACTGTGTTGTGCAGTCAGTTCTCCATAGGGGCTGTGTCCACTCCAAAGTCCTGTGCAGTGTCCCAGTCCTAAAGGAGTGCTGCAGTGTTGTCCAGGGGGTGCTCTGTCCATCAGGGGTGCTCCCCCCAAGTGCTAAAAAAATAATATATTTTCTGTGTTTGTGAATTGTGTGCGCAGTAGCCGCACGTGCATCAACAAAGTAGTGCCAAGCGTGCGCCTGTGTCATAAGTAAAGGGCCGGCTGGCTTGACCGTTAAGGGTGCTGTAACCCCCGAAAGTACACTCCAGTCCAAACCAAAAAAAAAATTATTTTCTGTGTTTGTGAATTGTGTGCGCAGTAGCCGCACGTGCATCAACAAAGTAGTGCCAAGCGTGCGCCTGTGTCATAAGTAAAGGGCCGGCTGGCTTGACCGTTAAGGGTGCTGTAACCCCCGAAAGTACACTCCAGTCCAAACCAAAAAAAAAATTATTTTCTGTGTTTGTGAATTGTGTGCGCAGTAGCCGCACGTGCATCAACAAAGTAGTGCCAAGCGTGCGCCTGTGTCATAAGTAAAGGGCCAGCTGGCTTGACCGTTAAGGGTGCTGTAACCCCCGAAAGTACACTCCAGTCCAAACCAAAAAAAAAATTATTTTCTGTGTTTGTGAATTGTGTACGCAGTAGCCGCACGTGCATCAACAAAGTAGTGCCAAGCTTGCGCCTGTGTCATAAGTAAAGGGCCGGCTGGCTTGACCGTTAAGGGTGCTGTAACCCCCGAAAGTACACTCCAGTCCAAACCAAAAAAAAAATTATTTTCTGTGTTTGTGAATTGTGTGCGCAGTAGCCGCACGTGCATCAACAAAGTAGTGCCAAGCGTGCGCCTGTGTCATAAGTAAAGGGCCGGCTGGCTTGACCGTTAAGGGTGCTGTAACCCCCGAAAGTACACTCCAGTCCAAACCAAAAAAAAAATTATTTTCTGTGTTTGTGAATTGTGTGCGCAGTAGCCGCACGTGCATCAACAAAGTAGTGCCAAGCGTGCGCCTGTGTCATAAGTAAAGGGCCGGCTGGCTTGACCGTTAAGGGTGCTGTAACCCCCAAAAGTACACTCCAGTCCAAACCAAAAAAAAAATTATTTTCTGTGTTTGTGAATTGTGTGCGCTGTAGCCGCACGTGCATCAACAAAGTAGTGCCAAGCGTGCGCCTGTGTCATAAGTAAAGGGCCGGCTGGCTTGACCGTTAAGGGTACTGTAACCCCCGAAAGTACACTCCAGTCCAAACCAAAAAAAAAATTATTTTCTGTGTTTGTGAATTGTGTGCGCAGTAGCCGCACGTGCATCAACAAAGTAGTGCCAAGCGTGCGCCTGTGTCATAAGTAAAGGGCCGGCTGGCTTGACCGTTAAGGGTGCTGTAACCCCCGAAAGTACACTCCAGTCCAAACCAAAAAAAAAATTATTTTCTGTGTTTGTGAATTGTGTGCGCAGTAGCCGCACGTGCATCAACAAAGTAGTGCCAAGCGTGCGCCTGTGTCATAAGTAAAGGGCCGGCTGGCTTGACCGTTAAGGGTGCTGTAACCCCCGAAAGTACACTCCAGTCCAAACCAAAAAAAAAATTATTTTCTGTGTTTGTGAATTGTGTGCGCAGTAGCCGCACGTGCATCAACAAAGTAGTGCCAAGCGTGCGCCTGTGTCATAAGTAAAGGGCCGGCTGGCTTGACCGTTAAGGGTGCTGTAACCCCCGAAAGTACACTCCAGTCCAAACCAAAAAAAAAATTATTTTCTGTGTTTGTGAATTGTGTGCGCAGTAGCCGCACGTGCATCAACAAAGTAGTGCCAAGCGTGCGCCTGTGTCATAAGTAAAGGGCCGGCTGGCTTGACCGTTAAGGGTGCTGTAACCCCCGAAAGTACACTCCAGTCCAAACCAAAAAAAAAATTATTTTCTGTGTTTGTGAATTGTGTGCGCAGTAGCCGCACGTGCATCAACAAAGTAGTGCCAAGCGTGCGCCTGTGTCATAAGTAAAGGGCCGGCTGGCTTGACCGTTAAGGGTGCTGTAACCACCGAAAGTACACTCTAGTCCAAACCAAAAAAAAAATTATTTTCTGTGTTTGTGAATTGTGTGCGCAGTAGCCGCACGTGCATCAACAAAGTAGTGCCAAGCGTGCGCCTGTGTCATAAGTAAAGGGCCGGCTGGCTTGACCGTTAAGGGTGCTGTAACCCCCGAAAGTACACTCCAGTCCAAACCAAAAAAAAAATTATTTTCTGTGTTTGTGAATTGTGTGCGCAGTAGCCGCACGTGCATCAACAAAGTAGTGCCAAGCGTGCGCCTGTGTCATAAGTAAAGGGCCGCCTGGCTTGACTGTTAAAGGGTGCTGTAACCCCCGAAAGTACACTCCAGTCCAAACCAAAAAAAAATTATTTTCTGTGTTTGTGAATTGTGTGCGCAGTAGCCGCACGTGCATCAACAAAGTAGTGCCAAGCGTGCGCCTGTGTCATAAGTAAAGGGCCGGCTGGCTTGACCGTTAAAGGGTGCTGTAACCCCCAAAGTACACTCCAGTCCAAACCAAAAAAAAAATTATTTTCTGTGTTTGTGAATTGTGTGCGCAGTAGCCGCACGTGCATCAACAAAGTAGTGCCAAGCGTGCGCCTGTGTCATAAGTAAAGGGCCGGCTGGCTTGACCGTTAAAGGGTGCTGTAACCCCCGAAAGTACACTCCAGTCCAAACCAAAAAAAAATTATTTTCTGTGTTTGTGAATTGTGTGCGCAGTAGCCGCACGTGCATCAACAAAGTAGTGCAAAGCGTGCACCTGTGTCATAAGTAAAGGGCCGGCTGGCTTGACCGTTAAGGGTGCTGTAACCCCCGAAAGTACACTCCAGTCCAAACCAAAAAAAAAATTATTTTCTGTGTTTGTGAATTGTGTGCGCAGTAGCCGCACGTGCATCAACAAAGTAGTGCCAAGCGTGCGCCTGTGTCATAAGTAAAGGGCCGGCTGGCTTGACCGTTAAAGGGTGCTGTAACCACCAAAGTACACTCCAGTCCAAACCAAAAAAAAAATTATTTTCTGTGTTTGTGAATTGTGTGCGCAGTAGCCGCACGTGCATCAACAAAGTAGTGCCAAGCGTGCGCCTGTGTCATAAGTAAAGGGCCGGCTGGCTTGACCGTTAAAGGGTGCTGTAACCCCCGAAAGTACACTCCAGTCCAAACCAAAAAAAAATTATTTTCTGTGTTTGTGAATTGTGTGCGCAGTAGCCGCACGTGCATCAACAAAGTAGTGCCAAGCGTGCGCCTGTGTCATAAGTAAAGGGCCGGCTGGCTTGACCGTTAAAGGGTGCTGTAACCCCCGAAAGTACACTCCAGTCCAAACCAAAAAAAAATTATTTTCTGTGTTTGTGAATTGTGTGCGCAGTAGCCGCACGTGCATCAACAAAGTAGTGCCAAGCGTGCGCCTGTGTCATAAGTAAAGGGCCGGCTGGCTTGACCGTTAAAGGGTGCTGTAACCCCCAAAGTACACTCCAGTCCAAACCAAAAAAAAAATTATTTTCTGTGTTTAGCCGCACGTATATATCAAATCGATATAACATAAATGGAGGACCAAACTTTCTCCGATAAAAATAAAATAGAGAAAGATCAAGAACCACTTCCTCCTAGTGCTGAAGCTGCTGCCACTAGTCATGACATAGACGATAACATGCCATCAACGTCGTCTGCCAAGGCCGATGCCCAATGTCATAGTAGAGGGCACATACAATCCCAAATGGCAAAGTTCAGGAAAATGACCTTGAAAAAGACATTTAAATCAGCTGAAGAGAAACGTAAACTTGCCAATATGCCATTTACGACACGGAGTGGCAAGGAACGGCTAAGGTCGATCCCTAGTATGTTCATGACTAGTGGTTCAGCTTCACATGACGATGGAAGCCCTCCTCCCACTAAAAAAATCAAAAGAGTTAAGCTGGCAAAAGCACAGCGAAGAACTGTGCTTTCTAAGAAGATATCACAAATCCCCAAGGAGAGTCCAAGTGTGGTGGTGGTTGCGATGCCTGACCTTCCCAGCACTGGACGGGAAGAGGTGGCTCTTTCCACCATTTGCACGCCCCCTGCAAGTGCTGAAAGGAGCACCCACAGTCCACTTGCTGATATGCAAATTGAAGATGTCACTGTTGAAGTACAACAGGATGAGGATACTGGTGTAGCTGGCGCTGAGGAGGAAGTTGGCGAGGAGGATTCTGATGGTGATGTGGTTTGTTTAAATCAGGCTCCGGGGGAGACAGTTGTTGTCCGTGGGATGAAAAAGCCCATAACGGTCATGCCTGGGCAGAAGACCAAACATTCCACCTCTTTGGTCTGGCAATATTTCTATCCAAATCCGGACAACAACTGTCTTGCCATATGTACCATATGTAAAGGTGAAATAAGTAGGGGTAGGGACGTCAACCACCTAGGAACATCCTCCCTTATACGGCACCTGCAGCGCGTTCATAAAAAGTTACTGTCAAGTTCAGAAACTTTGGCTAAGACCGTAAGCAGTCCAGGGACACCTAAATCCCGTTGTCCTGTTGTATCCAAGCGCCTGCAAACCACACCGTCAACTCCCTCCTCGTCAATTTCCTCCTTAGTCAGGATCGGAAGTAGTCCTGCAGGCCATGTCACTGGCATGACTGACTCTCCTATCCGGGATTCCTCTGGAGGATCCTGCATTGCTACGCCTACTGCTGCCGCTGCTGCTGTTGCTGCTGCTGGGAGTCGTTCATCATCCCAGAGAGGAAGTAGGAACACCACTACTTTTACTAAACAATTGACCCTCCAACAGTCCTTAGCGAGGAGGATGAAGTACGACAGCAGTCATCCTGAAGCAAAACGTATAACTGAGGCCTTGACTGCTATGTTGGTGTTAGACGTGCGTCCGGTATCCGCCATTAGTGCAGTGGGATTTAGACAATTGATGGAGGTAGTGTGTCCCCGGTTCCAAATCCCGTCTAGATTCCACTTCACTAGGCAGGCGATACCGAGACTGTACAGAAACGTCAGAAAAAGTGTCCTCAGTGTCCTGAAAAATTCCGTTGTACACAATGTCCACTTAACCACGGACATGTGGACAAGTGGAACAGGGCAGACTAAGGACTATATGACTGTGACAGCCCACTGGGTAGATGTATCACCTTACGCAGCAACAGCAGCAGCGTCACCAGTAGCAGCATCTCAGAAATGCCAGCTCGTTACAAGGCAGGCTACGCTGTGTATCACCGGTTTCAGTAAGAGGCACACCGCCGACAACCTCTTAGAGAAACTGAGGGAAATCATCGCCCAGTGGCTTACCCCACTTAGACTCTCCTGGGGATTTGTGATGTCTGACAATGCCACCAATATTGTGCGGGCATTACATCTGGGCAAATTCCAGCACGTCCCATGTTTTGCTCACACAATAAACTTGGTGGTGCAGAATTTTCTGAAAAGCGACAGGGGCGTGCAGGAGACGCTTTGGGTGGCCCGAAAAATTTCTGGCCACTTTCGCCATTCAGCGACTGCGTGCCGAAGACTGGAGCGCCAGCAAACACTCTTGAACCTGCCCCGCCATCACCTGAAGCAAGAGGTTGTGACGCGGTGGAACTCAACCCTCTATATGCTTCAGAGGATGGAGGAGCAGCAAAAGGCCATACAAGCCTATACATCCACCTATGACATAGGCAAAGGAGGGGGTATGCACCTGACTCAAGCACAGTGGAGAATGATTTCCGTGTTGTGCAAGGTTCTCCAGCCCTTCGAACTTGCCACACGTGAAGTCAGTTCAGACACTGCCAGCTTGAGTCAGGTCATTCCCCTCATCAGGCTTTTGCAGAAGCAGCTGGAGAAAGTGAAGGAGGAGCTAAGACGGAGCGATTCCGCTCGGCATGTGGGACTTGTGGATGAAGCCCTTCATTCGCTTTGCCAGGATTCCAGGGTGGTCAATCTGTTGAAATCAGACCACTACGTTTTGGCCACCGTGCTCGATCCTAGGTTTAAAGCCTATGTGGTGTCTCTCTTTCCGGCCGACACAAGCCTGCAGAGGTGCAAAGACCTGCTGGTGAACACACTGTCAGCTGAAGCGGAACGTGACACGTCAACGGCTCCTTCTTCATTTTCTCCTGCAACTGGGGCTGCCAGGAAAAACTTAGGTATCCTAAGCAACCCGCTGGCGGTGATGCAGGGCAGGCAGGACCAAGTTTGGACATCTGGTCCGGACTGAAGGACCTGGCAACAATTTCTGACATGTCTACTGTCACTGCATATGATACTGTCACCATTGACAGAATGGTGGAGGATTACATCGGTGACAGCATCCAAGTAGGCATGGCAGACAGTCCATACCTGTACTGGCAGGAAAAAGAGGCAATTTGGAGGCCCCTGTACAAACTGGCTCTATTTTACCTGAGTTGCCCCCCCTCCAGTGTGTACTCCGAAAGAGTGTTTAGTGCAGCCGGGAACCTTGTCAGCGAAAGGCGTATGAGGTTGCTTCCACAGAATGTGGAGAAGATGATGTTCATCAAAATGAATTATCAGCTCTTCCAGGGAGACCAGCCTCAAGAAGGTACAGAGGGACCTGTGGTGGTGGATTCAAGTGGGGACGAGTTAATACTTTGTGAGGATGAGGATGTACACACTGAAGAGGGTGAGGAATCGGTGGATGAGGAGGATGAGGATGACATCTTGCCTCCATAGAGCCAGTTTGTGCAGGGACACATTAATTGCCAGCTTGTTTTGTGGGGGCCCAAACAAACCAATCATTTCAGCCACAGTTGTGTGGCAGACCCTGGCGCTGAAATGATTGGTTTGTTAAAGTGTGCATGTCCTGTTTATACAACATAAGGGTGGGTGGGAGGGCCCAAGGACAATTCCATCTTGCACCTCTTTTTTTTCTTTGCATTATGTACAGTTTGGGGCCTAGTTTTTCAAACTGCCATCCTGTCTGCCACTGCAGTTTCACGCCTAGATGGGTCACGTGTTTGTGCCGCCCACTCGTGTCGCTTAGCATAGTCATCCAGCTACCTCGGTGCAACGTTTTGGACATAAAAACACTATTGTGAGGTGTGAGGTGTTCAGAATAGACTGGAAATGAGTGGAAATTAAGGTTATTGAGGTTAATAATAGCATAGGAGCAGAAAAACCTACAAATTCTGTGATTTTAGCTGTTTTTATGCTTTTTTAAAAAAAAATACAGATCCAAAACACAAAACCCAGAACCCAAAACACGGAAGGGTGGTTTTGGCAAAACCAATCCAGATCCAAAACACGAAGAAAGATCCAGATCCAAAACCAAAACACAAAACACGAAAAGTGGCCGGTGCACACCCCTAGTAGTAACCCTGTACTACTCAAAGGGCAGATGTACTAAGCTCTGGAAAGCGGAGCGTGATAAACTGCCAGCCAATCAGCTCCTAACTCTCATTTTTCAAGTAGTGTTTGAAAAATGACAGTTAGGAGCTGAAGGCTGGCAGTTTATTGCTTTCTAGAGCTTAGTACATCTCGCCCAAAAGGCTCTATTTATTATCATTATTTTTACAAAAATAAAGTGAAAAACCCTAATTATCCCTTATTTTTAGTAATCAGATTGCATTTCCCATCATTGTAATCTGCCTGGTAGTTACTAAAAATAAATTGTGAAAAAAAATACCAGGGGAAGCCCTGTGATAATAATGCAACCTGGAGGTCTCCCCGGTTACTGGACTCCTGCTCCGCTCTAACAGGCAGAGCACAGCCCAGAGCCGGCCCCAGTAATCAGCTGTGTAGTCTAAACAGACCATACACTGATACACTGCAAAAAAAAAATATAGTTAAAAAAAAAAACTTACCTGAGTCCAGGGATCGGAGATCGGTGCTCTGGTGATGTCCTCCCTCCGGTCAGTTGGTCTCCCATCCTACACTGGGGCCCGGTCGCCACCTGACCGGGTCCCAGTGCAGGATGGGAAGTCGGCTGTCCGGAGCCATGGAGGACATCACTGGAGCCCTAACATGGAGGTAAGTGCATTTAAGTTAGGGGGGGTTGTGGGGGGGAATCACATGGGGGAATGGGGTGTTCGGGGTCGCAATCATGGGGGGGGCTTAGCGGCGGCTGGTCGGCGCATGCGTGGGCACTTGTCACTGTATTTTTTGTGAATATACCGTGATAAGTGTGCGGAGGGGATTCGCAGGGACAGAGCTTTATCGCAAGCTCTGTCCCTGCAAGGGATTTGTAGTACATCCCTGTGATATTGCCTGAATTCGCAATGTGAATTCAGTCAGTGATATCACACTACAATCTGCATTCAAAATGTGGATTGTAGTAAATAGAGCCCAAAGTCTTAAACTGAACTGGAAAAACAGTGGTTATGTCAAATGTACCAGGGTGTCAGGGCAACACCATGTTCAGGTATTAGGCATGTTCTCTGCACCAGGAAAATTGAATTCAATGTTAAATGCTGAATTCCATAGGAAAAGGTGACATGATTAAATAACAGCTGCAATCCACCTGACGACAACGGATGTATCTGCTGTCGACGACAATATGACAGTTAAATATTCAATCAATGTGATTATTGTTAAAATTACTGTATTTGTCTGTTTTCAAGAAGAAAATAACAGTTTATAGATTAAGGGGGCTATATACTAAGCCTTGGAGAGAAATAAAGTGGATGGAGATAAAGTACCAACCAATCAGCTCCTAACTGTCACGTTTCAGGCTGTGTTCGAAAAATGACAGTTAGGAGCTGATTGGTTGGTACTTTATCTCCACCCACTTTACCTCTCTCCAAGGCTTAGTACATAGACCCCTTTATAGGTCTGGACAGGAGACACGTCCAAGATTAAAAAAACAAACAAATAAAAATATGCCAAGGATTGGATCTGGAGATGTTTACTAAGCTCACATTCAGTCATGTGCCCCCAACTAGGCCTGGAATCATCAAGGTGATTCTCTGAAGGCCTCCTGACCAGATAGGTTGATGGTACATCAGTCAGCTTTTCCCAGAATCCTACTAGGAGTGATTTATTTGTATATTGTCCCTTTCTCATCCTGGTCGCCAACTCTCATTCACGTCCTCATCGTTTCCTGCTTCGATTACTGCAATCTTCTCATCAATGTCCTACCGATCACCTGCCTTGCCACTGTTCAGTCTATCCTCAATGATACCCACCTAAAATCACTGGCCACCTAATTTTCCTTTCTTGTCAACCTCTGCCAGTTTCTCCACTGGCTCCCTGACCCATTCAGAGAGAAGTTTAAACTCCTCTTACCTTTTTACACAGCCTTCAACCACTCTTCTCTTTCCCACATCTCCAGACTCATTCCCGCAGCCACTACTCCCTGCCCCTCAAGCTCACTTTGGTCTGCCAAAGACTGCCGCCTCACCTCTTTCCTGGTCACCTTTCCCACTATCACCTCTGCAATGTACAGTTTGCCATGCTTCTCCTATTTTCTTGATTGCCATTCTATGCCCAATTAGACTTGTATTTCTTCATAAAAGGCCCCCATCCCATACTAATTCTACAGCCTTACCAATTCCCAATCTCTGGCACTCTGCCTCTTTTTGTCACCCACATTAAGCTCTCATAAGTCGGGTTAAGACAACATGGATGTGCTCTGAAAAGTTAGATTTGTTGTGACATGATTTAATGAAATTGATTCTATCAAGACCTGGAGTGCCGCCCATCACTATCTACCTTATTACATTCTACATAGAGGAAGGCACCTAGACATTGTAAGCCTTTTTTGAGATACAGTAAGAGTGTCGATCTCTCGCTCTCTCTCTGTCTAAATGGGAAGTGGTCGGGAAGCCGACGGACGAAATCCCGACCGCCGGCTTCCCGACTGTCTAATCCTTGCCAGCTACAAATGACAGTCATCGAAATCTCGATGCCTGTCATTAGACCTACGCCGGGAGCCAGAGACCTGTCTTACCAATCGAAGGTAAGCCGGGTGACAGGTGCAGACAGCTGCGGGTTAGGGGCTCCATGGGGGGACTTAGGGTTAGGCACCCCCCGCGAGGTTAGGGTTAGACTAGGGAAGGGGGGTTAGGGTTAGGCACCCTCAGGGGGAGGTTAGGGTTAGGCCCTCCCCTGGGAGATTTAGGATTAGGCTGCGGGGAAGAGGGGGTTAGGTTTAGGCACTTAGAGGGGGGGTTAGGGTTAGGCACTTGGGGGGGAGGTGAGGGTTAAAAAACCCCTAAAGGAGGGTTAGGGTTAGGGGGTAAAAAACGGTTGGTTATACTTACCTTTTGTGGCTTCGGGATTTTCACTCCTGCCAGGCGGTAAATCATACTGATTCCGTCTAAATTGGTCACCTTGTACCTATGTAATCCTGGTATATGTTCAATACCATGTGTATGGTACTACCTCTGTGATACAGATGTGTCCTGTTACATCGTTGCTGCGTACGCAGATCATGCCACGCATGGCGCAAGGTGTGCACCCGCGAGTGGATACATGAACTGCGTTCGCAACCGCGCCTCCATAGGATTGCATGGTGAGATTACAGTGCACGCCATAGCGTACCGTGGCGAATGCTGATGCAGTTATTCACATGGCACAATGTTTGCGCACGTTTGTAGCGCGTTTGGCAAAGATTTAGCTGGACACATCTGGACCTTAGAAATAAGAGATGATGATAATATTACCCCCAGGGATTGTAATTTGGAAATATTCATAACTGTGTTATTACTTTTAGAGTCATTAGTAATCATAATTTAAATCAATGTTTTTTTATACATTTTTAGAGTTCTACTATTGACATTAATGAAGATGGATGACCTACTGTATACCGTCTACCAAGGAAAATAACATATATATATTTTTTAGCAGGCAATTTCAGTATTTAGGCTGTGATCAAATAGAAAGCTTATTTTGTGAGCTAGGTTATTTTATCTTAAATTATGTTTGTAATTAGCAATGTTCTGTACAAATAAATGAAAATGAAAGACCACAGAGCTGTGTTGTTGAATTACATTAATTGTTTTCAATGTAATTGACATTCTTTGTTATGGCATAAATCTAAGTGTTTTGTTCCTTTGTTAAGGAAAAATATAAATAAGTTTAACATTTATTTTATTACTTTCAGCTTCATTACTATAACGTAATTTTTCCAATGCATAATATACCTTAATTAATATTTTTTACAGGCTGAAATTGCAGGTTTCAAATTGAAATATATTCTTAAAATGTTAATGGTAGATGTACGGGAAACTTTTTTGAATATTGTTTAATTGCTGTAAGGCCTGCGACCAATAGTAGGTGGCTAATCATCTCACTGATAGGGATCCGGTAAAAATCCCGACAGCTTTGATCCCGGTGCATAGAATTCCGGCACCGGAATCCAACACCTGGCAGAATCCCGGCACCGGTATCCCTACAATAAGTACTGGGGTTAGGGGGTGGGTTAGGGTTAGGGGTTGGGTTTAGGCACTAGGGAGAGTGTTAGGCACTAAGGGGGGATGGTTAGGATTAGAGTGTGAGGGGGATACCCAAGTGTCGGTAACCTATCCCTGTCGGGATGTCGGCATCAGGATTCTGACCGCCTTGATCCTGAGCGTCGGCATTCCGTACCCAACCCCAAGGCTACATAGGTGAATTTACAATGGGTGCAGGGTTTGTGGTGCACACAGGCCATTGGGTCCAGGGGGCCCCACACTGCACCCATAGCATATCTATCTGGTACCAGCAAGTTCACCCTCCTACATGGCGCCATCTTCCCAGAAAGATGGCGTGGTGCTGTGAAAGCAAAGACTCTGGCAAACCATTTATTATTATTATTATTATCCTTTATTTATATGGCACCATAAGTTTTCCACAGCAACATACAAAGTACATAGACAAATAAGTGTACAAGAAACTTGTGACTTACAGTACAATACAATGCAGGACAAGGACATCATTTATACACATTGCTGCATTAGCGACCATAACACTCAAATAAGCAACAGGGCGTAAGCAATCAGGTGTTAGGTGCCCAAGTGAGGAGTAGATGAAAGGATCAGTAACGATGAGCACAAGAGGGTAGAGGGCCCTGCTCGTGAGAGCTAACATTCTAAGGGGCGGGGCAGACAAACAGGCAGATGGGGTAGACAGGGAGGAAGGATGTGCGGCAGCGGGTTAGGATGAGAACTGGAAGGCTTTGATGAAGTATTATGTTATTTATTATTATATTACTATTTATTTATTATTAAATTGCCCCCAGTAATAAAATCATGAAACAATTGTGCCCCATAAAATATATTTATTAATTATTTTGGCCCCTCAATTAAGTTTTAATTATTAGATGCATATGTTTAAAGTGCCCCTTTATTATGTCTATAGTTTGATCATTCTCGTCGCCCAGGGTTATTTTCTGTTAGTTTTGGCGATTTGCGCTACAACCCTCTAATATTTCTCCCAACGTGATTTGTCATATCAAAGTGAGTATTTTCAAATGTCTGTCCTATTTCCCAGGCCCCTGATTGTTTCCTGTTAGTCAGAGGTATAAGTAGCTAAATCTCTATGTAAGCAAAATTCTCCAATTTTGGGCTCTATTTATTATAATTATTTTTACTAAAATAAAGTGAAAAAGGCTGTTTTGTGTTTTCCCACCCTTTTCACATTATTTTAGTATCACCTAAATTTATTAAAGGGCAATTAGAGTAGAATTTGTAAAATTCTACTCCAAGCCCTAATTATCACATATTTTCAGTAATCAGATCGCATTTCCCATAATTGTGATGGGAAATGTGATCTGTCTGCAAGTTGCTATAAATAAAATGTGAAAACATACCAGGGGAAGCCCTGAGATAATATGCGCCACCTGGAGGTGGCGTTACCCAGGGTCTCCCCCAGTTACTGGACTCCTGCTCTGCTCTAACAGGCAGAGCAGAACCCGGAGCCAGTCCCAGTGATCAGTTGTGTGGTCTAAACAGACCACACGCTGATACACTGCTTAAAAGAAAGGAAAAAAATAGTAAAAAAAAATTACTCACCTGAGTCCAGGGACTGGAGATTGGGGCTCCGGTGGTGTCCTCCCTCCGGTCAGCTGGTGTCTCATCCTGCATTGGGACCCGGTCATCAGCTGACCGGGTCACAGTGCTGGATGAGAGAGCAGCTGACCGAAGCCACAGAGAACATCACCAGAGCCTGATCACCGGAGGTAAGTGTAATTAAGAAGGGGGTCATGATCGCGCGCGGGGGAGTTTAGTGGCAGCCGGTCGGCACATGCGCGGGCACTTGTCACGGTATTTTTCACGAAAAATACAGAGGTATGTGTGCAGGGGAATTCGCAGGGACAGAGCTTTATCGGAAGCTCTGTCCCAGCAAGGGATTTTTAGTAAATCCCTGTGATTTTGGCTGAATTCGCAATGTGAATTCAGTCGGTAATATCAAACTACAATCTGCATTTTAATGCGGATTGTAGTAAATAGACCCCTTAGTTTCATAAACTTTTTCTTCTAATTGGTTTATTACTTTTATTACTTCAGCTTTTCTTGAATCACTGTTTCAGAGTTTTAGAATAAAGGTGTCAATGGCTAAAATCGATCTGAAGTTGGTTATATCTGGCTGATGTACTAACTTTGTAACATGTTGGTGCACATGGACTGTGGAGAATTCCATTAGAACAGAAGTACAGTGGTATCCCATTGAGCTATTCCTCTTACTACTGTAGGTTTATTGCAGCAACAATTAGACCCAACTACTTCCTGTACGGGCAATGGGCCAGATTCATGGTTGCAGATGGATCTTGCGCTCTTTTGTGCGTAGTGTACATTGGGCTTGTATCTGACGTGGATTGGATTTCACAGCCCCACCCGTCCAACTAAAATGCAAATGCAGCAGCAGGTGTCTGTAGGAAACAGACACCTCCTTGCTGCATCTGCGATCCGAGTGCAGCATCTGCAGATACTTCTTTGGATCACCATTGCAACCATCAGCCAGTCTGCCTAAGTTTAAACTTACCCAGCCTGGTTGTTGGAACCCCTCTGCCAGGTTCAGGCATACCTACAAAATAGTAGAACAGTCCTGGTTGCCGTCTTCCAAGAGAAGACTGCGAGCGATCACACAGGACCCGTACTGCACATGCACGGAACCCAGAACCACTGGATTTGTACATAAACCCTCGGATTTGTGTACAAATCCAAATCAGACTTATAGTCCATAACTGAGCACTTGCAACCAGTGTTGGTTGCTCACCCAGGGCTGCAGGGCAGACCAAAACTAGCAGAGAGGAGCTGGATATAACATAACCACTAACCGTATTTTTTTAAATTTAATGTTGGCGGGTGTCTGTGTGGTTCTTGCAGGAATGTAAACTCATCGGGGATCAGTGCCATGTAACACAGCCTTATCCGCTAGGACAGAGCAATCAGCGCCTCTCTGGTGTTTCTTACCACCCCCCCAGACTTCTGTGTCAACTATCGAATGGTAGTCTGGGGGGTTGAGCAGATAATGTGTCTAAAAAAATGTACAGATGGAGAATAACCTATCTTGATATGACTAACATGTAGAGGTGTAGTATGGAACCATGGATCCCAAAACAAGCATGCCTCCCCCTGTATTAATATGTGCCCAGAAAAGGGGTGTGACCTGTATGTGGGGGTTAGATTAGGTTGGAAAAAATCATGGTCTGTGTCGGACTGGAGGATGAATGTTCCACTGTGGAAATGCAATTTTAGGGGCCATTAAATAGCACCATTGATGGGACATGGACGTTGGCCAGAGGAGTGGACATGAAAGCTTGCAGGACAGGCAGCATTTAGGCAACTACAACACTTAATCTGAGCTCCAGTGACTGGTTGTCAAATTTTAGACAGGAAAAAAAACACACCACTGGTCCATAGTGCATAAACAGCCCCCATTAAGGTGGTTTTAGTTACCATGAATATAGTGGAAGTGGCCCTTTACGTGAGTGACTGTATACCAGTGCAACCTATGGCTCTCAAGCTATTTTGGGACTACTAGTTCCAGCATGCTCTTACAATTTCCGCAATAATCACCTGCATCCTGCATCTCCCCTTTTGGAACTAGAGTGGTAAAATGAATAGTTATAAAGCATGATGAAACATGCTGTACTAAGGTATAAAGCATGATGAAACATGCTGTACTAAGGTATAAAGCATGATGAAACATGCTGTACTAAGGTATAAAGCATGATGAAACATGCTGTACTAAGGTATAAAGCATGATGAAACATGCTGTACTAAGGTATAAAGCATGATGAAACATGCTGTACTAAGGTATAAAGCATGATGAAACATGCTGTACTAAGGTATAAAGCATGATGAAACATGCTGTACTAAGGTATAAAGCATGATGAAACATGCTGTACTAAGGTATAAAGCATGATGAAACATACTGTACTAAGGTATAAAGCATGATGAAACATGCTGTACTAAGGTATAAAGCATGATGAAACATGCTGTACTAAGGTATAAAGCATGATGAAACATGCTGTACTAAGGTATAAAGCATGATGAAACATACTCATCACAGCAGGTGATTATTGCGGAAATTGGGTCAGACACTTTTTTTTATCTTTATCCCTCCCACCCATGGCATGATTTCACTAGGACGTTGGTTGAATGGCAGAGGGTGACCTACTCTCTCTAGAGTCCTTGGCGACACTCCACAATTTGGGAGTCCAATGGAGATTCTAGTAGAGTAGGCAAGTAAGTTTTAACTTTAAAGCAACAGTTTAACTACTAGACCATCTAGGACATGTCTGAGTCAGTAACTCTGAAAGCTTTTCCTGCCCTGTCTGCCAGCACTGTGTGACCCACAAATTTATCTGAGCAATTGACAAGGGTCTCATGGTGGGTCGACCCTCACTGTACATGTACATGATGGAATATGTGTCTAACTAGCAACGGATTTATAAACGTGTACAACTATTTTAAATATAGAGCTTGAAACTTAGCCAGCCTTAATATCTCTTATTGCCCTAAATTATGCAATGCATTAATGAAGGCTACAACATTAATACTAAGAAAAAGGATACATATCAATTATTTTTCACATTTGCAATACAGTATATATACATTTCATTCCCCCCAACATGTTCAATGAAAGCGCATAACATCTGAAAATGTGGGCAATAAATTTGCTTGACGCATACATCAGTACAATGCAAAAAAAACAGGTTCAATACATGCAAAATAAGCAATGTATTGTTATTTGTTTTGTCATTGTAACTAAACATCTATTTATTTGTAATACAAAAATATGATGTAACTCACGGCGGCCAATTAGATAATGGGTTTGACAAGCGTCACTAAAAAAGGACTAATATATTCAAAATGCTGTCTGATTGATACGCGTTTGATCATATACCACTAAACCGAATATAACTAAACTGAATATAAAAACAAGTTTTTATATACTCTATAATGATCACAAAAACATATCTAAAGGCAGGATCTCAGTTGTTCAACATTGTACTAAAAATTGCTTTGCCTGTCCGTACTGTTAAAAGGGGCTCGCTGAAGTGTCTCTCAATGGGTTTTCTGCATTGTGTACAGAACATTATTATTGCTAGTTTATATAAGATATCTCCAGTTCCGATAACTGCTGAAACTTTTACTCATACTGTACTATTTGTTTGTGGTTGTTATCAGTAGCTCTTTTTTGTAGGCCAACTTGTACCTTCGGTCCACTGCTCCTTTAAATAAGCATTTAAATAAACTTAAATAGAAAAGTAATACATCTGGTAAAAAATAAAAAGTTTACAGACATTTGGGTGGTATATTGTGTATATTCTGTAAAGGGTTCATACATTTTTTATTAACTAATAAAGATTGTTCATTAATACTGTAGGTAAAACATTCTCGGTCAATGTGATTGTACTATATTTTTTCTATGTCATTACTGTAGTGCTGACTCTGGGAGTTTGCTCAGCAGTTTATAACCTCATTGCTCATATTGGAGGAAAATGCAGAACTACTGCTTAATTGAGGTTGAGGTTAAATAAAATGTAAATAGATTGTTAGAAGTTAATTATTTCTGATTCAGTTATTCAATGAAGCTAAAGTAATTACTTTGTGGCCTTTTTGCCTATGTTCCTTGCGCAAAAGGAAGAGTACTGTACACATCTTTTAGCAGCGTTTGTAGCACCCTCAGCTTCATGCCTGAAATTCTGGAAATTGAAGAACCATAATGTTATAAATAAGACAGGCAGAAAATAATCTGTCCATCAGTAGATCATACAATAGTTCCCAAACTTGGTCCTCTAGTTCACCCTAACAGTCAAGGTTTTAAGGATATCCAGGCTTGAGAACAAATGTGTAAATCAAATTGGCAAAGGTTCTAATGAAGCCACCTGTGCTCAAACAAGGATATCCAAGAAAAGGTCCATGGTCTTCCCAATGCCTTCCAATGGATGGTGGAAACTTTTGCACAGATATCTCAGCCAGAAAATCTGTGTAGCTGTCTGAATTTGTGGAAACCTAAAATCTCAAAAAAAAATTTACATCTATAGGGTTGCTCAGTTTTTTAGACAGAGTATGAGAAGCTTTTGGTCACCTCATGGGAAGATGTTCTAACCATGAGGTGAGGTGAATATTATAGGTCTATAACAGCAGTGAGATGGGACTTTCTTTACCTATGTTCCATTGGTCTCTTCCTTATCTTATAAGTCTGTCATTTTTTTTTAAACCTAACCATTTATTGACTGACCCCCAAAAGGCAGAAACATGCATGGATCACACTGATCTGTGTGGGTTTTTGCTAGACACGCTGCTCAGGAGGGGGTCTATTTGTAAGTACTATTTTTACACCATGTTTGGTTTTAATCACGATTTTTGGTAAATTCCCGTGTTGTATTCCTGTCTATGGAAAGTACTGCCGTGTTCAGACGATGGTGTATTCAGTTCTAGTTCTATTTTCAGGTGCATTTTAACTTCAAAAATCATCCGTTATCACCTCTAAAGATACAGAAAATAATCACATTTTTTTTTCATAGTAAATGAACGTGTTTGGAAATATGGTAATTTACCCCCCCTGATTGCAATATCGGACCAACACGATTCTTAGTAAATTTCCCCTTTGAGATGAAAAGTCCGGATCCGGACGTCATTTTCGCCTGTTTTGCTTTTACCCCGTATTCAATTTGGAAGACTTTCCGCCTAGGCGGAAAGTCAATGAAATGTAATAGGCGAAAAAGTTTCGCCTATGAATAGAAGGCGGAAAAAAGTGCAGAATTGGGGTATTGGGGTGCAACGTTGAGGGAACCCCCCTGCAGCCTTCCGACAGTCCCCCAAAGGTAAACTGTTTGAAAAAAATAAAAAAAAACACTTAAGGACACCACAAAAAATGACTTTAAAAAAGTGGGCAAAAATACCTTCAGCAAGCCAATTCGGGGGGTACCATAGGGAACCCCCATGTCACAGCATTTTTTGGGGGTGTCAGGCTGATTTCCCCAAATCTGAGAGTACTTTTCACCTGTTCAAGTTTCGCCGGGTCCCATTTTTGCATACTTTGAAATTCAATACGGCGAAACGTGGGCACGCGCGCGATACTTTTCCGTCTACAAAACAGGTGAAGTAGGCGAAAAGTCCGGGAGGCGAAAAAGTATCGCGGCTTGGCTCAAATTGAATACGACTCTGTCTGTTTCCCAGCACCGTCAGCGTATTTCTGTCTGTCATTTCAGTGAGTCTTTGTCGTATCTGTGTGTCCTCGCATCTTGGCCCTGATTCAGACCCACTCGCGAGCGGCTGTCCGCTCGCAAGTGGGTCGATGTTCTGCACTGAGCATGCGCACGACGGAGGGAGCTCCGTCGTGCGCATGCGCCAGACGCGACGAGCGAAGGAAAGTCCTTCGCTCGTTGTGTCTGCTCAAAGGGGGTGTGCTGTCGATGTTGATTGACAGCACGCCCCCTTTGGTGGGCGTGCCGGGGGCGTGCCTCCCTGACGGGGGCGTTCCCACGGGAACGCCTCCCGTCAGAAGCCGGCCCACTGACATCACTAGTGATGTCAGTGGGAGTGATTTTGGCTCTGATAGAGCCAAAATCACTCCGGAGCTTGCGGTTGAAAACCTCAACCGCAGGCTCCGGCTCGCAATTTCGATGGTCGCGATGGTCACGACCATCGCGGCCATCAAACTGCACGCTCGTATAGGCTGTGGGTGGTGACCCACAGCTATACGAGCGTCCAGGAGGACGCTCCATTTTTATGGAGGGCGGCCCTCATTCAGAGCGTGCGCTCTGCACAGAGCGTACGGCTCTGAATGAGGGCCCTTGTCAGAAGCCTCTGCACAATATATACTGTACCTAGGTATGTGTAATATTTGATTGAAAATTTTTCTAAAGGCTCAAACGCACTAGGTTATCAAGAAAACTTAAAACAATATAATTTTAGTTGCAGTTCAGCCATTGGCATCAACCACATAATGGATGCAGTAAAATGTTGTGTCTCTATGATAAATACATCTTGCTACATACTTTCTGCAGTGCGGAACATGCCAGAAACAGTCACTGTGTGGCAGATGCAGCTAATTTCACTGCAGGCAAAATCTTATTATATAATGTGTATACAAATTGTTACCCATAATCTGCTAATATCACTAGAGAAGACTGTGTGAATAAGCAGTTGGTGACACCCAGTGCGACATGCAAAGCCCCTGCGCTCGCCGAAGGCACATGCTCCCAGAAAAGCCCCTCCACAGTGTCCAGGAGTGCATCGCCCGGCTCCCCGTCACTGAGGAGCCGGAATTTTGGTGTCACCCGCTCGGAGGATGACACATGGTGCAGTCCGTACCCCCTTAGTGACACCACTATGAATAAGGAAAACTCTGAACATCCTCCACTATATATTTAAAATAATTTAACTAGAAAAAAGTATCTGTTTTATGTACTGTAGAGATGAGCAGGTCCGGATATCTGAAAGCCGAACACAACCGAATTTATGGGCTCTGAGTAGAACCAGTTTAAAGTTCGGATTCACTTTTGTGACTTGGTCCTGTCACAAGTCGCCGGCACAATTTGTCACTCTCCGACACTGCGGACATCACTTCCAGTGCCATCCGAGAATTGAACCACCGTTTTCTAGGCAACCTGGACACTGGACAACGTCACACGTTACTGGAAACACTGGGTGATCTTCCATTGATCTGATTGGTTCTTTTTCCTATGATAATCCTGGCAGCATCCTCATGGCCTTGCGGGCTATAGCATCTCCGTATGTGCCCTTCTGGTTCCTGATACTAGACTCAGCATTTCCTGTGAGTTCTCCAAGCTTTTGCTGTATGGTCCGTTCGTTTCCCAAAACCAGTTGTTCCAGGTGGATTCCCTCTTTCCAGCTTTCACACTACCGGCTCTCAGCCACATCTCACCACCAGCTCTCCAGCCACACTACCTGCATTTAGCCGCATCTCCAGCTCTCAAAGCCGCATCATACCACCGGCTCTCAGCCACATCTCCGGCTCTCAAAACCTGCATCTCATCACCGGCTCTCAAGCCACAACTACCGACACTTAGCCGCATCTCCGGCTCTCAAAGCTACATCACACCACCTGCTCTCCAGCCATAGTACCGGCTCTAAGCCACATCTCCAGCTCTCAAAGCCGCATCTCATCGCTGGCTCTCAAGCCACACCACCGGCTTTCAGCCGCATCCCCAGCATCTCATCACCGACTTTCAAGCCACAACTACTGGCACTTAGCCACATCTCCAGCTCTCAAAGCCACATCACACTACCGGCTCTCAGTCGCATCTCCGGCTCTCAAAGCTGCATCTCATTACCGGCTCACATGCCACACCACCAGCTCTTAAGCCACACTACCGGTATTCAGAGGCATCTCCGGCTCTCAGAGCCGCATCCTAACCTTCTGATGAACAAACTGTACTTCAGTCACCAGCTGTTTAGCTGTCACAATTTACTCTGGTCCTCCTATCAGTGTAATCAGTGTAAACCGCTACTACCCTGAGTGTAAGTCCAGGTGGCCCGCCTAAGTACCGGTGAATGTAATCTGTTCTAAGGGAACAGCAGGCGGTTGTTAGTGGCGGAAGACCTCATCCACTGGGTTCTAGGGGTTTACATAGGGTACCCTAGGTAACCGTAACAGGTTCGAATCGATTCCTGGTTCAGATGTATAGCCAGTTTGGAATTCGAATTTAAAAGCTGAACTTGGGTTTTGGATTTGGACCCTGATTCAGAGCCGGACGCTCTGACAAAGCGCTCGCTCTGAATCAGGGCCGTCCCTTCTACTTTTTGGAGCGGCCAAAATGATGGTCGCGATGGTCAAGACCATTGCAACCATCGGGCTTGCGACGAGACCCTTGTGGTAGGGTCTCGCTGCCGCAAGCCGTGGAGTGCTTTTGGCTCTATCAGAGCCAAAAGCACTCCCACTGACATCACTAGTGATGTCAGTGGGGCAGGCCCCAGACGGTAGGCGTTCCCATGGAAACGCCTCTGTCTGGGCAGCCATGCCCCCGGGACGCCCACCAAAGGGGGCGTGCTGTCAATCACCATTGACAGCATGCCCCCTTTGGTGCGAGACCCATAACGACGGCTTGGCCGTCGTTATTCGGGTCTCGCGCATGCGCACGATGGAGCCACCTCCGTCATGCGCATGCGCACTTGGGCAACATCGACCCGCTTGCGAGCGCTCAGCGCTCATGAGTGGGTCTGAATCAGGCCCTCGGACATTTTAGCTGTTTTATTGATTTTTATCGATCTTTAATCAATTTTTATCTAATTTTATCCGAATCCAAAACCAAAACACTTGAAGGTGGGTTTGTAAATCCAGGTCAAAAACCAAAATATGGGGGTCCGCGCACATCTCTAGTTTTATGTTAACTGCAGCAGTTTATTTATTTATTTTGTTCCTAAAGCAAGCATTGGAAAACCCCCTGAAGAAATCCTGCATTTGATTTGCTCCTGAGAATTGTTATAGGGTATACGAAACATCTCATTCCTAGCAGCAAGTGTACTCACATTGCTGGGCACAGGCCTGCTAATAATAATAATAATACAAATATTTATATAGCACTTTTCTTCAGAAGGACTCAAGGTGCTTTTGATGAAAACTAGGGATGTGCGACGACCCCCGTGTCTTGGTTTTGGATCTGGATCTTCCCTGGTTTTGGATCTGGATTGGTTTTGCCAAAACCTCACCTCCGTGTTTTCTTTTCGGATTTTGGTTTTGGATCTGGATTTTTTTCTTAAAACATAAAAGAAAAACAGCTAAAATCACATAAAATGGGCCTTTTTTTGTTCCTACAGTATTAATAACCTCAATAAGATTTATTTCCAGTAATTTCCAAACAATTTTGACCACCTCACAATATTATTTTTTTCATCTAGTTAATGCCAAAAGGTTGCATCCAGCTAGCTGGCTGACTAAGCTAAGTGATACAGTGGGCGGCACTAACTTGTGGCAGTTCAGCTTCCACTTTCCAACACAGATACAGTGTGTTATACAGTGTGGGTTGGATACACCAATAGTGCACTTACTGTGACAGCAGTGTCAGCAGAGCGGGATTGCTGACGGTGTCCTCAGTACATGTGCAGGGTATCGGCGGTGTCATCAGAGCGGGGGTGCCAGTGGTGTCTTCAGTGCAGGTTTGTTGGCTGTGTTCAGGGCCATTTCTAGGGCCGGACGACCCGTGCAATCGCACGGGGCGCTCCGCCCTCAATGCAAAATATGTCAGGTCCGACTCCTGCATCAGCGCTGATGCTGTGACAGCCTGTCTCCCTCCTCAACCAGTCGGGCGGCTACAGTAACTTTGAGCGCACGACGCGCATCCAATAGCCGCCTTCCCTTCTCTCCTCCAGAGTGTCACATGACAGGAAGGGGGTCGGCGCACACAGCCGCACTGAAGAAGAGTCTGTCTGGACGCCGGCTGAGAGTGACCTCCGCTCTGACTGTCCTGCTGTTGGCTGCCCTCGACTCCTCACTTTCTTTCTGGTCTCACTGACTGAGTGGTTGGCGGCGGTGACGACCACACTCCGGGCTGTGCGGCGCTGACTGGGCATTGGATGGAAGCGCGGCAAGAACACAGTCAGCAGCTTCACCACACCAGGTTCCAACGTCCAGTTCCAGGTAACTGAACTGCACCTCTGCAGGGGAGGAGGGAAGGGGAGTGCGTGCAGCGTGTAAATGTTGCTGTCAGGTGTGCGGGGTGCAGGCTGCCTGCAGCAGCATGTTGGGGCCTGGGGGGGGGTGCACAGCATGTGCTATGTCAGGGGGGGTGCAGTGCAGCATGTGTAATATCAATGGGGGGTGCAGCATGATGTGTAATATCAATAGGGGGTGCAGCATGATGTGTAATGTCAGTTGGGGGGTGCAGCATGATGTGTAATGTCAGTTGGGGAGGTGCAGCATGATGTGTAATACCAATGGGGGGGTGCAGCATGATGTGTAATACCAATGGGGAGGTGCAGCATGATGTGTAATACCAATGGGGGGGGTGCAGCATGATGTGTAATGTCAGTTGGAGGGGGTGCAGCATGATGTGTAATATCAATGGGGGGGTGCAGCATGATGCGTAATGTCAGTTGGAGGGGGGTGCAGCATGATGTGTAATATCAATGGGGGGGGTGCAGCATGATGTGTAATGTCAGTTGGGTGATGTAGCATGATGTGTAATATCAATGGGGGGGTGCAGCATGATGTGTAATGTCAGTTGGAGGGGGGTGCAGCATGATGTGTAATATCAATGGGGGGGTGCAGCATGATGTGTAATGTCAGTTGGAGGGGGGTGCAGCATGATGCGTAATGTCAGTTGGAGGGGGGTACAGCATGTGCTATGTCAGTTGGAGGGGGGTACAGCATGTGCTATGTCTGTTGGAGGGGGTGCAGCATGTTATTACAGTCACGGTGTGTGTACAGTATGCTGTGTCAGGGGGGTATGGAGCATGCTATGCCATGGGTGTGTGTAGCATGCTATGCCAATGTTGTGTGGACATCTGAAGCCACGGGGGTGTGGAGCATAGTGTGCCACACAACAGAAATTTTAGTGAAAATATTACAATGGGGGTTTTGAATGCCTCGCACTGGGAGCCAGATTGGCTAGAAACTGCCCTGGCTGTGTTGGCAGAGCGGGGTTGCTGACGGTGTCCTCAGTACATGGAATGGCAGGGCAGTGGTGCTGGCAGTGTCCTCAGTGAAGGGTACCGGCGATGTCGTCAGTGCCAGTGGTGTCTTTAGTGCAGGTTTGCTGACTGTCGGCAGCGCGGGGGTGCCAGTGGTGTCTTTAGTGCAGGTTTGCTGGCTGTGTTGGCAGTGCGGGGGTGCCAGCATGTCCTCATTGCAGGTTTGCTGACTGTGTCGGCAGTGCGGGGGTTGCTGGCGGTGTCCTCAGTACATGGAATGGCAGTGCTGGCAGTGTTCTCATTGAAGGGTGCAGGGGTGTTCTCAATGCAGGGTCCGGCGGTGTCGACAGAGCGGGGGTCCCAGCTGTGTCCTCAGTGCATGTGTGCTGACAGTGTCGGCATTCCAGGGGTGCTGGTGGTGTCCTCAGTGCGGGAGTGTCGGCAGTGTGGGGGTCACTGATGGTCCTCAGCACGTGGGGCAGCAGTGCAAGGGTGTCGGCAGTGTCGGAAGCGGTGGTGTCGGCAGCGGGGGATGCTGCCAGTGGGGGTGCCAGCGGTGTCAGCAGCAGGGGGTGTCGGCGGTGCCAGGCAGCGGGGATGGCGGGCGCCATCTTCCTTTGCTTCCTGACTGTGTGCATAATGGGCTTAATGCTGATTGGCTGAGAGCCGTGACAGACGTCTCTCTCAGCCAATCAGCGTTAAGCCCGCTCAATGCAAAACCTTGCGACCTGACAGCGGGATCGCGAGGTTTTGCCTCAGGTGAGGGATCCGGGGCAGGCAGGGAGAGCCGAGCTTGGCTCGCATCGGCCCGGATCCCCGAAATTCTGGTGGGTTCGGTTCTCTGAGAACCGGACCCGCTCATCCCTACTGAAGACCATTTTGTCTGAAATAAACTACTTAAAAAATTAGATTAACTCGTTTTTAAATGTAATGGAAAATACAATGCCCCAAATATAGTCCAATTGTTTAAAACAAATTAAGAATTATTCCCCACTTATTGCTCAAAGCAAATCCTACAACTATCGCCATGTTACTTTGTACATGTACAAACAGTTCAGATCTGTCTCTTGCCCTTGACATAAGGCTGTGATTTAAGTGATGGCAGAATGGAGACCACCTCACAATGGGACTCCTCTTTGTCTTTATCCGCTTACAAGGGGCGTCTTCGGCAGAGAACCAGCGTTTCATGCTGAGACGGATTCAAGTGCTGAGGCCGGTGCCAAGCTAGAAAACCTTTGTTTCTTACTGACAAGTGTCTCATGTTCTTGTCAGTTACCAGTCTGAGCTGGGCTGCTGTTTCATGTAGTTTTCAGCAGCCAGAATGAATACTGGGTATGTTTTATTATTATTCATAGTGGTAATAAATGTTATAGTTATCTGTACTTTTTATAGCAATGCAATAACAGTATAGAGAGTTTGTGATATAGGTTTGGGGACTGCTAATTATTTCCTTATGGGGCAGACAGGGCTGTCAAGAGAAATCTTCAGCCCCGATACAGTAACAACCCGAGCCCCCCTGGAGGGGGTGTGGCCACAGCAGCTTTAGTGAAATCAGTTAGTGCCGGACCTTGTATGTATATACTAGGGGTGTGCACCGGCCGCTTTTCGTGTTTTGTGTTTTGGTTTTGGATCTGGATCTTTCTTCGTGTTTTGGATCTGGATTGGTTTTGCCAAAACCACCCTTCCGTGTTTTGGGTTCTGGGTTTTGTGTTTTGGATCTGAATATTTTTTTAAAAAAGCATAAAAACAGCTAAAATCACAGAATGTGTTGGTTTTTCTGCTCCTATGCTATTATTAACCTCAATAACTTTAATTTCCACTAATTTCCAGTCTATTCTGAACACTTCACACCTCACAATAGTGTTTTTATGTCCAAAAGGTTGCACCGAGGAAGCTGGATGACTATGCTAAGCGACACGAGTGGGCGGCACAAACACGTGACCCATCTAGGAGTGACACTGCAGTGGCAGACAGGATGGCAGTTTGAAAAACTAGGCCCCAAACTGTACATAATGCAAAGAAAAAAAAGAGGTGCAAGATGGAATTGTCCTTGGGCCTTCCCACCCACCCTTATGTTGTATAAACAGGACATGCACAATTTAACAAACCAATCATTTCAGTGCCAGGGTCTGCCACACAACTGTGGCTGAAATGATGGGTGAGTTTGGGCCCCCACAAAACAAGCTGGCAATTAATCTGTCCCTGCACAAACTGGCTCTATGGAGGCAAGATGTCGTCCTCATCCTCCTCATCCACAGATTCCTCACCCTCTTCAGTGTTGTGTACATCCTCATCCTCACAGAGTATTAACTCGTCCCCACTGGAATCCACCACCACAGGTCTCTCTGTACGTTCTGGAGGCTGGTCTCTCTGGAATTGATAATTCGTTTTTATGAACATCATGTTCTCCACATTTTGTGGAAGCAACCTCCTACGCCTTTCGCTGACAAGGTTCCCGGCTGCACTAAACACTCTTTCGGAGTACACACTGGAAGGGGGGCAACTCAGGTAAAATAGAGCCAGTTTGTACAGGGGCCTCCAAATTGCCTCTTTTTCCTGCCAGTACAGGTATGGACTGTCTGACATGCCTACTTGGATGCTGTCCCCGATGTAATCCTCCACCATTCTGTCAATGGTGACAGTATCATATGTAGTGACAGTAGACATGTCAGAAATTGTTGCCAGGTCCTTCAGTCCGGACCAGATGTCCAAACTTGGTCCTGCCTGCCCTGCATCACCGCCAGTGGGTTGCTTAGGATACCTAAGTTTTTTCCTGGCAGCCCCAATTGCGGGAAAAAATGAAGAAGTAGCTGTTGACATGTCACGTTCCGCTTAAGCTGACAGTGTTTTCGCCAGCAGGTCTTTGCACCTCTGCAGGCTTGTGTCAGCCAGAAAGAGAGACACCACATAGGCTTTAAACCTAGGATCGAGCACGGTGGCCAAAATGTAGTGGTCTGATTTCAACAGATTGACCACCCTGGAATCCTGGCAAAGCGAATGAAGGGCTTCATCCACAAGTCCCTCATGCCGAGCGGAATCGCTCCGTCTTAGCTCCTCCTTCACTTTCTCCAGCTGCTTCTGCAAAAGCCTGATGAGGGGAATGACCTGACTCAAGCTGGCAGTGTCTGAACTGACTTCACGTGTGGCAAGTTCGAAGGGCTGGAGAACCTTGCGCAACACGGAAATCATTCTCCACTGCGTTTGAGTCAGGTGCATACCCCCTCCTTTGCCTATGTCATAGGTGGATGTATAGGCTTGAATGGCCTTTTGCTGCTCCTCCATCCTCTGAATCATATAGAGGGTTGAGTTCCACCGCGTCACAACCTCTTGCTTCAGGTGATGGCGGGGCAGGTGCAAGAGTGTTTGCTGGCACTCCAGTCTTCGGCACGCAGTCGCTGAATGGCGATAGTGGGCAGAAATTTTTCGGGCCACCCAAAGCGTCTCTTGCATGCCCCTGTCGCTTTTCAGAAAATTCTGCACCACCAAGTTTATTGTGTGAGCAAAACATGGGATGTGCTGGAATTTGCCCAGATGTAATGCCCGCACAATATTGGTGGCGTTGTCAGATATCACAAATCCCCAGGAGAGTCTAAGTGGGGTAAGCCACTGGGCAATGATTTCCCTCAGTTTCTCTAAGAGGTTGTCAGTAGTGTGCCTCTTACTGAAACCGGTGATACACAGCGTAGCCTGCCTTGGAACGAGCTGGCATTTCTGAGATGCTGCTACTGGTGACGCTGCTGCTGTTGCTGCGTAAGGTGATACATCTACCCAGTGGGCTGTCACAGTCATATAGTCTTTAGTCTGCCCTGTTCCACTTGTCCACATGTCCGTGGTTAAGTGGACATTGGGTACAACAGCATTTTTCAGGATACTGAGGACACTTTTTCTGACGTTTCTGTACAGTCTCGGTATCGCCTGCCTAGTGAAGTGGAACCTAGATGGGATTTGGAACCGGGGACACACTACCTCCATCAATTGTCTAAATCCCACTGCACTAATGGCGGATACCGGACGCACGTCTAACACCAACATAGCGGTCAAGGCCTCAGTTATACGTTTTGCTTCAGGATGACTGATGTCATACTTCATCCTCCTCGCTAAGGACTGTTGGAGGGTCAATTGTTTAGTAAAAGTAGTGGTGTTCCTACTTCCTCTCTGGGATGATGAACGACTCCCAGCAGCAGCAACAGCAGAAACGGCAGCAGGAGGCGTAGCAATGCAGGATCCTCCGGAGGAATCCCGGATAGGAGAGTCAGTCATGCCAGTGACAAGGCCTGCAGGACTACTTCCGATCCTGACTAAGGAGGAAATTGACGAGGAGGGAGTTGATGGTGTGGTTTGCAGGCGCTTGGATACAACAGGACAACGGGATTTAGGTGTCCCTGGACTGCTTACGGTCTTAGCCAAAGTTTCTGAACTTGACAGTAACTTTTTATGAACGCGCTGCAGGTGCCGTATAAGGGAGGATGTTCCTACCCCTACTTATTTCACCTTTACATATGGTACATATGGCAAGACAGTTGTTGTCCGGATTTGGATAGAAATATTGCCAGACCAAAGAGGTGGAATGTTTGGTCTTCTGCCCAGGCATGACCGTGATGGGCTTTTTCATCCAACGGACAACAACTGTCTCCCCCGGAGCCTGATTTAAACAAACCACATCACCATCAGAATCCTCCTAGCCAACTTCCTCCTCAGCACCAGCTACACCAGTATCCTCATCCTGTTGTACTTCAACAGTGACATCTTCAATTTGCATATCAGCAAGTGGACTGTGGGTGCTCCTTTCAGCACTTGCAGGGGGCGTGCAAATGGTGGAAAGAGCCACCTCTTCCCGTCCAGTGCTGGGAAGGTCAGACATCGCAACCGCCACCACACTTGGACTCTCCTTGGGGATTTGTGATATCTTCTTAGAACGCACAGTTCTTTGCTGTGCTTTTGCCAGCTTAACTCGTTTGATCTTTTTAGCAGGAGGAGGGCTTCCATCGTCATGTGAAGCTGAACCACTAGTCATGAACATACTAGTCATACTAGTATGACACACACTAGTCATACGGAAAGACCTTAGCCGTTCCTTGCCACTCCGTGTCATAAATGGCATATTGGCAAGTTTACGTTTCTCTTCAGATGATTTAAATGTTTTTTTTAAGGTCATTTTCCTGAACTTTGTCATTTTGGATTGTATGTGGCCTCTACTATGACATTGGGCATTGGCCTTGGCAGACGACGTTGATGGCATGTTATCGTCTATGTCATGACTAGTGGCAGCAGCTTCAGCACTAGGAGGAAGTGGTTCTTGATCTTTCTCTATTTTATTTTTATCGGAGAAAGTTTGGTCATCCATTTATGTTATATCGATTTGATATATACTTGCGGCTAAGGCGCACACAAACACAGAAAATATTTTTTTATTTTTGCTGGAGAGTAGTGCACTTTGTGGGTTACACCACCCTTTAAGAAATGAGCCAGCCGGCTCTTTAATTATTGGACACAGGCGCACGCTTGGCGCTGCTCCTTTGTTGATACACGTGCAGCCACAGTGCACACAATTCACAAACACAGAAAATATTTTTTTAGTTTGTTTAGAGTGTACTTTGGGGGTTACAGCACCCTTTAATGGTCAAGCCAGCCGTCCCTTTTTCTTATGACACAGGCGCACGCTTGGCACTACTTTGTTGATGCACGTGCGGCTACTGCGCACACAATTCACAAACACAGAAAATATTTTTTTATTTGGTTTGGAGTGTACTTTGGGGGTTACAGCACGGTCAAGCCAGCCGGCCCTTTACTTATGACACAGGCGCACGCTTGGCGCTGCTCCTTTGTTGATGCACGTGCGGCTACTGCGCACACAATTCACAAACACACAAAAAAAAATTTTTTATTTTGTTTGGAGTGCCCTTTGGGGGTTACAGCACCCTTTAACGGACAAGCCAGCCGGCCTTTTACTTATGGGACACAGGCGCACGCTTGGCGCTGCTCCTTCGTTGATGCACGTGCAGCCACAGTGCACACAATTCACAAACACAGAAAATATTTTTTTATTTGGTTTGGAGTGTACTTTGGGGGTTACAGCACCCTTTAACGATCAAGCCAGCCGGCCCTTTACTTATGACACAGGCGCACGCTTGGCACTACTTTGTTGATGCACGTTTGGCTACTGCGCACACAATTCACAAACACAAAAAAAAATTTTTTTTTTATTTTGTTTGGAGTGCCCTTTGGGGGTTACAGCACCCTTGAACGGTCAAGCCAGCCGGCCCTTTACTTATGACACAGACGCACGCTTGGCACCTCTTTGTTGATGCACATGCGGCTACTGCGCACACAATTCACAAACACAGAAAATATTTTTTTATTTTGTTTGGAGTGTACTTTGTGAGTTACAGCACCCTTTAACGGTCAAGCCAGCCGGCCCTTTACTTATGACACAGGCGCACGTTTGGCACTACTTTATTGATGCACGTGCGGCTACTGCGCACACAATTCACAAACTCAGAAAATATTTTTTTATTTGGTTTGGAGTGAACTTTGGGGGTTACAGCACCCTTTAATGGACAAGCCCTTTTCTAATGGGACACAGGCGCACGCTTGGCTCTTCTCCTTTGTTGATGCACGTGCAGCCATAGTGCACACAATTCACAAACACAGAAAAAAAATATATTTTTTTAGCACTTGGGGGGAGCACCCCTGATGGACAGAGCACCCCCTGGACAACACTACAGCACCCCTTTAGTACTTGGACACAGCCCCTATGGACAACTGACTGCACAACACAGTCCAGCTAGCCCCTATGGACTTTGAAGTAGTGGACACATCCCCTATGGACAACAGCAGCACAGCGCAGCACAGCACAACACTACTCTGCACTACACTACACTACACTGCACAGCCCAGCCAGCCCTAAATCCCACCCTCCCTCTTCACTGTCCACAGCCGAGTGAGAAAATGGCGCCGACGCGGGTACCTTATATAGGATCCAAAACCCGCGAGACCCGGAAGGCGGGATGATGACGTTTTGCCTCGATTTCAGATCCGAGTCAGGCGGGAAAAGTCGAGCCTGACTCGGATCGGCCTCGGATAGCGGGGGCTCGGGGGGGTTCGGATTTCAGAAATCCGAACCCTCTCACCCCTACTATATACATTATATATATATATATATATATATATATATATATATATATAGGACTCTGTATGTAATATCGCCGGACCTAAGCTCGGCAGATGAAATACCGATGCCTGAAGGCCGGCCGATGGAGATCCCGACCACAGTAAGTATGAACAGGCCTGCTGAGAGCCGCGGCGGGCCCGGGTATTAGGGGGCGTGGCCTAATCGCAGGAGGCGTGACCACACCCCCTTCCCAAAAATAAAACAAATGATTTGCACTGGGGAGGGGGGCGCTCTGGGCCCCCTCAGCCCTGCTCAATGCCAGGGGGGCACGATCAGTGTGATCGCTCCACCCCACAGGCATAGGAGACTGCTGTGGCTGCTGCTCAGTAGCCATGAGCAGTCTCCACTGCAGCTCAGCACACACTGTGTGCTGGGCTGTTGTGAGGGAGGGGGTGCGTCGCCACACCCGGGCCCCCGCCGGGCCCCTCAGGAAGCCCGGGTCCCAGTAATCTGTACCCGCTCCCCCCCATCTCGGCGCCCCTGAGTATGAACCCTAACCCTCCCCTCTCCCCCCCCTAATCCTCCCTTAGTGGTGCCTAACCCTAACCTCCCCCCAGGGGTGCTTAAACCTAACCCCCCCTCCCCGCACCCTACACCAAACCCTACCAGGGGGGTTCCTAACCCTAACCTCCCCCCGGTAGTGCCTGACCCTAACCCCCCTTTCCCCTAGCCTAACCCTCCTGGGGGGTTTCCTACCCCTAAGTCCCCCAGGGTACCCTAAACCTAACCCTCCCCCCCTCTGCGGCTAAAAGCTTCTGACGCCTGGCTTACCTATATTCGGTATGCCAGGCGTCGGGATTTCAAGGGTGGGGCTAATGATAGTCATCTGTATCTAGATGCCTATATTTAGTCCCATGCTGGGCTTCCACTATCGGGAAGCTGGTGGTTGGCATTTCGACCACGGCTTCCTGACTACATTCCTATACATATACACACACATATATATATATATATATATATATATATATATTATATACACACACGACAGGCTTAATCCATGGCACTCAACCATCTGGGGTGCCCTTGGCATGTGACCACACCATCTACATAAAAAATATCATACAAACTCGGCACTCACATGCTTTTCAAACTGCAACTCCTTTGAACATAGGGAATGTTGGTTCCAAAACATTGCAATAATTTGTTAAGCTGACCACCGCTTCACGGTCATTCCCATCTGGCCAGTCCCTACACTGATTCTCAGATAAATTAACTTGATCTGCCACCTTTGGCTCAAGCTGCATACATTTTAAGGCAGGACCCAGTTTCATGTTTAAAATGTGTGCAGCTTGAGCCAAAGGTGGCAGATCAAGTTCATTTATCTGAGAATCAGTGTAGGGACTGGCCGGATGGGAATGACCGTGAAGCGGTGGTCAGCTTAACAAATTATTGCAATGTTTTGGAACCAACATTCCCTATGTTCAAAGGAGTTGCAGTTTGAAAAGCATGTGAGTGCCGAGTTTGTATGATATTTTTTATATATATAAGATAGATATATACTGTATATCATATATGTATAGGATACAAATATATATATATTATCTATATATGATATACATAATATATGTATGTATATATATATGATATAATAAACATAGCTCATACATTAATAGAGATGGATGCATTTATTATATTTATAAATTCATTATATGGAATTTATAAATTTAAGGCTTTCGGCAGCTGCAGGCTGCAGCACCACTGAAGTCACTCGCAGTTTTATAGCAGTCAGTGGCGCGCGCTATTCCCTCAGCCAGACACACCACGATCTCCCAGCCTGCCTTCGGTTTTCTTGTCCCTCCTAGTCTGGATCCCGGAGAAGAGAGAGCACCTCGCGAGATGATGATGTCATCATCATCTTGCGAGACCGCTAGCTCCGCAGTAGCGCGGCGGAGGATGTAAGTGAAACACAGACAGACTGACAGTGCACTTTAATAAATTCACCCCTAAAGTCTGCTGGGGGTTCACAAACCAAACTCCCCCCTTCCCAGTATCAAGTAACCATTCTTATCATATTTAATAAAAGTCATGAGATAGATAGATAGATAGATAGATAGATAGATAGATAGATAGATAGATAGATAGATAGATAGATAGATAGATAGATAGATAGATAGATAGATAGATATGAGATAGTGTAAGTGAGTGCAAACCCTGCAACGCCGACTTTGTTTATGTGAGTGTGACACCCCAATTGTTCGGGTACTGTATATGGTGCGATGTCACCTAATCGTAAAAGATTTGAATGAGTTATTTGGTTCTTTTTCTGGCTGCAGAGAGGTAAGGAGGGATTGCAGGCACAGATTGTCACCAGTTTGGTCTCAAATAAGAGTTACAATTTATTAAACAGATAACATCACACAATGTGTAACAATCAGCATATGACAAATTACAATAAAATTTCTTTACATCTACTGGAAAATCACATTGAATTGAAAATGCAGTCTTTATTACACTGGAAATTGGTGGAAGACTTTCTGTTTATCCCATCCTCTTCGAACACCTGTGAAAAGTTGAATATTCCCTACCAACATGCAATTCTCCTTAAAACTCTCTTTACGGAACAAATTATATCACTATTTCTGAATAACTAACTGGTCCCAGTGAACTACAGTTACATTGTCATGTATTACACACTAAACAACTTGGCACAGTCACACTTACTGTATATCAGTGACCAAACAATTAAATAAAAAGAAATGTAACACTTTTTGAATAATATACATTTTGTTTAAAGTGCTTTTGTTCACTTTTAGAATTGCATGCAGCCTAATACCAACAATACGTTCAGTTTGTTCATTATAGGTGCTGCACTTATAAGTTGATTTTGGGATGTTCCTCTAACTTTTGCTAAAGTTATTACTTAAATACTGTTGGAGAGCTCTGTTGCAGTACGTTGCCCAGCTTGAATGCGTTTTGCAGCCTATAATGTATCTTTTACAGCCATTTGAAGTGCTTAAAAGGAATTGTCATCTAACTTTATGCTGTTATCGCTGTAGACTTCCACTAATGCAATGTTGGTTAGTTGATGCCTCCTGACGGGTTAAGGCTGATTATAAGCTGTGATGGCTAGCTATGGCTGCTGTCCAGTATCTTGGGTACTAGCTATACTGCTGGACGAGTATGGTACTGCAAATGATTATCATGTCATGGTCATTATAGCTGACACCTGCACTCCTCATCTTACTCTGTCATGTCTATTGCCTCATTGCTGTGGCTGTAATGCAGTCTATACTGCAGGATTTAACTGGGGATTGTGTTACCGACCTCTCCAGACGTTGGTTCAGCTCCTTCAGGGAGATAAATGGCACTACCCAGTGGTCTCTTTATATGGGATACAGGCTATTCTCTGCTTGAAGTTTATATCGAGGTAGGCCTGCCTCTGATCCAGCCTCTAAGGACGATGGGACCACCTTCAGCTTTTCACCCTTTTGCTGCAGGCTGTCACAGGTGCTGGATGGAGGTCTCTGGTGCTTCGGTGCCAGCAGCCGACCGCTGCTTTGTCCACAAATTGCCGCTGTCCCTCAGGAGAGTCCTCACTTGCATGGCTTCTCCTCAGCGCATCATCCTCAGGACTCCCTGTGACTGCTGTACCTGTCCCCCTCAGTCACCTGCAGCAGCTTCTGCATCATGTAACCTCCTGCTGACTCATCACATATTACCTGCACAAGTACATATATTTTGTTTTTATAGGGATTATAAATTTCATTAGTGATACCCACCATAGGCTTAAAACGATGTATTGGTGGGGTATCACATGAGCAATGCTCAATTGTGCTCAATTGCGCTGGTGGTTCCAATCACTCCACCAACAAAGCACCATCGGTTGCATCATCGACCCCTAGAGCAGTCCTCGTCTGGCGCAGAGTCTCCCTTTTAACTTTCTCAAAAAATGGCCTCTGAGGCTGCAGTGCTTGGAAAGAGAACACAGCCACATGATAAAAACCCGCCCAGGAAACTTCCATTACACATAACTCCGCTGGCTTACGTTACTCTCTCCCAGTTTACTAAAGTTGATTCTTGGGGAGACATACTTACAGCTTCAAGCCTGACATGAGCTCTAAACAAATTGTGTTTTCATGCACAGTTCAAAGAGAAAATATTAACCCCTAACTAGGTTTTGTACTGGTCTGTGACTCTGGGTCTCTTTCAGACCCGCTCGCGAGCGCAGGACGCTCGCAAGCGGGTCGATGGTACCCAAATGCGCATGTGCACGACGGAGGGAGCTCCGTCGTGCGCATGTGCGAGACACGGCGAGCGACGAGGTAGCCGTCGCTCGAGGTCTCGCACCAAAGGGGGTGTGCTGTCGATGATGAGTGACAGCATGTCCCCTTTGGTGGGCGTGCCGGGGGCGTAGCTGCCAAACCGAGGTGTTCCCATGGGAACGCCTACCGTCTGGGTCCGGCCCCACTGACATCACAAGTGATGTCAGTGGGAGTGATTTTGGCTCTGATAGAGCCAAAATCACTCCAGGGCTTGCAGCAGCGAGACCCTACCGTAGGGTCTCGTCGCAAGCCCGATGGTCGCGATGGCCTTGACCATCGCGACCATCATCATGGACGCTCGCATAAGCTGTGGGTGGTAATCCACAGCTATGCGAGCGTCCAAGAGGCCGCTCCAAGTTTAGGTAGGAGGGCCCTGATTCAGAGCGAGCACTCTGGTCAGAGTGTCCGGCTCTGAATCAGGCCCTCTGTGTGGTCTATAGTCCTTTTAATATATGAAATAGATGAGCCCATATTGCTTTTATATGCAACAAATAATACTGGGTATATATATTTTTATTATATTGCAATTGCTTATTAAATCATGGTGTGACACATTTCAAATGTGAAGTATCTGTTTGTGTCAATAAATGTCTTATGGTAAAGAGAAGCCTGTTTATTTGTATCAATCAAGCAGTAACAAATTAAAATACCAACACTAGAGCAGTCCATTCTCCTTGTTTACAAGGGGTGTTCCTACTTTTCTTTTGCCAGATTAGCAACTGGCTTCATATGGATTAGCAGCACTATTGGTATATAAATACTTTTTATTTGAGTTTATAGAAGCGCCAGGTTACCCAGCTATCAGCGATTTCACTGAGCAGCAGACTTTTTTCCTATAACAAGCCCGTGTCACCTCCTCTATTTGTGAAGACTTTCTATCATCTCCCAGTATCCAGCCTGACGGTACCATGGATTGCAGGCGCTGTCTCGAGTAGACGCAATGTTGTAGGCACAATTGTACGCCATCGCACACTTTGGTTCCAGCATGCACATTATGGGTTTCCTAGACTTTTTGCGAATACGCAGTAGCAAAACATCGCTCAACTGGGCCGACTTTGGCGTGCACCCTCTAAATCAGATCCTTTATCACCAGTCAAATTTCAGGAAACTGTTGAGACTACTTGTTGCTTAATTTTTAACTTTTTAATGTTGGATTCTAAGGTTGCCTGATAGAAACAACATAAGACACACAGGCAATTATTTGGCAATAAAATACCCCCAATCCTTGTTCACACATGTATCATAATATACCATGTTCTTTGTCCTATATCCATGGGGTAATCCAATGGGATTTTTTTGTCATTGCCATACAGCTGGTGAACCACAAGAATACAGGAGACCTAGGGACAAATTTACGGTACTAGGGGTCAGGTTTGCCATTAGTTTGAAACCGACTGGTATCAACACTGGATTGTAGGCTTAAAAACCATCATTTACCAAGGATCGGTTTTGATTGTCGTTTAAAATCCAACTTTAATACCTTTCGGATTCAAACCCCAGCAGATCCAACAGTAAACCCTCTGTCAGTCTGCTGTGAAGTGGAAGCCCTGCACAGGTTACTATGACCAGGGGCGTAGAGAGGCCGGCAGGGTCCGGGTGAAGGGGGCGTCGCCTAATAGCAGGAGGTGTGGCCATGCCCCCCTTGGGATATAAAAAAATATATTTTTGCAGCGCTGCATAGCTTACCCTCACAGGCATAGGAGACAGCCGCGAGCAGTCTCCTACTGCAGCCCAGCACACAGCAGTGTGATTTAAGAGGGAGGGGGGAGCGGCGCCGGACCCAGGCCCCCAGCCGGGACCTCCAACAGTCCAGGCCCAGGTAATTAGTACCCGCTCCCCTTCCCACCCTAACTGTGACCTGCACGAGCTTCATTTAGCTGAACATTTTTAGAAATGATTAAATTCAGGCCTGGTAATGTTTAATACATGGGCTGGTATTGGAAAATGGGAAGAGAAAATGGCATGGGGTTACCCTTAGTTTCCAAAAAGCAGCACTAAGCTGAACCAGCCATGGGGGCTGTTGCTACTGTACAGCAGGGTGACACACACCATGGAGTCTGATGCTACAGCAGGATGACAGACAGCGTGGGGACCCCCTGCCATAAAGGGAACCAGCTCCAAACTGTTCACACTAGGGCTGGAATCCCTAGGAATGTGGAGACACTCCCAAATAAAAATGAGGTGCCCCCTCCCCAAGAACAACCAGGGCTCTTCTCCCTCTGGGCTTTGGGTGCGGAAGTAATAGGTAGATTAAGAGTTAATTAATATTGGTTTTTTTTACAGGAGATCAGCTTAGATTTACCATGCCTATTCATGCTGTTGTGCCCAAGTAAATATATATGTATAAATCTTATATATAAATTCATTGGTCTGTTTGTCTGTCTGTCTGTCTGGTTAGGCATTCGGACACCCCTGCACCGATTGGGATGAACCCAATATGAGGTAGTCCAGTTGGATCCTGGCCAGGTTTTAGAGGGTTAGGGTCTCCAGTTGGTGTACGCTGGGCAGAACTTTGAACTGAGGAGCCTGTTCTGTGCCTTCCACTGGATGGATTTGGATGAAAACTTCACAGAGAGGTAACATTGAATCCCAAGAGACATACTAGGGGAGTTGAGGTCCCAGTCGGACCTCCCGTTGGTGTACACTGGGCAGAACTTTGACCCAGGGTCGCACCCTGACGAAAATGCTAATATAGAGCATTGAAACGTTGGTTTACATACATTTTTCCTGCGTGCCACCGGTGGTGATTTATATATATATATATATATATATATATATATATGTGTCACTTCAGTATGTATATGTAATAGGTGTCATTAGTACATCCTAATGTTCTTTATTCACTCTACTTTGGTGTTTTGTGCCCCTAAAGGGTAATGTGAAACTCACACCTGGGTGTTCTTGATGGGATTCAGAAACTTGTGTCAGACTGACCACGAGGAGATGACAAATGACTGCCACAAGTCTATGCGGCTGTGTGGGGACAGCTGTTTGGGTGAGACAGATCAGAGAGGACAGACTGCTGGTGCTGATGGTGGAGAAAAGCTGGAAACATCCCCACCTGATGTCAGTGGAGAGAAGTTACGAGTACTATCTGACAGGAGATCCAGATGAATGGGGCTATTCATGAAAGCTTGAAGAGAGATAAAATTGTGAGAGATAAAGTACCAACCAATCAGCTACTAACTGTCATTTATCAAGCACAGGCTGTAAAGTGTCAGTTAGGAGCTGATTGGTTGGTATTTTATCTCTCTCCAAGCTTTCATCATGAATATCATCCTAAGTCAAAGAGATAGGTCTGTACAACACCTAGTGAGCAGCACTACACTGACACCATTTCCCATACTCCTTACTGCTCCAATGGCCACGTGTGAGGAGGACCAGCAAAGGGACCCGTATTGGGCTAGTCCGGAAACCTCCAACTTTACAACTGAGGGCCCATTTGAAAGGGACTTCTGGTAATTCCCCACCTATTTTTTATTGTGGATAAGTGTATGGTTTATATTACCTGCAGTACACTTTTTATTTGTTTGATATGAATAAATGTTTTTAAGTGAGAGGTGCTACAGTACATGATGTTTGTGGCATGAATTTTTTTTGTTTTTCATGTACTGGATGAACCACTACTTGTGAAAGAATTATCCACTCGCAAAACAAATCTTCTACTCCAGGAGGGAAGAATATATATAATTATAATAATATAAGACACTAGCGCACTTTAGCTTTCTAATTTGCACTTTTTCTATTACTGCTCCTATGGCGGCGCCCGCTGATGGGCTGGCGGCTCCTGTAATGACAGGTGTCAGGCTGGTCTCGGTCATTCGCGCGGAGGAAGGGTATGAACACAAACCCTTTCTCCTGACCAACCTGGTTTCGCATGCCTGTATTTTTGTTTTTAACCCCTGGAATGCCTACTTGGAACAAAGAGGACATGATCTACACTAGGAATAGGTGAGTATGGTTGTTTTTTTTTCCAGGTGCTGTGGATTCTACTGGACAAGTGGACATGAATGGCTACAGGGATTCTAGGTGAGTATGCGTGAATGTGAGTGTGAGTGGTTCGATTTGGTAGAATTGATAGATATTGAAATACAGTACTGTAGGGTTTTATTAGTTAAGTTACCTGACATAAATTATAATTGGCCTCTCCTACAGCATCTTACTAATTACACAAGCCGCTAACCCGTTTTCTCACATAAAAATACTGAGCAGGATACCTGAACTCCAAGTACACATAATCAATATGTAAAGGGCTCCATACATCTACAATTCAATCCGCCAGTTCCCAGATCGGGCCAGAACCGATCCGCCGGTCCATCGGGGAATCTTTGAAACTCTACATGTTAAAAAAGACTGATTTGCTGATCAAGATTAATACTGTTATCATGTTTGGCAAATGAGTGAAATCCAACATGTTGGATTTTACCTGATGCGCTGACCCCGACACCTGGGGATGGGCAAATTGACCCAAACAATCGTAGATGTATGGGGACCTTCACTCTCTTCCCACAGGTTTATCCAAGTTGAATTGTGAATTGATATTTAAGTTTTAAGCAGTGTTTAATTACCTTGTGATGCCTCCCAGTGCATGACATATTGGACCTGAGTCTGAATTCCTCGCCCGTTTGCAAATTCTGCTACAGTACAAACTACTTCCCTTGTGTACATCAATGCAGACGAATGTGCAAGGACTGAGACGCATAGTATGCACGCTGTAATACTGCACCAGTCCTACGGAAGAAGCGGAATGGTATTGAAATGCCTGTCCAAATACCGACTAAGGATGCCCAACAAGGTGAAGATCCCGACTGGAGCAGGTAAGTACTATTGCCCTCCCCTGTCCTCCCCCCTAAACCTAACTCTCCCTTAAGGGTACCAAACCCTAAAACTCCCGGAGTGGTGCCTAACCCTAAATCCCCCCAGGGGTGCCTAATCCTAACCCCCCTTCCCGCACCCTAAACCTAACCCTTCCAGAGGTGGTGCCTAACCATAACCTTCCCCCAGTGGTGCCTAACTCTAAACCCCCCTTCCCCTAACCTAACCCTCCCTGTGGGAGGGTGCCAAACCCTAAGTCCCCCCTGGCATGCCTAAAGCTAACCCTCCCTTCCCCCGCAGCTAACACTAAGGGCCCCACGGACTTACCTCATTTGGTCTGACATCATTCTGTGTACCGGGGTTGGGATTAAGATAGGCGTCGGTATTTCGACACCTATCTTAAATCCCTTCGTCAGATATTGGCTGTCGGGATTTTGACCGGCGGCATCACAGCCGCCGGTCATTTAACTACTTCCCGGAAGGAGCATTACCTCCATCTAATCATGGCTTCATATGCTTGCTACAGTAAGCAGACCATTTTTGTGCTCACTACTAGCCACCTCCCGGTCCCCGCCTCGGAACGCCAATCACTTTTCCACCACAGTTCAGATACAGTCTAACCCGATTGCATCAGCACCTTTATGTGCACTCTGTGTAGGGTCTTCTGAATTTTTGCTCAACTATGTGTACATCGGCTTTGCGCACGAACTGTGTGCTACTCAGGATCGCAATATTTTTACACTAATATAACTAGGACGCTGTTTATGCTCTTTCACGTTATACTGTAAAGTCGGAGGCGACAGGAGCATTTTAATCAAAACACAGAGAGACACTTTCATGAATCCGGACGCCAAGCGATATCTGTAAAGCAGTGTTTATTTTGATGCATGACCCCCGTAATGGGAACCTTAGCCCATTTACCTGAAATTATTGCTTTTTTGTCCTGATAACAGCTTGGAAAAAGTTTTAATGTGTACTATTAATAATACAACACATTTCCTTAAGCTTCGTGCTTATCTGGGGAAGAAAATGATACCCAGTTGTAAACAGAATAATATTCTATTATACCGATAAGCAGTTGGAAAATGTGTTATAAGAGATTACATCTTTTAACCACACAATCAAAAATCCAGATTTCTTTTTTTTTTCGGATAGATTTTGGATTACTGAGATTACATAGCTGCCGGCAGTGTTGCCCGTCTGCTGATTCCCCCCACACAAGGAAACTGTTACACGCCGTATATCTGTACCAGCCTAAGGCGACATATACTGCTCTCTGCATGCTGCTGGACTACAAGTTTCAGTACGGTGCTCCTGCCACCTCCACTTTGCAGTGCCGTGCCAGGGTGATCCACACACGTCCGCCGAGGGACTGTAAACACAGGACTCATCTCAGCTCATTTGCAAGATCATAAATATGACAATTAATAATTCAATCTATTCTGTAATAAGAACAGATGGAATCACACATAGCGAGGTGTCATAATTCAATGAACTGACTGTTATGTGTGTTTGCAAAGTGCATGATTTATAAGGGAAGCTGACATGGAGCAGACACTGCCGGAGACGCAGCCAGTGAGGACGGGGGGGAACAGGTGTCTATCATCATCTTTAATTCATTGCACACAGGGCGCTCAGGGCCGGAAACAAACCAATGCAGAAATGTGACTCTTCCATCAGGAGGCCAGGTAAGAGTGTTTGTCCTTGTAAGTTTAGAGTGTGAAATGGATTGTGAGTTGACTAAGGGCCTGATTCAGAGCCGCTCGTAAGCGGCCGCTCGTTCGTTCCGAGCGATGTTTGCCCAACTGCGGATGCGTACGGATCGTAATACGCATGCGCGAATGAGTTAGTGCGGCCGAAAATCGTTTGTTCGCTAAATAGCGAATTCCTGCTATTTTGAGTGACAGGAGGAGGCGTATGTGGGTGGTAACAGGGGAAGGTGCTTGAAAACGGGGAGTGAAGATCAGAACACAGGCGTGCTTAAAGGTCAAAACGGGCGTTTTATGGGTGTGCATAATTAATACAGCAGCGTCATTGACCACGTCACTGGGTTATTTTATAGTCAGAACTGCTCGCATGATTGCGGTAAGAAAAACCAACCACAAGAATAGCGAGCAGTTCATACGCTGGTCGATGTACTCGATTAATCTAATAAATAGCGGACATGACGTAGGATGCGAGCGGCCAGGGGGCGTAGTTTCCAAAAAAAGACCGCAAGTTTTGTTCGCTCGTTCAGACCTAGAGGCGTGAACAGACCGCAAAGAGTGAACGGTTCATTTGAATAGCCACCCCTTTTTACAGAATGAACGACCGCAAATAGCGTCCGGCTCTGAATCAGGCCCTAAGTTCACTGAAAGTGACACAAACCACACAAACAGAAAACATAGACACATAGGGCAGAGGTTCCCAAACTCCGCCATTACAGTCCACGTTTTGATAATATCAGGTATCCAGATCCGTAGAGAGCCGGCACAGGTCCAGGGGAAGGGGCGTGGCCTAATCATGGGAGGCGTGGTCACACCCCCTTAGAAGAAAAAAACTATTTTGTGCGCTGAGGAGGGGGGCGCTGTGAGCCCCTCAACCCGGTGCAAATCCAGGGGGGGTAGTAATCAGTGTGATCATCACCCCCCCACAGACAGATGAGAGGGGACTGTTGACGCTGCCCATCGGCAGTGAGCAGTGTCCATGGTCTACCACTGTAGCCCAGCACACAGCAGCCACTTCTGGGCCCCCTCTAACAAGCCTGGGCTCAGGTAAAGAGCACATTCCCCCCTCTCCGTGTCCCTGAATAGACCCTACAATCACTGTCATATTTAACGACTTAAATAGCTCTACTTAGGTTTCATGGTCTCCGTCATTTCTGAATGTTAGCTGCAATGATGAACTGTTCCATAACGAGTAGTAACATGCTGCGTTTACATTAAGGTAAGTGTCTGTAATTTAGGAATTGTAAGGTGTCCATATGCAGTGTTACCCGGCCTGAACTCTTATCCAAATGCCGAGCTGACAGATTTAACATACACTTTTGTAGTTAAATTAGAAAAGTTCAGACACTTATAAACTATTAACTTGGCAGGACGGCGTCCGCCTATCAGGTTTAATGTCCACTATAGCAAACAAAAGACAAAATTTCAGGCGCTATAAGAAACCTTGTACAATCCTAATTAGATAAAGGATACTCTTTAATACCCCTTTTACACCAAAGTCCCGGGTCTGGCCCGGGATTTGGAACACGTTTCCAACCCGGATCAGACCCGGGACAACCCCCTTTTACACTGCGGCACCGACTCGGGCATCACCATTCACACCTGACCCGGGTCAGCACTGACCCGGCTGTCTGGCGAAGGTGACCAGCACTTTTTCACCTCCCTCCCCCTCCGCGACCTACTTACCTTATACTGCAGCGGTCCGGAGGCAGGGAGAGCAGGTGGGGTGCGCTGATTCGTGCCGCACAGGCAGGCGCTGCTTGCAGTGGCCGCTTGGAGATGATGTCACCTCCAAGCGCCACTGAAGCTGGCCAGTCAGGCGGCATTCGGCGTGACCCAGGTCATCGTGAGCTGCGCCGTGCCATTTACATTGCAGGGTGACACGGGAACAACCCGCGCTCAACCCTGCAATCAAGCAGGGTCGTATCCTCGGGTCACCGGACCCGGGTTGATCCATTTACACCGACTAAAATCCCGGGGATATGCGCGTTCACGTGCATCAACCCGGGATATTTCAGTCGGTGTAAAAGGGTTATTAGCTGCAACAAACCATGTGTGCTTGTGAATGCACACACCTAACATCCAACGGCTTGGATGTGAACCCAATATAGACCATATAAACTGAGTATTATCTGAATAAAGCCTGATATGTGAACTCACTTAATTTCATATATATGTTTATTCTCTGTATATATAATATTATTCAACAATATATAATCAAACAATGTACAACCGGTTGTCATATACAATGATGTTATCTATAACAATAATAAAAGCAATAACAAAGAGATATAAAAAAACACATCTAAAGAGTGTTTAAATAGTTAAAGTGCTTATGGTTCCAAATATGTCCAGGAAAAGGTATTCTATTGGATGTCCACTTCTATTCAGAACTCATATAAAAATAAATTCATATAATCCACAATCCTGTATATATAGAAAAGTATCTCCTGTTATGGATTATTTGAAACATATCAAATCCCATTTCTTAATCGTGATTTTTGTTTTGGCATAACCACCCTCAAGTGTTTCGGTTTTGGAGTCGTTAAAAATTGATGAAAATCTATAAAATATTGATAAAGAGCAATAAACAAAATTGGTAAAACAGCTATTTTGGACCTGTTTACTTACATTCAATCCAAAACCCAAGTTCCGAAGTGATGGCAGAACCGAACTGGCACTGGGTTCGACTCGGAACCCCAAAGTGATTCCAAACCAGGTTTGGGTATGATCGTATTTCAGGAAAACCGAAATGCACATCTCTTCTAATAATGCAAAACAGTCAGTATTACTTTCAGTTTGTTAAACCAAAAACAGCATAACTGTAAGGAGCCCGCTAGAAAGTAGCAGCACTGACAGGATCGAAGACAGTCGGCCCTGGCCCCATTACTATCACGGGGGGGGCTTAATGCAGGTTGTGTGGCCACGCGCCCATTAGAAAAAATATAAATAAAAACCCCTATTTGCATGTCCCGTGAAGCGTTGCTGAGTGCTGGCCAGGGGGGCGCTGTGAGCCCCTCAGCCCAACACAAATCCAGGGGGAGCACAATCAGTGTGATTGCTCCCCCCACAGGCAGAGAAGAGGAAATTGCTGCTGCTGCTCAGAGGAAGCAGTCTCTCTGCTCCCACAGCAGCTCAGCACAAAGCAGCATGTGCTGGGCTGCTGAAAGGTGGGAGGGAGGGTGCAGCAAAGAAACTGGGCCCCTCCAGCAAGCCCGGGCCCAGGTAATTAGTACCTGCTCACCCCTTCTCTCAGTGCCTATGCTGACAGTATACAGTAGGTAGTCATTAATCCCAATGTAATGAACACAGGTCCGGTGCTAAGGTGACCGGCGCCCCCTGCTAACTATAAATTTGCGCTCTACTACAAATATGTCCCCTTTACAATACACTTATTTGGATTTCTATATTACTCTTATTCTCTGCTTCTCTCTCTCTTTCTTGTCTCTTCTATTCCCTTTAACTGTGTTCTTTATATATATATTATTATATTATATTCACATTTATAGGACACCTATACTAACATTCAGAACACTTTAAGAAAATAGACCTGGGCACCAATCCTCCTTTACCACATTCATACACTTAACTTAAGAGCTCCTTGACAATTACATGATCCTTTATTTTAAATCATACATTTCTTAGGGCTTGAACCCCATAGGCAGAGGAGAGGAGACTGCTGCTCAGTGGCAGCAGTCTCCCTGGTCTCCCACTGCAGCCCGGTGCACAGCAGCATGTGCTGGGCTGCTGACAGGTAAGAGTGGCATTGGACCTGGTCCCCCGCCTGACCCTTCCAACAAGCCCGGGCCTGGGTAATTAGTACTCACCCTCCCTGTGGGTATCAAAGTATTTTGAAACATGCTACATAAAGGAGAATATGACTGAAGGTGCTTAGGGTTGGAAAGGGTGATGGCCCGGCAGTAGATGGGATGGGGCAAGGGGAGTAGATGTGATCAGACACAGAGAGGAGATGCTGGATCTCAAAGGGGAGAAAGCTACAAGAAAGAATCACCAGCGTGAAAGGTGCCTCTCCAGCCCAGCACCCCCCTGCAATGCTTACCCCGCTTACCGCATTGCTCCAGCCCTGGCTGTCCATGTATAGTGCTCAGTCTATGCCCAAACTACAGTGGATGCCAGAGGAAGCTGCTTTCCACAGCCTGCTGCTTACACAGAGGTTTTGGAAGTCCATACCCATGGTCAGCAGCAGGAGGAGTCTTCCAATCAGAAATGAATGGAGTCACTGTGTTAATCCTTTGACGCATTTCTCCGTTGTGTTGCATAGCGGATTCTTCAGAGAAAATAAATTAATAAATCATCCAGAGAATCCCTATTTATACTGCAGGCAAAGTAGGAGAAGCTCCCTAATTAGGTTATCATATGTTAAAAGGTTTCAACACTTGTCTGGGTATAATTATTTATTGAAGTTAAAAACAATTTATATTTCCTGGGTATATATATATATATATATATATATATATATATATATATGTCTAGATTTGGTTCATGTGAATATGTGTTTTCACCTAATTTAGCGATGCTGAATTCAGTGGCACAATCAGATTCTCTATCATGTCACATTTATTAGATACACACAGATATCAAAAGCAGTAACAGCTATATCTGCAAAAAGTAACCCGAGGGTTTCTCAGATGAGCGATGTTCACACAGAGTGCTGGTTCTTTGGCTACAGCCCTTAGATCTGCGATTCCGGCAGTGGGTGTCTCTTTACACTAGACAGAAAATTAGTGTTGGTGTTGTGCTGAAGTAGATAATTGATCAATTAATGACTGGACATGGCAGAAGATATAATCAAGACACCAAATTTATATTTAAGAAATCTTTCTTTATAAAGTCTATATCAAGTACAACAATGAATCAATAAGACATAACAATATAAAATATATTACTTCATAAGAAATCTAAACAGACTAATCTGGTTAATATGATAGACAAAACTGCTAGCTTTCTATAGCATATAAAAAAGTTCCCTATTTAGGAACCACAAATACTACTAATATGAAATGTCCAAAGACAGAGTGATCTCACCGAACCATTGTCCACTTATTAAAGACTTAATCCACCATCTCTGACCTCCAGGTCATAAGAAATGAAGGCGATTGGTAACCGCTATACAATATGAGGAACGGCTGCTGGTTAAATAACCTCCAGGTCTTGTAACACTAAAGCACATGCTGGGGCTCCGTAGAGACTGCAGAACGAGCTGCTGATGTAATAACACCCAGTTGGGGACTAATAGCATGATGATCCAAAGATCAACCAGGTCCGGAGGCTGTAATAAAGTCAACTCGTGGCCACCTTCACCTGTCCCCATATCAATCCAAATCCAGCATCCCCAACCAGAGTGTAATGCTCGTAGTGCTGACAGCTCTCATATAGTCAGAGAGTTGGGTGCTTAAATAATGTCTGGCAAGTAAGGGGTACATAATAGCAATTTGTAACAGTTTGAAGTAATCCACTGATGCGTTTCGCTTCCGGTCTGTGAAGCTTTATCGGCTACTCTTTGATAAAGCTTCACAGACTGGAAGCGAAATGCTTCATTCAACTGGGGTCATTTGATCAAATTACTAAAAATCATTTCATAAAAAAAACATTTTGAATGACAAATTGTATAAAAAGCAGAAACAAACAACAAAGAGATCAAATTTACATTTTAGATGCCTTTTTGTTTTACTCTCTAAAATAATTTTTTATGAAACAGAATACTGTATGATCTGAGGTCCCCAATAAACAGTCACAGCTACAAAGTAAAACCTTGGTGATGCAGCGCTGCTAATGACACTTTGACAGTGGGACCTACTCAATTCCAGCCAAAGTTCCGTTGGAAATACAACAATAAATTTGGATTTCCTGCAGTGAAACTTGTCTGTGGCAGAGCATTTGTACTATACACTGTACTGCATACACTTAATATATTAGTGGGCTAATTCTGAATTGGGCGCATCCATGTCTGTGCATATTTTGCCCATGTAGCATCAGTGACTATATGCTAATGCCGATACAAAGTCACTCTCTGCAGTTTGTCCATCAGGGTATGGTCTCCAATGTGACCAATGAAGCATCTTTATAGGTAACCACTTTCAGTGACAGGCCCAGCGACAGGGGGCTCTAAGGGTACACCTATACTCTAAGGGTACACCTGAGGTCCAGAGTGGACCCAAGGTCAACAGTGTACAAAATGGGGCTGCGGGCTGACTACTCCAGAGGGTGCAGTGCGGCCACCACCAGGACCCATACCGACCACCATATATCTTCCTTGAAGCATGGCCTGGGCATCGCTTCGAGCTCAGACGCGTGTTTCTGCAGTTGGTGATGTGGCAGTGTGACATTATAGGTCACATCGTCGGCACTGCACATCATCTGGTACAGCCACAACTTCACTGTAGGAGCATGTGTATCTGCTGTACACACATTCTGACTCAGCAGGCTGCGGTAGTAAGGGGCTTGGAGCTGCGGTAGTATAGGGGTGGGAGCTGTGGTAGTGATGGGCTGGGGGCTGCAGTAGTAAGGGGTTGGGATCTGGAGCTGCAGTAGTAAGGGGCTGGGAGCTGAGGATGATAATGAGGTCTGAGGAAGGTGATGGGGCAGAGGAAGGTTATGGGGGCTAAGGATGATGATGGCGGCTGATGTTGGTGATGGGGCTGACTGAGGATGGTGATGAGGGCTGAGGAAGGTGATGAGGGCTGAGGAAGGTGATGAGGGCTAAGCATGGTAATGGGGCTGAGGAAGATGATGGAGGCTGACGAAGGTGATGGAGGCTGAGGATGCTAATGAGAAGCTGAGGGCTGACAAAGATGGCACTAAGGGCTGACAAAGGTGATGAGGGGCTGAGGACTGAAGATGGCTGGCTGCAGACACCTTCTCTTCTACTCCTGTGACACGAAAGCCCTGTCAATAAGAAGACCTTGGAAAATACGGCAAAAACCACAGCTTGCATCATCAGTGACAGGGAGACAGAGGGCCTGATTCAGAGCCGGACGATCTTTCAGAGCGCTCGCTCTGAATCAGTGCCCGCCTATTGTATTTTTAGAGCGGCCTCCTGGCCGCTCGCATAGCTAGTGCGAGCGGCCAGGATGATGGTCGTGATGGTCAAGACAATCGCAACCATCGGACTTGCGACGAGACCCTTGTGGTAGGGTCTCATTGCCGCAAGTCCCTGTGGACTTCTTGCTCTTACAGAGCAAGAAGTCCACCCACTGACATCACTTGTGATGTCAGTGGAACCGGCCCTAGACGGTAGGCGTTCCCATGGGAACGCCTCTGTCTGGGAAGCCACGCCTCCAGCACGCCCACCAAAGGGGGCGTTCTGTCACTCAACATTGACAGCACGCCCCCTTTGTAGCGAGACCCAGAGCGTTGGCTTGCCTGTCTATCCGGGTCTCACGCATGCGCACGACGGAGCCGCCTCCATCATGCGCATGTGCACTGGGCCAACATCGACCCGCTTGTGAGCGCTCAGCGCTCGCAAGCGGGTCTGAATCAGGCTCAGAGGTCCTCATGCAGAGGCGGTCGCAAGAAGCGACCGCTCGCTCTGAATGAGGGCGGCCGCTTTACTTTTCTAGTGCGGTTTCCTGGTCGCTAGCTAAGCTGTGGGTTACCACCCACAGCTTTAGCGACCGACCAGGTTGATGGTCGCGATGGTCAAGACCATCGCGACCATTGGGGCTTGCGACGAGACCCTAAGGTTGGATCTCGGCAACCGCAAGCCCCAGGGAGATTCCTGCTCTGAACGAGCAGGAAATTCCCCACTGACATCACTGCTGATGTCAGTGCGGCCGCCCACAAAACGCCTCCGTTTGTGAAACCACCCTCCGCCATGCCTACAAAATGGGGCGAGCTGTCGAGAGAGCTCCGGAGCGAGAGGAGTTACCGCTCTGTGGCTTGCGCACCTGCAGTGCAGCCGCTGCGCGTGTGCAGGGCCTAAACATCGAGGTCGAGTGTGTGCTAAGTCATAGTGTATTTTTACTTTATTTAAAGTCTGGCATATTTTTCAATTAACTTTATCATGCTTCACATATCACACATGCAGGGGAGGGATGTGTGGGTGCGGGGTCAAAGGTGGTGGGGTTGGAAGTGGTGGTGAAGAAGTGGGGCCCCCAGAGAGATCAGTGTATGGAGCCTCAAAATTTCTGTTGCTGCCCTGCCCGTTGCACTCACATGACATGCCCATAAGACAGAATATCACCGTGCATCTGACAAGCCATCTCCCTGTCACAACACGGTCACCGCCCAGGAACGGTCAATGCATATCTAATACATTTCAGACACCATGGGGTATATTTACTAAAGTGCGGGTTTTTATAAATGGATATGTTGCCCATAGCAACCAATCTAATTCTAACTATTATCTTCTAGAAGGTGCAAGATAAATGTTAAGCAGAATCTGATTGGTTGCTATGGGCAACATCTCCACACCGCACCTATAGACTCTGGGCACTAGAGTGTGCCCAGAGTCTATAGCGCATGCACAGGTCACTGGGAAAATGGCCGCGGCGGCTTTTTTCCCTGTACTGCACATGCGCAAACAAAGGGAAAATGGCCGCAGCTGCCATTTTCCAGCTGTCTTTACAGGCGCAGACACCAGAGCCGACGTGGGACTTCAGAGAGTTACGTTTTATGGGTGCAGGGTGTGCGGTGCGGGCCCCCCCTGGACCCAGGGACCCGTGTGCCATGCATACCCTGCACCCATTATATATACGCCCATGGCTCTGGCAGGGATCGCCGGAGGGGGGAATTTTCACTCCCCCGCTCCGGCAGATGAGATGTTCTTACATCTCATCGGTACTACTTCCTGCAGGAAGTTATAGCGTCTTTTCAGGGCACACACATTTTACAACCGAGTACCGGTTTGTTCCTGCTGAAAAATAACACTGGTTGTATAGGTTCATCTGAAATTTATTCTAACCTCTTGTACTTTATGTAAACAATGAGCTTTAGCCTCACAGGTACCAGTAAGTGTGCAGTATCTTACAGCAGCCAATCAGACCTCTGCTTTCATTATCCGTACTACAGGAGCCGGATGAAATGTTATTGCTGACAGGATAGGGCACATTGCTGAATGACCTCCATTTTCAGTTCCGTATTGTCAGACTATCAGTGCACGGTGCATTAATCCCAGTTCTCGCTGTGTGGGTTCCTCGGTATCATGCTTTGAAGGCACGAAATCCAAATATTGTGTTGTGTTAATGAAACTCATATGCCATAACCTTAATTTCACAGTATTATCAATATACAGCTCTCTCAACAGCATATGCCAAAGCAGATGGTGCCAAGGCAGTCTCTGCAAATGGACTGAGAGAATTTATCATACCCCATTTATTTAGGATAAATACGGATGGTATGAAGCAAAATATTACTTAATTTCTTTTCATGGATCAGAAATCTCAATATATAATGAATATGAGCAGGCACATAAGGATATATATATAGCTGCACCATTTCATATGTGTGATTATTGTATGAACGTGCCTTCATTAGCTGGTGTACTTAACAAGTAATGCAGACAGCAGTTACAATCAAAATTACAACTACAGTGCACCTGTGACTCAAACACAATGTAGTCTGAAGCAGTTGGGGCAGGCTAGCCTACCCTCCCGATTTGGTCGGGAGCCTCCCGAATATCGGGTGCCGCTCCCGACCCCCGGAAAGGCAGGCAAGCCTCCCAGCTGCCACCTGCCTCCTGACTACCTAGTCAAACCCCCGCAGCGGGGGGGCCCGATGACTCGATTTGCGCTGAATTGTGTCATCGTGGCTCCGCCTCCTGATTCACAATGCCTTTATTTTTGGCATTGTGAGGAGAGGGCGGGGCCACTATGATACAATCATGTGTCTCTGCCCATGGTCCCGCCCCCAACACAGACCCATTGCCCGGCCACGCCCCCCACTGTTTGCAGGCATTCAGCTCCCTCCCAGAAGGAGGGAGCTGAATGTCAGCAAGTATGAGTTGGGGTGATTCAAAGTCCGACGGTATTGCTATTGCAGCCATTACCATGGTAGCCACTACGATAGATAGGTAATGTAGCAGGAGCCATCACGCCTTTTGCATGTATTACTGTTCCGATCTGCATCCATGGACGCAGCATCGGAACATCTGCGTGATCCTCTGCCGGCTTCAGTGACCATGGGGTCACTCAAGCTGGCGTATGCTCAAAAGAGGCTAGGAAATCTCCGTTGGCTGACGGAGATCCTGGCCTCTTTCCTACCCCCCAATGGCAGTGACATGCCTCCATTTGGGGAAACGGAGGCCATAGCCACACCTTCCCTGCCCATAGACGGCAGCAGTCTGTCAATCACGGACAGTTTGCTGGCGCTCCGCGTGCGAACATGCTAGACCCATAGTGCACATGCGCAGTATGGGTCCTGGCCCGGCGCAGACCGGCACAATCGGAGATGTGCGCATATCTCTGAATTAGCCCCAATATTCAATCAGGCTATTTATTCACTAAGAACTAACTGCATCACTGGGGCATGGGGCATACACAGTGTAGGTAGGTAAAGAGACATTGTAGCTTTTAATACATTAAATGTAACACCATGTGAGTTGGACCATTGGTTTCACCTCCTGATTACATCAATTGGAAAAGATAAATGGATTCCAATGACAAAACTGACTGATTTATTACAGCAGTCTCTCATGTGGATCCCTAATGTCAGGAAGCTTAGTCCAGTCCGTGGCATTATGCTGCTTATCTCCCACCCTTGCACTATACTTTGCAAGAAATAATGTATTAACATACTGCCTGCTGTCTGGAACTCTGAGAATAGGCTGTGCATGCACAATACTACCATCAGTCTCGTGTAACCTCGATCTCCACTTCTGAGGGATATACAGGATGCCCGGACCTAGCAAACAGTGCTAGGTGATTGTCTAGACTAGCTCATTGCTGATCACTGTGCAAAACCTGTTTCTGTGGGTTTGTCTTCTGAATATAATTGGGGCACCTAATCTTCCATTCCATAAGAGATGTTTCTGTTTAACAGAAGCTCTCCTGTATGCATGGAAATGCCCAGTGCCAAAGTGGAAGGGTTAATTACGCAAAGATAATATGCAATGGAAAAAAATGAATAAGCCATTCCCACCTGTCACACTAACTACATATCTGCATAAAGGACGCACTAGAGAAAATTCAAAAACATGGGCCCTACTGATAAGTACTTTTCTTACCACTTAAAAAGGAAAAATGAAACATTTCTTTGGTTACTCTGCAGAAATATGATCATAAAACCAAATGATTTATTGTACAATATGTTCTCGCAATACAGTGTAATAATTTTCTTTGACATTTATATATGTTGTGCTATAATATTCTCTTTGTGTGCGTCTTATTTGCTCCCCCCCGAGTGTCTGCAGTATTGAAAAACAATAAAAAGGAACTTTCCACAGAATTGGTCCGATTCGGAAATTGGTGCCTGTCTTGCATGTAAGCGAATGGCGAACGTAATGTGCAACGCTGGGGAAACGATCTGTTCTAAGAGCATTTTCTGATGTTTTTCATCACTACCTATAAATACAAAGGAGGAGAGACAGATACAGTAAAATATAATATATACTGTGGTTATTGCTTTCCCTTTTGTATTCAAAACTGTCCCTCGTGCAGGGCTTTGCATATGGGCACACACAGTGACAGGGAATTGCGGAAATAAATGCATTGCCCATTACCAGCTGTAAAAGCTGTTCATTTTGCTGTCATTATGAATTATCACATTCAAAACATGTTAGCGTTCATTTATTCTTTTAGTTATTCTCCTGCCATTCTTCTTACTGTTTGCTGGCATTTAAATTCCCAATAAAGGGACAAAGGAGAGGGTCTTGAGCGGGGCCATTATGCTCGGACAGTGCAGAACAAATTTGCTCTGCATGTTATGGAGGATGCAGTCACTGTCGACACCAGAATGTTGACCTACATGATGTTGACATTGTTGAAATGCCAACATGCAACTGTTGGAAATGGTGCGTGTGCAGAGTTATGTAGGCACACACCAGCGAATGACACTAACTATCAATCAATCGGTATGAAATACCGCCGGCCGACAGTGCTGGAAATGCCGATTGTGGATAGGTAAGTACTAACTAACCTAACCTAACCCCCTAACCCTCCTTAGGGGTGCCTAACCCTAACCTTCCCCCCAAGTGCCTAACCCTAATCCCCCCTCTAAGTGCTTAACCCTAACCCCCCCTTCCCTGCTGCCTAAACCTAAGTCCCCCAGGGGGGGTGCCTAACCCTAACTCTCCCGGGGGTGCCTAACCCTAACCCTCCCTCCCCTAGCCTAACCCTCCCGGGGGGGTGCCTAGCCCTAAGTACCCCCCCGGGTGCCCTAAACCTAACCCTCCCACCCCATGGTTGTCCGCTCGCGGCGCCCGGCATCCCTTCAATCGGGATGCCGGGCGCCGGTCTCCCGGCGTCGGGGAAATGTCAGGCGTCTACATCTAGACGCCCGGCATTTCATCCCTCGCCGGGATATGACAGTCGGGAAGCTGGCTGCCGGTATTAAGGCAGCCGGCTTCCCGATTGTATACCCTTAACCAGTGGTTTTGGTTTTTATTGATAGATAGTAGATACAGCTGTACTCACTGTTGCATGCACAATGGAACTGTGGGGAGAGGGTTAGGGTTAGGCTGTGGGGAGAGGGTTATAGTTAGGCTGTGGGGAGAGGGTTAGAGTTAGGCTGTGGGGAGAGGGTTAAGGTTATGTTGCAGGGTATGAATTATGGTTAGGATTACGACTAGGAATAGGGGTAAGCGCACCAAAACGCAGCATCACCAGACATCACGGACACAGATGATACTGCTACTCTGACGGAGGTAAGTGACCCACTGTTTTGTTGACATTCTGAACAAGTCAACATTTCATCACTGACGAGGATCATAGTGACATTCTCATGACAACAGTATGAATGTCGACAAAACACACCGAAGCCTGTTATGGAGTACTGATGGGCCTTTTCACACCTCCAGACAATTTTGCTTACTTGTGTGTGTCTTGGGGACTCTGTGAGTAGGGTTAAGAACTCCAGCTAAAGCAACGCCTACTTGTACAATTAGGCACACATCAGCTTCATTAAAATAAAAGTTAGTAAGCTCATGTAGAGTTGGACGTACTGTATAAGCACTGAAGTAAATGTTACGATCTGAACAACCCAAGGCTGGGACAGGTTGTTTGTAAAATGTCAATTACTTGGTGGTCTATATTTTTATATGTGTGCTGTGATGTCAGCTTGATCAGCCTATAGCTGTGAGGACGCGGAGTCTGGGTGGGATTTCAGGGTTATGGTAGGTGGTTGGCTTATGATCTGTTTCCTGAATTTCCCTCCCTTCCATATTTGTCTGCTTTGCGAGTGGCTGGTGCGAGAGAAAGGTTGTCCAGCAGCCATCTTGCGACACTGGTGAGGTGCGGACCCCTTCACTACACTCGATAGGCTGATTTCCCCCTACTGGGGCCAGCAGGTCCACCTGGCTGGGTAGGCTTTGTGTGTGTGTATTTGGTATGGTCATTGTACCTCTCACTGCTCTGACAATGTTGTTAGGCAATTCGCCCACGGAGATTTAAAGTGGCAATAAGTTAGGTGGCTCCACTGATCAGCTGACCTTTCTTTCTTCCGCTAACTTACTGTTTAATTTAAATAATAAAGCTGAGCAATTTTCATGTCACTTATGATTGTTTCATTGTATTTATATAATGTTTAGGTATAATGTTTATTTATTATGCATTTGGAGCAGAAGCTGTTATTGGTCGTTAGAGTGTTTATATGCATTTCTGTGCTAAGCATTTACACTGCAGCAGTTATGAATACTGATTAAAGCGTCAATTTCTTTTAAAGCCCAAACCTTGTTCTGCCTTAAAAAATAAATTGCAGATTTAAAAAAAATGCAGATTTCAATCTTGCAGCAACATTTACAGAGAAAGCTTAGCATTTACAGTACAAACTCGTAACTATTACATTCCCTCCACAGGATTTTTGGATTTACTTTGTTATTTTATGTTCTATTTGTTTCTGCCTTGTAATTGCATTTTACATGGTAAATTCTGCTTTCCCTCTGTTAATAACACTGTCCAGATGGGTTGTAGTAGGCACCACCAGAGGTGGGGAGCCACGCCTCCAATGATTAGGTCATTCCCCCTTTCTTTGGACCCAGGCTGACTCTCCACGGCCAAGTGCACCACCAGGATACTGTACCCAAACCCTGTCCAGATGCATCACTACAGTATTATAATTTGTAGAAATTGGAACATGTAATTTAAGGATATACTAAAAACTGTCACACACAGAATTTAAACCTTTTTACGTACATACAGTAAAATGCATCTAACTCTACCATAAGTGTTCTCAAACTGAAAATCATATTAAGCGTAATGTGTACTTTCAGATATAAAATATATATATATATAATTGCCACTAAAATCGACGTGTTTTGCTCATTAAAAAAAGATCTGCTACATATCTTTGAGCTGTTTCACACATATTAAAATACTTTTTTGATTATTTAAAAAATGCATTTAAATATTGTTTTAAGATTAGAACCTTAAACCTTAACCAGGTTCAGTTTGTTATTAGTAAGTTATATATTACTAGCAGCTTTCTTCACATTTCACCTATTGTCCAGAGAAAATACTTGCAGTAGGTACATTAAAATGTAAAAAGGTTTTACAAGTCCATGGCACTGCAACCAGCAATGGGCAATCAACGTGCCTAATGGTTGTCTGCGTCCAAAGAAGTTTACAATTCGTGGAGAGATACTGGTTGGGTGCGTACAGTACAAAGCAATATACGAACATCAGGTTTAACACTGGCTGGCCATGTATGAGCTTTGTAGTTGGGATGTTAGATAAAGCCACACCCTAGTGCTACTGCCCCATTTACTGTACTCTGGCCTGGCACCAAGGGACTAAGGGTTCTATTTACTAAGCTTTGTTAGGAGATAAAGCAAACTGAGGGAAGCTACCAGCCAATCAGCTCATAACTGTCATGTCACAGGCTGTGTTTGAAAAATGAGTGTTAGGACCTGATTGGCTGGGACCTTACCTCCGATCCCTTGATCTCCCAACAAAGCTTAGTAAATAGACCCCAAAGTGCATCCAATGCAGCTAAGTTCCCTATACAAATGCCTTGCTTGTACGCTTGTGAGCTTCAAACCATGAGATTGCAGAACAGAGCATGTCTACTTTTTGTTATTTGAGCTGTATCCTCCTGGCTATTGATTATTGTCCATATAAGAAATTCATATAAAGCAACACTGCATTAGCAACTACAGGTTGAGTCTCCCATATCCAAAATATTGCGAAATACAAAATATTCCGAAATATGGAATTTTTTTAGCATGACTGAGATAGTGAAACCTTTGGTTTTTGATGGTTCAATGTACACAAACTTTGTTTAAGGCACAAAATTATTACAAATATTGTATAAAATTACCTTTAGGCTGTGTGTATAAGGTGTATATGACACATAAATGAATTTCATGTATGTACACAAACTTTCTTTGAGCCACAATATTATTGAAACTATTACATAAAATGACCTGCAGGCTGTGTATAAGGTGTATATAACCCATAAATGCATTCTGTGTTTAGATTTGGGTTCCATTCCCAATATATTTCATTATGGTATGCAAATATTCCAAAATACGAAATATTCCGATATCCAAAAGACCCCTGGTCCCAAGCATTTACTCAACCTGTACTTTAATTGCAGTCACTATTATTATTATTATTATTATTATTATTATTATTATTATTATTATTATTATTATTATTATTATTATTGGGTGAGGTGGGCACAAGGGAGAGAGGGGAGCAGGGGTGGGGAGTGCAGAAGGTAGAGATATAGGAGAGTAGGTAGCTAAGAGGAGGAATAATAACCTTAATGTAACAACCCCTACTACCATTTGTGCTCATGTCAGCAGTGAGGGGGTTAATGTAGGCATGTCCATTATGTGGTCAGCTATGGGGTAAGTTGAAGGAGGGTGCCATGGCCGCCCAAGAGGAGCTATAATAGCAATGAGGCAAGGAGAGTGACAATGGGGGCTGAGGAGTGAGCTGCAGGGTATATAAGAGCCCCATTAAGCATGGAGGGGATGTTTTCTGCCTCTACCGAGAGGAAATATTTACTGAGGCACAAATTAATACTGAGGGGGAATGAAGAGGAGCATAGCTGAGACCAGGGAGCCAGGTACAGGAGCTGTGAGGAGAGACATCAGCTGCAGAGCTTAGCAGCATGTACAGTAACACACCAGACCTCCCAACATGACCCTCTCCAGGAGGGACACAATGCTCTGGTCCTGGACTTCCCTGGTAATTTATGATTGGTGGAGGCTCCAGAGGTGGGGCTGCAGTACAGTCCAAAATTCAAATTGGGGAGTCACACCAACTGCCAGTGAGTCCCAGCCAGTGATGTTTGGCAGCGTGTGAAATGACAGTTGGTGTGGCTCCCCTATTTGAATTTTGAACTGTGCTGCAGCCCCGCCTCTTACCAGGGAAGCCCAGGACCAGAGCATCGTGTCCCTCCTGGAGAGGGTCCTGTTGGGAGGTATGACATACCATTCAGAGATAAAAGCTATTAAAGCTTTATTACCATCCCTAATATAAATGCTGCAATGGATAAAGCAAGGGAATATCAGTACTTCATATAAACTAAGAAGAATACTGTATAATAGTAACTCAGAGCATCATTTAGGGTAACTGTCTTTTTTAATTAATTTAGAATGCTAATAGAGAAATATATTGCATTATTGATTAACTAACACCTTATTACAGGTGGTGTCCAGTTACATCGTATTGCTATAGCGAGATGAGGTTTTTGTTATTTTGAGAACCCTACTCTATACGAGTGTCATTTTTTGAGACTTACTTGTGATTGCTCTTAAAGAAAATTGTTCAGCTAGCCCATTGCTACAGTATATGCCTAATCAGGGGTTAACTCAAGCTAACCTTGGTGGACAGATATAGTAATCATTTGGAGGCTGGGGTGTAGGCACTAGCTGTAGAACAGGGGTGGGGAACCTTTTTACTGCCGAGGGCCATTTTGATATATATATAACATTATTTGCGGGCTCAGTGCAGGCCACGCCCCCTCCATGTGATGTCACACAGGGGCAGGGCCACAATTGCAGGTGATTACAGCAATGCCTGGAGCAAACTGAAGATACTCTGGGCAGCTGTAAGGGCAGCAGTGTGACCGTCTGAAGTGTCCTAAGGACGCTCCAGGCAGCACTGCTGCATAGATTCTGGCTGCAGGGTATCATTCTAGGCACCCTGCTAGTCAGATGAGACTAGCAGAAAACAGCTCAGAGGGCCAGACCAAATGATTCCAAGGGCCTTATACGGCCCCCGGGCCTGAGGTTCTAGAATGTAAGGAAGAAGAGCGACATTAGCATACAGTAGGTCCCGGTTTTCATTAGCTGTGGGTTGTGAAAGGGGTGGAGCTCTGGGGAAAAAATAATAATTTATGGGATGATGGAGCCAGGGCCTATTTTGTACCAATTTAACATTTTTACATTTTGGTAGAAATGTGAATGAGCATCTCTAGTATTATGATGCTAGTATTAAATAGCCAGTCCAGCAAACTTACTGTAGCTATATATAGTGTCAATATGAACAGGCCATATAGAATTTTGAATACAATGTAACAAGTCACTGCTATCTGTAAAAACACACTTCTTGACCATTTCATATCCCTCGGTTGTTTATTTCATAATGAAACAGCTGGGTCAACAGAAAACTGCTAAAGTCAAGGTTTTATAAAGCCAATTTTCCTGTGGACGAGTAAGCGCAGAGAGCAGAGTTAGAATTTCTACTAAAAATATATTGAATTAAATTCAAGAGAGCATATTAACCCTTGTTATGTTGTAGTAACACTGAAGAGGTTTCCCAGCACCTCCATACCCTCCCAAACGTTATTCTCTTACAGTATTTGTTCCAAACTCTCCTTTCATTATTTAACAACAAAAAAAGCTTGCCCCTCTGCTATTATATTAGTATTTTACTCTATAGGATGTACCAATATATTCTGTAATTTCTTTGGACGAGAGATAAACTACTATGCCATGCCAGCAATGCACACTAGTACACTTGTTTTAAAAGAGCACCACACAAATAATTACTAATTAATAGAGAAAGAATCACTGTAGCCAAAGTAAATGCTATACATTTGTAAACAAGGCAAATTTATATCATTGCAACCAATTATACATTTACCTTCATTTACTAAATTGTACTACAAAAATGACATATTAAGTGCACCACTGTGAGGAGCAGTGCTACACAATGAGAGGGGCCAGGTCATACACACAGAGGGCCTGATTCAGACCCACTCGCGAGCACACAGCGCTCGCAAGCGGGTCGATGGTCCCTCACTGCGCATGACCCAGCCAGTGAAGGGCGCTCCATCGCTACGGGTCTCACACCAAAAGGGGACGGCTGTCGATTTTGATTGACAGATCGCCCCATTTTGGAGGCGGGCAGGATGGGTGGCTGCACAAACGGAGGCATTCTCGAAGGAACGCATGCCGTTTGTGTGAGGCACCATTGACATCACCAGTGATGTCAGTGGAGAGCTTCCTGCTCTGTTAGAGCAGGAAGCTCTCCGGGGCTTGCGACGGATGAGACCCTACAACAAGGGTCTTGTTGAAAAAGCCCCTATGGTCGTGGCAATCGCAACCATCACCTGGCCGCTTGGAAAAGCTGTGGGTTGTCACCCACAGCTTAGCGAGCGGCCAGGAGGTCGCAACAAAAAAAACCCACCCTGATTCAGAGTGAGCGCTCCTCAAGAGCGTCTGGCTCTGAAACAGGCCCAGATTTCACTATTGAGTGCCACCTCTTACAGGCAATAGAATGAACACTGCTACAGAAGGTAATAAAGAGAGTAACACCATAAGCTTATATATTCACTGAGCCCCTCCATATACAGTCACTGTGAGGAACACTGTTTTACAAATGTTACAACATGAAACCAGAGGGTATATTTACTAAAGGTTTTTAGAAGTGGAGATGTTGCCCATCTGGAGGTGAACTAAGTGGAGACTGTTTTGCTCCTGGACAACTTCACGTGGCCCTTTTATGTTTCACGTCAAAAATAAATCTTTTCTTGTTGACATAAGGATGAAAAACAACTAATGTCATCTACAAGGCAATCTTACAAGACCCTGGTTAAAAAAGACTATTGTCGTAAATTCAAAATTCCTCCTATGCAAAGCTGTGGTGAGTCACTAGTATATATCACACAAATGCCTTTAACTTGCGCTAAAACACTTAATGAAAGTTAATAACACTTAAATCAAGGTTAATAACACAATTTCATTGAACAAGCTGCACCTCTTTTTAGACCCCCTGTTAGAAGAGCTTCTCAACAATTGTCCAAGAACAAAGAAAAAAAGAGTGCGCTACACATTAACTGTAATAATATTAAATTATATTTGAATGTATTTAGAAACAATAGAATAAGTCCTCTAGAGAAATTAAAATCATCTTGGATCAGATGATGTTTCGAAATAAACTTTTTAGATGTCCATCATTGGCTATAGTCCAGAAGCCACCATCTAAGTGTATCAAGTTGGAACTCGGAGGTTGGAAATCTATGAGGATGTAATTCCTCCTTGGGGTTGTTTTAAAATAAACTCTTGCACCAAAATTTCACCCAAAAAGGCACAAAGGCCACCATTAGTACCATACAATATTTATTATATATAAAATCAATCAAAAACTAAACAATTCTTGCAATGGTTTACATCCAATCATCAAAACAGGTAATGACACTATGACCATTAACAGGATAATTCTAAAACACCACTATTGCACCTTTTTGCGTGGATATCACAACAGTGGACCTCGTAAATAGACGCATATATAAGCAATAATAAACCAACGCGTTTCGCCCTTAGAAGGACTTCACCAGGGGTGTTTCTTAACAATTTTTTAAGATGATACTAACAACAAATGGTTGTTCTATCATGAGCAAATTCAATGTTATATCCTCAGAAAACTAACGATAGGGCAACTCGGATAGGTTGGATACAATCCTACTGCCTTCACCTCTCAAAGTGTGTTTGTTGAGACATCTTCCTGCGTCTCCCCAGTGCCATCCTCCTGCCCTGGCACATAGTAGCCCCATCCCCAGACAGATCATCTGCCCTTAGCACTTAATAAACCCCTCCCTATCAGACTTATCATCTCCCCCTAGTGCAGAATAATCCTCCCTCCCATACAAGCAGGACATTTATTTAAAGACTAACAGATTGGCTGCAACAGGTGCCAATGACAGCACTGGCCTGTAAATTGCAATCAGAGTAACTCAGTGACTCTTGCCCTGTCTGAATCTCCTGGCCAGTCCCATCTTTCTCCACTCCCTGTCCCCTCCTCTTTACAGTCCGGCTGGCAGGCGGTGGGCTGCCTATAAAAAAAGAAAGCCTTGACAGGGTGATGCACTAAGGTGGGTGGGGCCACAGGTGGCAAGCATCCTCTCACACCAATTTGCCACAGAGAATCTTCCTGCTGTAGGTAACAGCCAATTCGCCCCTGGCGGCAGCAGCAGGTGGCCTCCTGGAGACTTGCCTACTTTTCTGGACATCTGGGAGAGCCACTCAAGGTTAGGGAGTCTCCCAGACATTCCTGAGAGAGTAGGCAAGTATGAATTACATCAACATGCCCCTAACATGTTCAACCCATGTTCCTGTAAAGTCGCAGCCAGACGTGATTTGTATTTGGCTGCATCTGCGATGCGAATAAGACACAAAGGTGGGTATTCATGAAAGCATGGAGAGAAATAAAATTGTGAAAGATATAGTACCAACCAATCTGTTCCTAACGGTCATTAGCCTGCAGTTAGGAGCTGATTGGTTGTTACTTTATCTCACAATTGTATCTCTCTCCAAACTTTAATGAATACCTCACAAAATGTAAAGAAAAAGATGGTATGATACATCACTTGGAGCGTCTTATGCTGGGTACACACTAGACGATATGTCGTCCGATCCAGTGGATCAGAGTGATATATCGGGCACGTTGTCTAGTGTGTATCTGCTATGTCACTGATGATCTGCGCTCTCGTGTGTTGTCTGCGACATCTTCCATCAGACCTACATGCAGGACCGACGGTGAATGTCGTCAGCGAGGGCTATGCTGCCAAATGTAGCATGGCCCCCGCCGTCACTCCATTGCAGCCGGCAACGGCAAGTGTGTATGCAGTAGCTGATGCCAACTCCGCTGGGTCCCATCACTGGGGATGTTGGGCACACTAGACATCATCTAGTGTGTACCCAGCTTGAGTCTCACTGGGCTTCTTGCATCTTATGGCATACAGTATTGAGCCTTGGTGAATGAGGACACATCTATATGTGTATATTACAGTGTGTCCAACTCTTCATGGGTCCCAAAAAGTCTACAGATTTACTGTTAATTGAGAATATTTGCTTCCATTATACAGAATAAATTGATTTTCCTTCAGAGCTGGTCAATATTGAAAAATGGGGACATCTCCAGTGACAACAATTTCCAGGAACAAATCTGTGAAACATGGTAGTGTCGCCTAACGTCAGTGGTGTAAGTTCATCCCAGACGCCAAGGGGCAAGTTATAAAATGGTGCCACCCCCCCATCACAGCCGCTGACACTGTAATGTAGTAATTCGCATGCAGACAGGCTATAGATAGATGGAGGCAGCAGCTGATGGTCTGACATGGAGCTCTCCACTAGTGTATGGTGGCTTCTCAGGTGCCGGGAAGGGGTGCCATGTATTGGTCGGCCATGACGGTACACACCGGGTACATAGTTACAGCCCTAAGTGGGGTGAATATGATGTGGACAATGGAGGAGGTGCCCCTTCAGAGCTGGAGCCCGGCGGCAGGCGCCTCCATTGTCTCCCATAGTTCTGCCCTTGGTCAGTTGACGTCTATGGTATAACCCATTTACTGTGAATAACTTTGAGTGGACACTATTTCTCACAATGATTCTTCATACAATACATTATTTGGATGGTAGTATCAACAAGTGTGGTTTTACTTTTTTATTTCCTGGACTGTGCCCCGTCACACGTAGGGGTATTTGGTACCAAGCCGGCATTTGTATAGAAAAACGGCAGAGCATTGTGTCGCACAGGACACAATGTAATACTTTCAGCATACAGTACTCTCTACACAAGAATTATTGTTTACTTGTCCACTTGCAATATATAGAGCAGGAGAAGTGAGAGTCTTTGATGCATTATGTGCTGCCTTATCACAAAGTACAAGCTGTCATTTATGAGTTGATGTCACTATGGGCCATTATCTCACTGACAATGTAATGCTATTTTTGAAAGCCACGTTGCTTTGGCAACCTGCTTGAGTGGAATGAAACAGGTGCTTTTCATGCTGTAATAAATGCAGCAACCTAAGTGCTGAGAAATGTTGACCGTACTCCTTAATACCCATATACATAATCTGTGCGTTATTTTTTTCTGAATTTTTTATTTTTTTTGCCAAATGGCTCAAGAACTGATGTTTGTTTTTCTTATTGTACTGCTCCAGTGTCTGTGTAGTTGATCTTCTCATTTAATACGAGGGTGATTTAACCTTCCAGTGCCTCTCAGATGAGTAGATTTGTTATATATCTGTGTCAGACGTTTCACCACCTACCGATTGTGGACACCTACCTCCAGTGGTGACGTGGTCCCATACATTTGTAATGCCTTGTAAATACTGTATCATCACATATAGGGCCTGATTCAGACCCGCTCGCAAGCGGGTCGATGGTGGCCCCGTGCGCATGCGCACGACAGAGCCAGCTCTGTCTTGCGCATGCACGAGACCCGGATAGCGACGGGCAAACCGTCGCTCTGGGTCTCGTACCAAAGGGGGCGTGCTGTCGATGTTGAGTGACAGCACGCCCCCTTTGGTGGGTGGGTCGGGGGCGTGGCTGCCCAGACGAAGGCATTCCCATGGGAACGACTACCGTCTGGGGCCGTCCCCACTGACATCACAAGTGATATCAGTGGGAGTGCTTTCGGCTCTGTTAGAGCACTCTTGGGCTTGAGGCAACGAGACCCTACCACAAGGGTCTCGTCGCAAGTGTGATGGTCGTGATGGTCTTGACCATCGCGACCATCATCATGGCCGCTCACTATAGCTGTGGGTGGTCACCCACAGCTATGCGAGTGGCCAGGAAAAACCAGAGGGCCGGCCCTGATTCAGAGCGAGCGCTCTGTCAGGGCATCTGGCTCTGAATCAGGTCCATAGTACATATTCATTTTCACATTATGCTGCCTAAAAAGTGTTCCCTTTATGTTACACTATGTAAACAAAAGTGATTGGACAGCAAATAGATCAACAGGATTTTATTGATGTCAGTACTGTGTAGGTCCCCCACATGCAGTGATTACTGCAGACACCCTCCTTGGTAAACTGTCCACAAGTTCCTGGACAACAGCAGGCGGTATGTTCTACCATTCCACCGTAAGTATAGTGACCAACTGTGACACTGAAGAAGGTCAAGTAGGCCTAGAATGCACCCATCACTCCAATTCGTCTCACAGGTTCTCAATGGGGTTAAGATGTAGACTCTGAGCTGGCCAGTCCATCCAGGGCACCGAATTTTCTGCATACCAGCCCAGCGTCACCCTGGAAACATGACAAGTGACATTATCGTCCTTATAAAAACATTTGCTGTTTCCATTGAACTGCGAGTGCATGGGCCTCCCTACCAAGTGTTCTTGTCGAAACCGCCACATTAGTGGCCGTTTGGAACTTGTGTGCAATGGTATGCATTTTATACATTTTGCTTGCGCTGGGGTGTCCAATCACTTTTGTCTAGTGTACCTTTTGTATACACAGTTTATTATGCAACAAAAAATACTAAACACATTTGGTAATAGTTTTCTTATCTTTGAGGAGGGTGGAGGGAACATTTATAAATTGTGTTGTGTCATATGAAAACTGGCCAATAGCTCATACTCCCTGCGGGAGACTCACGATTTGTTAGGTAGACCCCCGGGCTCCCGGAAGAGTGGGGACTCTTCCTGCATCCTACCCACTTCCTAGTGAAGTGGGCAGGTTGGGGAGAATGATAAATTGGAATTGTAGTCCTTGGAGAGGAAGGCAGGGCCTAGCAACGTGATTCTATGCTAATTGCAACATTTTGGCACCTAATGTAGCAAATAGTCTAGTCCCAACCCCATCACCAGCAACCTCTATCGTTTCTCCAGGCAAGTGTGCAATAGATACATTATATCAAGGCAGCATAATACAAAACAAGAAATAATTGCATTGACAGCAAAGCCTATCAGAAATGTTGGTTGTTTGGAGTGAGCCCACAGGAGATCGCCAAGGTTCCAAATCATAGTCAAAACTCTATAAAGCAAAGTTTCTGGGAGATCTTACTGTTATGACGGGAACTGAGGGCCTGATTCAGATTTGGGAATAGAGTAGGCTAGAGCAGTAGCTGGGCACCTGGGCAAACCATGCTGCACTGCAAGGGGTGCAGATACATACATTATTTTTGCATGTGGGGTAAATACCGTCTGCATTTGCATGTAGCCCACAAATGCTGGACAGCTTTATTTTTACACAATTCAGATTTCAGTTTGGACACAACCCTCCCAAATCTGATCTCTGCACATGTTACATCTGCCCCCACCTGCAGTGCAGAATGGTTTTACCAAGATGCACAATTACTTGCTCTTTCTTGTATTCCCAAATTTGAACCAAGCTCTGTGTTATCAAGCCCACACCATTCAGTAATTACATGAACAAGGTTGTCATTTATCAAACCTTCTAAATACTGAGGGTATTGCCCAATCAGCTAATCTACCTTTTTTACGGAATGCACTAGATAAATGATCTGATCAGCTGCAATGGGCAACATCTCTACTGTATTTGTCTTTTTAAAATCTCCCCCTAAGACAATTTTGAGCCCCCCCCCCCACTAAACCAACAGGCAAAGAGTTTAGTTGTGGTGTTTGGGGTTATGTAAGGGCAGGGGGGTCACCACTAAACTTCGATTAGTTATCATTGTTCAGATTTCTAAGCAGTATATTAGAACCAAATCTATTAATGTCACTCAGCTAAAGTTAACAGAACTTGAACCATGTAAAGCATTATAGACATACTTTCTGGCTGCACCATCTGGGAGAGAGCAGCCAGATCAGCAGGGCAGGGGGGCGTGGTTGGCAAAAGAAGGTGTGGCTGGGTGGATGACTAATGTTTGTGGGTGTGATGGGGCGGGGACACGTGATCGCATCATTTCGGCAATGCACCCGCCTCACAATGCTGATAATACAGGCATTGTGAAGCAGGGGGCGGGGCCAAAATGACGTGATTCAGCATGAATCACATCACAGCCCTCCCCGCTGCAGGGGCTTAGCAATTAATTGCAGGGGGGAGGGGGCGGTAGGCTTGCCTGCCATTCCGGGGGGGGGGGGGGGGGGCAGGAGCTGCACCCAGTTATCGGGAGGCTCCCAGCCAAATCGGGAGGGCAGGCAACATTGATTATACACAGCAGATTTGCCGCTGATATAGCATATTTGTGTATTTGTAATGAGTTAAAATGTATTGTAATTTATATAACTTTAATTATACAAGATGTAAACTTCTTAAATTTATATATCCCAGATGTTGTGTATTTAATGAAAAAAAAAGTGAAAATACTGTGCGGATGCTGTGCATTATAGGTGCGTCTCTACAATTGTTTTTTGCATCTTTTGAATGAAAATCTGCTAGCTAAACAAGCAGACACTAAATACAGCAGACACTAATTATAGCAGACACTAAATACACACAAAGGGCCTGATTCAGACTCAGTCACAAGCGCTGAGTGCACGCAACTGGGTCGATGGTGGCCCAGAGCACATGCGCATGACGGAGCTGGCTCTGTCGTGTGCATGCGCGAGACCCGGATAGCGGCGGGCAAGCCATCGCTCCGAGTCTCGCACCAAAGGGGGCGTGCTGTCGATGTTGAGTGACAGCACGCCCCCTTTGGTGGGCGGGCTGGGTGGGTGGCTGCCCAGACGGAGGCGTTCCCATGAGAACGCCTACCATCTGGGGCTTGCCCCACTGACATCACAAGTGATGTCAGTGGGAGAGCTTTCGGCTCTGTTTGAGCCGAAAGCTGTCTGGGGCTTGCTGCAACGAGACCCTACCACAAGGGTCTCGTCGCAAGCCCGATGGACGGGATGGTCTTGACAATCGCGACCTTCTTCCTGGCCGCTCAGTATAGCTGTGGTCACCCACAGCTATGCGAGCGGCCAGGAGGCCGTTCTAAAATAAAAAAGACGGGCTCAGATTCAGAGCGAGCGCTCTGTCAGAGCGACAGGCTCTGAATCAGGGCCTAAATACAGCAGACACTAAATACAGCAGACACTAAGAGCCTGATTCCGACCCACTAACGAGCGCTAAAAGCTCGCAAGTGGGTCAATGGTGGCCCAGTGCGCATGCGTATGACGAAGCCGGCTCCATCGTGCGCTTGCGCGAGACCTGGATAGCGATGGGAAAACCGTTGCTCCGGGACTCGTACCAAAGGGGGCGTGCTGTCGATGTTGAGTGACAGCATGCCCCCTTTGGTGGGCGGGCTAGGGGTGAGGCTGCCCAGACAGAGGCGTTCCCATGGGAACGCCAACCGTCTGGGGCCGGCCCCACTGACATCACAAGTGATTTCAGTGGGAGAGCTTTTGGCTTTGTTAGAGCCGAAATCTCTCTGGGGCTTGCGGAAATGAGACCCTACCACAAGGGTCTCATCGCAAGCCCAATGGTCGGGATGATCTTGTCCATCGCGACCATCTTCATGGCCGCTCACTGTAGGTGAGGCAGCTCTAAAAAACAAGAAAGCCGGCCCTGATTCAGAGCGAGCGCTCTGTCAGAGTGTCCGGCTCTGAATCAGGCCCTACATACACACTAAATATAGCAGACACTAAATACAGCAGACAATAAATACAGCACAAACCAAATACACACTAAATACAGCAGACACTAAATACAGCAGACTAAATACAGCAGACACTAAATATAGCAGATACTAAATATAGGAGACACTAATTACAGCAGACACTAAATGCAGAAGACAATAAGGGGTAAATTTACTAAGATGGAAGTTCTATTAAGAAGTGATTTTGCCCATAGCAACCAATCAGATTCCAGGTATTATCTTGTAGAAGGTGCTATATAAATGAGAAGTAGAATCTGATTGATTGCTATGGGCAACATAACTTCTTAACAGAACTCCCATCTTAGTATATGTACCCCTAAATATAGCAGACATTAAATACAGCAGACACTAAATACACACTAAATATAGCAGACACTAAATATAGCAGACAATAAACACAGCAGAGACTAAATAAAGCAGACACTAAATACAACAGACATTACATACAGCAGATACTAAATATAGCAGACACTAACCACAGCAGACACTAAATATAGCAGAAACTAAACATAGCAGACACTAAACACAGCAGACACTAAATGCAACAGATACTAAATATAGCAAACACTAAATATAGCAAAAACTAAATACACACTAAATACAGCTGACACTAAATATAGCAGACACTAAACACAGCAGACACTGAACACAGCAGACACTAAATACAGCAGACACTAAATACAGCAGACACTAAATACAGCAGATACTAAATATAGCAGACACTAAATATAGCAGACACTTAATATAGCAAAAACTAAATACACACTAAATACAGCAGACACTAAATATAGCAGACACTAAACACAGCAGACACTAAACACAGCAGACACTAAATACAGCAGACACTAAATACAGCACATACTAAATACAGCAGACATTACATACAGCAGATACTAAATATAGCAGACACTAAACACAGCAGACACTAAATATAGCAGACACTTAATATAGCAAAAACTAAATACACACTAAATACAGCAGACACTAAATACAGCAGACACTAAATATAGCAGATAGTAAATATAGCAGACACTAAACACAGTAGACGCTACATATAGCAGACACTAAACACAGCAGACATAAATACAGAAGAGACTAAATACACACTAAATACAGCAGACACTAAAAACAGCACACATTAAATACAGCAAATACTAAATATAGCAGATACTAAATACAGCAAACACTAAATATAGCATACACTAAATATAGCATACACTAAATATAGCATACACTAAATATAGCATACACTAAATACAGCAGACACTAAATATAACAGACACTAAACACAGCAGACACTAAATAAAGAAGACACTAAACACATCAGACACTAAATATAGCAGACACTAAATACACACTAAATACAGCAGACACTAAATATAGCAGACACTAAACACAGCAAACACTAAATATAGTAGACACTAGATACAGCAGACAGAAAATATAGCACACACTACAAACACACTAAATACAGCACAACACTAAATACACACTAAATAGAGCAGACACTAAATACAAACTAAATATAGTAGACACTAAATACAGCAGACACTAAATAGAGCAGACACTAATTCCAGCAGACTCTAAATATTAGACACTAAACACAGCAGAAACTAAATATAGCAGACACTAAATATAGCAGACACTAAATACAGCAGACACTAAATATAGCAGATACTAAATATAGCAGACACTAAATACAGCAGACAATAAATATAGCAGACAATAAATATAGCAGCTACTAAATACAGCAGATACTAAATATAGCAGACACTAAATATAGCAGACACTAAAGACAACAGATACTAAACACAGCAGACACTAAATATTGCAGATACTAAATATAGCAGACACTAAACACAGCAGACACTAAATATAGCAGATACTAAATAAAGCAGACACTAAACACAGCAGACACTAAATATAGCAGATACTAAATATAGCAGACACTAAACACAGCAGACACTAAATATAGCAGATACTAAATATAGCAGACACTAAACACAGCAGAAACTAAATATAGCAGACGCTAAATATAGCAGACACTAAACAAAGCAGACACTATATATAGCAAACATTTAATACAGCAGACACTAAATATAGCAGACACTAAATACAGCAGACACTAAATACAGCAGACACTACATACAGCAGATATTAAATATTGCAGGCACTAAACACCGTGGACACTATATATAGCAGACACTAAATATAGCAGACACTAAATATAGCAGACACTAAACACAGCAGACACTAAACACAGCAGACACTAAATATAGCAGATACTAAATATAGCAGACACTAAATATTGCAGACACTAAACACAGCAGACACTAAACAAAGCAGGCACTAAATACAGCACACACTACATACAGCACACACTAAATACAGCAGACACTAAATACAGCAGATACTAAACATAGCAGACACTAAACATAGCAGACACTAAATATAGCAGACACTAAATATAGCAGACACTAAAAACAGCAGACATTAATATAGCAGACACTAAACACAGCAGACACTAAATATAGCAGACAATAAATACAGCAGACACTAAATACAGCAGGCACTAATTTCTGCACACTCTAATAACAGCAGATACTAAATATAGCAGACACTAAACACAGCCGACACTAAATGTAGCAGATACTAAATATAGCAGACACTAAACATAGCAGACACTAAATATAGCAGACACTAAATATAGCAGACACTAAAAACAGCAGACATTAATATAGCAGACACTAAACACAGCAGACACTAAATATAGCAGATACTAAATATAGCAGACACTAAACACAGCAGACACTAAATATAGCAGACACTAAACACAGCTGACACTAAATATAGCAGACATTTAATATAGCAGACACTAAATACAGACTAAATACAGCAGACACTAAATACAGCAGACATTAATACAGCAGATACTAAATATAGCAGACACTAAATACAGCAGACACTAAATATAGCAGATACTAAATATAGCAGACACTAAATTCAGCAGACACTAAATATAGCAGACACTAAATACAGCAGACACTAAATATTGCAGATACTAAATATAGCAGACACTAAACACAGCAGACACTAAACACAGCAGACACTAAATATAGCAGATATTAAATAAAGCAGACACTAAACACAGCAGACACTAAATAAAGCAGACATTTAAAAATAGCAGACACTAAACACAGCAGACACTATATATGGCAGACATTTAATACAGCAGACACTAAATATAGCAGACACTAAATACAGCAGACAGTAAATACAGCAGACACTAAATACAGCAGACACTACATACAGCAGAAACTAAATATTGCAGGCACTAAACACAGTGGACACTATATATAGCAGACACTAAATATAGCAGACACTAAATATAGCAGACACTAAATACAGCAGACACTAAACACAGCAGACACTAAATACAGCAGATACTAAATATAGCAGACACTAAATATAGCAGCCACTATTGCAGACACTAAACACAGCAGACACTAAACACAGCAGACACTAAATACAGCACACACTAAATACAGTACACACTAAATACAGCAGACACTAAATACAGCAGATACTAAACATAGCAGACACTAAGCACAGCAGACACTAATATAGCAGATACTAAATATAGCAGACACTAAACATAGCAGACACTAAATATAGCAGACACTAAATATAGCAGACACTAAAAACAGCAGACATTAATATAGCAGACACTAAACACAGGAGACACTAATATAGCAGACACTAAATATAGCAGACACTAAACATAGTAGACTCTTAATATAGCAGACAATAAAAATATAGCAGATACTAATTATAGCAGACACTAAACACAGCAGACACTAAATATAGCAGACACTAAATACAGCAGACACTAAATAAAGCAGATACTAAACACAGCAGACACTAAATATAGCAGACACTTAATATAGCAAAAACTAAATACACACTAAATACAGCAGACACTAAATACAGCAGACACTAAATATAGCAGATAGTAAATATAGCAGACACTAAACACAGTAGACACTACATATAGTAGACACTAAACACAGCAGACATAAATACAGAAGAGACTAAATACACATTAAATACAGCAGACACTAAATACAGCACACTAAATACAGCAGATACTAAATACAGCAGATACTAAATACAGCAGATACTAAATACAGCAGATACTAAATATAGCAGATACTAAATACAGCAGACACTAAATACAGCAGACACTAAATATAGCAGACACTAAACACAGCAGACTCTAAATAAAGAAGACACTAAACACAGCAGACACTAAATATAGCAGACACTAAATACAGCAGACACTAAGCAAAGCAAACACTAAATATAGCAGACACTAAATACAGCAGACACAAAATATAGCACACACTACATACACACTAAATATAGCACAACACTAAATACACACTAAATAGAGCAGACACTAAATACAAACTAAATATAGTAGACACTAAATACAGCAGACACTAAAAACAGCAGACACTACATAGAGCAGACACTAAATATTAGACACTAAACACAGCAGAAACTAAATATAGCAGACACTAAATACAACAGACACTAAATATAGCAGATACTAAATACAGCAGACACTAAATATAGCAGACACTAAATACAGCAGATACTAAATATAGCAAACACTAAATACAGCAGATACTAAATATAGCAGACACTATATATAGCAGACACTAAATATAGCAGACACTAAACACAGCAGACACTAAATATAGCAGACACTAAATACAGCAGACACTAAACACAGCAGACACTAAATATAGCAGACACTAAATATAGCAGACACTAAATAAAGCAGACACTAAACACAGCAGACACTAAACACAGCAGACACTAAATATAGTAGGGGTGTGCACCGGCCACTTTTCGTGTTTTGTGTTTTGGTTTTGGATCTGGATCTTTCTTCGTGTTTTGGATCTGGATTGGTTTTGCCAAAACCACCCTTCCGTGTTTTGGGTTCTGGGTTTTGTGTTTTGGATCTGTATTTTTTTGAAAAAAAGCATAAAAACAGCTAAAATCACAGAATTTGTAGGTTTTTCTGCTCCTATGCTATTATTAACCTCAATAACCTTAATTTCCACTCATTTCCAGTCTATTCTGAATACCTCACACCTCACAATAGTGTTTTTATGTCCAAAAGGTTGCACCGAGGTAGCTGGATGACTATGCTAAGCGACACGAGTGGGCAGCACAAACACGTGACCCATCTAGGCGTGAAACTGCAGTGGCAGACAGGATGGCATTGAAAAACTAGGCCCCAAACTGTACATAATGCAAAGAAAAAAAAGAGGTGCAAGATGGAATTGTCCTTGGGCCCTCCCACCCACCCTTATGTTGTATAAACAGGACATGCACACTTTAACAAACCAATCATTTCAGCGCCAGGGTCTGCCACACAACTGTGGCTGAAATGATTGGTTCGTTTGGGCCCCCACAAAACAAGCTGGCAATTAATCTGTCCCTGCACAAACTGGCTCTACGGAGGCAAGAAGTCGTCCTCATCCTCCTCATCCACAGATTCCTCACCCTCTTCAGTGTTATGTACATCCTCATCCTCACAGAGTATTAATTCGTCCCTGCTGGAACCACAGGTCCCTCTGTACGTTCTGGTGGCTGGTCTCCCTGGAAGAGTTGATCATTCATTTTATGAACATCATCTTCTCCACATTTTGTGGAAGCAACCTCCTACGCCTTTCGCTAACAAGGTTCCCGGCTGCACTAAACACTCTTTCGGAGTACACACTGGAGGGGGGGCAACTCAGGTAAAATAGAGCCAGTTTGTACAGGGACCTCCAAATTGCTTCTTTTTCCTGCCAGTACAGGTGCGGACTGTCTGACATGCCTACTTGGATGCTGTCACCGATGTAATCCTTTAACAGACAGACGCACGCTTGTCGCTGCTGCTTTGAGGATTCAAGTGCGGCTACAGCCCACACAATTCACAAAGACAGAAAAAAAAAAAGAATATTTTTATTGTTTGTGGAGCACACTTTGAGGGTTACACCACCCTCTAACAGACAGACGCACGCTTGTCGCTGCTGCTTTGAGGATGCAAGTGCGGCTACAGCCCACACAATTCACAAAGACAGAAAAAAGAAGAAGAATATTTTTATTCTTTGTGTAGCACACTTTGAGGGTGTCACCACCCTTTAACAGACAGACGCACGCTTGTCGCTGCTGCTTTAAGGATGCAGGTGCGGCTACAGCCCACACATTTCACAAAGACCGGAAAAAAAAGAACAATATTTTAATTGTTTGTGTAGCACACTTTGAGGGTGTCACCACCCTTTAACAGACAGACGCACGCTTGTCGCTGCTGCTTTGAGGATGCAAGTGCGGCTACATCGCACACAAGTCACAAACACATAAAAAAAATAGTTTTTTATTTTTTGGAGCACTTCGTGAGTTACACCACCCTTTAACAGACAGACGCACGCTTGTCGCTGCTGCTTTAAGGATGCAGGTGCGGCTACAGCCCACACAATTCACAAAGACAGAAAAAAGAAGAAGAATATTTTTATTGTTTGTGTAGCACACTTTGAGGGTGTCACCACCCTTTAACAGACAGACGCACGCTTGTCGCTGCTGCTTTGAGGATGCAAGTGTGGCTACATCGCACACAAGTCACAAACACATTTAAAAAATGTTTTTGATTTTTTGGAGCACTTTGAGAGTTACAACACCCTTTAACAGACAGACGCACGCTTGTCGCTGCTGCTTTGAGGATGCAAGTGCGGCTACAGCCCACACAATTCACAAAGACAGAAAAAAAAGAACAATATTTTAATTGTTTGTGTAGCACACTTTGAGGGTGTCACCACCCTTTAACAGACAGACGCACGCTTGTCGCTGCTGCTTTAAGGATGCAGGTGCGGCTACAGCCCACACATTTCACAAAGACAGAAAAAAAAAGAACAATATTTTAATTGTTTGTGTAGCACACTTTGAGGGTGTCACCACCCTTTAACAGACAGACGCACGCTTGTCGCTGCTGCTTTGAGGATGCAGGTGGAATCTAGACGGGATTTGGAACCGAGGACACACTACCTCCATCAATTGTCTAAATCCCACTGCACTAATGTCGGATACCGGACGCACGTCTAACACCAACATAGCAGTCAAGGCCTCAGTTATACGTTTTGCTTCAGGATGACTGCTGTCGTACTTCATCCTCATCGCTAGGGACTGTTGGAGGGTCAATTGTTTAGTAAAAGTAGTGATGTTCCTACTTCCTCTCTGGGATGATGAACAACTCCCAGCAGCAGCAACAGCACTAGTAGGAAGTGGTTCTTGATCTTTCCCTATTTTATTTTTATCAGAGAAAGTTTGGTCCTCCATTTATGTTATATTGATATATATACGTGCGGCTAAAGCGCACACAAACACAGAAAATATTTTTTTATTTTTGCTGGAGAGTAGTGCACTTTGTGGGTTACACCACCCTTTAAGAAATGAGCCAGCCGGCTCTTTACTTATGGGACACAGGCGCACGCTTGGCGCTGCTCCTTTGTTGATGCACGTGCAGCCACAATGCACACAAGTCACAAACACAGAAAATATATATTTTTTTGGTTTGGAGTGTACTTTGGGGGTTACAGAACCCTTTAATGGTCAAGCCAGCCGGCCCTTTACTTATGACACAGGCGCACGCTTGGCACTACTTTGTTGATGCACGTGCGGCTACTGCGCACACAATTCACAAACACAGAAAATAATTTTTTTTTTGGTTTGGACTGGAGTGTACTTTCGGGGGTTACAGCACCCTTTAACGGTCAAGCCAGCCGGCCCTTTACTTATGACACAGGCGCACGCTTGGCACTACTTTGTTGATGCACGTGCGGCTACTGCGCACACAATTCACAAACCCAGAAAATAAATTTTTTTTTGGTTTGGACTGGAGTGTACTTTGGGGGTTACAGCACCCTTTAACGGTCAAGCCAGCCGGCCCTTTACTTATGACACAGGCGCACGCTTGGCACTACTTTGTTGATGCACGTGCGGCTACTGCGCACACAATTCACAAACCCAGAAAATACATTTTTTTTTGGTTTGGACTGGAGTGTACTTTGGGGGTTACAGCACCCTTTAACGGTCAAGCCAGCCGGCCCTTTACTTATGACACAGGCGCACGCTTGGCACTACTTTGTTGATGCACGTGCGGCTACTGCGCACACAATTCACAAACACAGAAAATAAAATTTTTTTTGGTTTGGACTGGAGTGTACTTTGGGGGTTACAGCACCCTTTAACGGTCAAGCCAGCCGGCCCTTTACTTATGACACAGGCGCACGCTTGGCACTACTTTGTTGATGCACGTGCGGCTACTGCGCACACAATTCACAAACACAGAAAATAATTTTTTTTTGGTTTGGACTGGAGTGTACTTTCGGGGGTTACAGCACCCTTAACGGTCAAGCCAGCCGGCCCTTTACTTATGACACAGGCGCACGCTTGGCACTACTTTGTTGATGCACGTGCGGCTACTGCGCACACAATTCACAAACACAGAAAATAATTTTTTTTTTGGTTTGGACTGGAGTGTACTTTGGGGGTTACAGCACCCTTTAACGGTCAAGCCAGCCAGCCCTTTACTTATGACACAGGCGCACGCTTGGCACTACTTTGTTGATGCACGTGCGGCTACTGCGCACACAATTCACAAACACAGAAAATAATTTTTTCTTTGGTTTGGACTGGAGTGTACTTTCGGGGGTTACAGCACCCTTAACGGTCAAGCCAGCCGGCCCTTTACTTATGACACAGGCGCACGCTTGGCACTACTTTGTTGATGCACGTGCGGCTACTGCGCACACAATTCACAAACACAGAAAATAATTTTTTTTTTGGTTTGGACTGGAGTGTACTTTCGGGGGTTACAGCACCCTTAACGGTCAAGCCAGCCGGCCCTTTACTTATGACACAGGCGCACGCTTGGCACTACTTTGTTGATGCACGTGCGGCTACTGCGCACACAATTCACAAACACAGAAAATATATTATTTTTTTAGCACTTGGGGGGAGCACCCCTGATGGACAGAGCACCCCCTGGACAACACTACAGCACTCCTTTAGGACTGGGACACTGCACAGGACTTTGGAGTGGACACAGCCCCTATGGAGAACTGACTGCACAACACAGTCCAGCCAGCCCCTATGGACTTTGAAGTAGTGGACACAGCCCCTATTAACAACAGCAGCACAGCACAACACAGCCAGCCCCTATGGACTTTGAAGTAGTGGACAACAGCAGCACTACACTACACTACACTACACTACACAGCCCTAACTCCCACCCTCCCTCTTCACTGTCCACAGCCGAGTGAGAAAATGGCGCCGACGCGGGTACCTTATATAGGATCCAAAACCCGCGAGACTCGGAAGGCGGGATGATGACGTTTTGCCTCGATTTCAGATCCGAGTCAGGCGGGAAAAGTCGAGCCTGACTCGGATCGGACTCGGATCGGGGGGGCTCGGGGGGGTTCGGATTTCAGAAATCCGAACCCGCTCACCCCTAAAATATAGCAGACACTTAATATAGTAAAAACTAAATACACACTAAATACAGCAAACACTAAATATAGCAGATGGTAAATATAGCAGACACTAAACACAGTAGACACTACATATAGCAGACACTAAACAGAGCAGACATAAATACAGCAGAGACTAAATACACACTAAATACAGCAGACACTAAATACAGCACACACTAAATACAGCAGATACTAAATATAGCAGATACTAAATACAGCAAACACTAAATATAGCATACACTAAATATAGCATACACTAAATACAGCAGACACTAAATACAGCAGATACTAAATACAGCAGATACTAAAAATAGCAGATACTAAATACAGCAGACACTAAATACAGCAGACACTAAATATAGCATACACTAAACACAGCAGACTCTAAATAAAGAAGACACTAAACACAGCAGACACTAAATATAGCAGACACTAAATACACACTAAACACAGCAAACACTAAATATAGCAGACACTAAATACAGCAGATACTAAATACAGCAGACACAAAATATAGCACACACTACATACACACTAAATATAGCAAATTCTGTGTGGGGCAGGGGAGATCTGACCACACGCATTATGGGAAGATGTGTAATGGCTGCAGTATGACCAGAGCCCAGGTGAGGCTGCTGGTGGACACAGCCAGACAGTCCAGGTGGGGCTGCAGCGTGAGTGAAACAGACCAGGTGGTCAGGATCATACCTGCAAGGAGGCAGGCAGATCCATATACCTCTGACATTATCCTTGTGAGAGGCAGCAGCCAGCAAACTGAGAAAGCTATACCAGGCCAGGAGGCCAGTGTCCAGTCCTGCATGTAGCAGGAAGGACCACAAATCTCAGAGACTGTGAGAGACTTTCATGCAAATTTGCTGCTTCTGTAGAGAGGGTTCAAGAAGTGAGCTAGTGCCCTAAACAAGGGCTAGGTTTGTTTATTATTTTTCTGTTTCCTGATTTCACATGCTGGAAGTAAAGCATCACTTATGTTTATTTAACTGGAATGCTAGGTGTGGACTCTAATTCTGCACCTACTCACTGCACCACTGACCCCAGTCTACCGAGCTAATTAACCCGAAGTATCACAACGTGTACCATGTATACTTCTTTGTCTAGAGGATGTAGTCGGGATCCCAGCAATCAGGGTCCCGATGGTCAGAACACTGGCTCCGGAATCCTGACGGTCAGAATCCCAACAGTATTAGGTTTAGGGCAGGGTGGGCAATAAGCGGCCATCCAGCTGTTGTTGAACTAAAAATACAGGGGTTAGGCTGCAGGAAGGGAGAGTTAGGGTTAGGCTTGGGGGCACCCTGCACCCTAAATGTGAACACCAAATTGTTAGAGACTTGCCCAACAAGAGTTGACCTGGATGGTGGTGGGCAAGCCCATATTTTTGGACAAACATATGCTAACAACCTCTTATATGATATTCAATTGTAATAATATATATTTTAAATTGAGTAGTAATGTTTGCATAGTGCATCTGTATCCATTCTTTCTAAGGATTCTGTAGTTAGGTTTAGGCTGGGTGGGTTAGGGTAAGGTGAAGGGTTAGGGTAACGGTTAGAACTCTTACCAACATGCGTCAGGATTTTGCCTGCCGGGATTCCAGAGACAGCATCGTGACTGTCAGGATTCTGACCACCGGCATCCTGGAACCAACCCTTGTCTAGAAATGCTGAGTAAATTTGAATGCATATGGGTTAAGTTGCTGGACTGACCTTATGCTTCTTCCTGGCTGGGTTCGGACCTGCACCCCATTGTTGTACTGGTTGAGCCAGGGCATTCCTGAATGTCACTGACAGTAACACTGACAAAGGGTAGGCTGCGGTATTGGAATTGGGCTGTGGTGCTGGTCTCGGGATGCGGTGCTGGACTCAGGCTACAGGGCTGAGGAAGTAGTGAGGGGCTCCGGTAGGAGGGAGGGAGTGGGACCAAGTTCCAACCCACTGGTCTGGACTATATGGGGTAAATTTACTAAAGTGAGAGTTTATAGAAGTTGAGATGTTGCCTATAGCAACCAATCAGATTCTAGCTATTATCTTCTAGAAGGTGCTTGTTAAATGTTAAGTAGAAGCTGATTGGTTGCTATGGGCAAGATCTCCACTTATTATTTTATTTATTTATTAACAGTTTCTTATATAGCGCAGCATATTCCGTTGCGCTTTACAATTGTAAACATTAATAGAACAAAACTAGATAATAACAGACAGATATATAGGTAGGAAGGCCCTGCTCGCAAGCTTACAATCTATAGGGAAATAGGCATTGATACACAAGGATAGGTGCTATATATTGCATTTTGGTCTCGCCAGAATGCAGAGTTTCTTGGTTGGCTGCATGATCCAGTCACACAGGAATGTCGGCCAAATGTCAGGAGGATGTGAGAGGAAGACGATGTGTGAGGGTGTGTGTGTACTGTGAGAGGGGATGTAATTAGATATGGAAGCTATGAAGGTTATGTGGGAGGTTCTGGAATCTGATAAGCTTGTCTGTAGAGAATCTGCAAAGGGTTAGTTGCTAAAAACTCTCACTTTAGTAAATATTCCCCTAGGACTCTCTGCGATTTTTATTTTTTTCTCTGGTGGCAATCATTGCAATGTTTTTTTTTTCCTGTGGGGGAAATGAATCAATGTGTGTTTTATTTTTTTCCTTTGGGGGGCAATCAATTTATTTAAAATGTGTTGTAATCTGATTGTAATGGAGGAGGGGGGCCCCAGACTGGTGTCTTGCCCAGGGCCCCATCCAGCTCTGCCCACGTACATCACAGAGAAATAAGAAATACAGTACCCCGACATCATACTATGTATTGTGCACCTCTATGGGGTGCGAGGTTACATTTGTGGTGCTTGTGGCTGCAAAGTGACAACGTTTATGGCCATTGTTTCTAATTGAATTGCCCTCTATGATCAGAGACTTTTTGGTGCCGTCTGCCAGAAAGTGCATTGGTGCCCCCCTCATTTTTCAAAGGGACATAATGCACCCAAAAAAGGGCCATGGCTTCATGGGGAAGGGCCAGGGAAGAGATAGGAGAGGCCAGGAGATGCTGGGGATGAAATAAGAGGTAGCTACAAGCAAGAATGATAATAAACAGAAATTTGACAGGCCCAAACAGCGCCCCATGACCTGTGGTGCCCTGTGCGATGGCACCGGCCGCACTACCCTAGCTACGGCCCTGTCTATGATTTCCTATCACTGAACTTTGTGGATCCTAGCATTCCAGATAGCACTAGTCTGGGGTTATTTTATAATCATGTCCTCAAATGCACCAGATGGGCTGGCTAGGATATATCAATTACAATTCTGTACATCCCATATATACAGTAGATTTGTGCTTTTGTCCATTGTCAACAGGTTAGTAAGTACCTTGATTTGCAGCAATCACAGTTTAAGTGAAGGTGATTGTTAAACACTGACGGAGTTATGCGCACCGGCCATTGCTGCTATTTGCTGCTAATCGCTTAATTGTCAATTGTTTAAAACTACTTCTGAAATAATCAGTAAAAGGCAATGATGGGAGGATATTGGGTCTTCTGTAGCTTAGTAAAATAGCATCTGTATTTTTTCTAGTGCAGTTTACAAAATCAAAGTAATTATCTGAGTAGTTGATGTGGATAAATAATAGATTACCCACCCTCCACTCCATACAGACAATAAAGGTTCAGTAGTGTAAAATGAATTATATGAACATGTTTAATTGTTCCTGTTTCCTGTAATACATCGTGCTGAAAAAGTTGGTTATATCTAGAGATGTGTGGTTCAGATTTTAGGCAATGCGAGGCCCCCAGAACTTCTGGTTTCCGAGTAAATCAGAGCCCTGGCTCAGGTTTTCCCACCTTGCTTGGATTCCAAATCGAGGCAAAACTTCATCATCCTGGCACCGGATTCTCGCAAGTTTTGGTTTCTATGTACGGCATACATGCCTACCCTCCCAGTTTTTGCAGGAGGCTCCCGATTTTTCGGGTAAGCACCCTGCACCCCGGAAGGGCAGGCACTTCTCCCGCATTATGCCCACTTCCTAGTGAAGTGGGCAGAATATTAGCGGGGATCGGCGGTTCTGAGCGTTGGGGGCGAGGCCTAATGACCCATTTCCATGAGAATCATGTGATTTAGCCCGCCCTCTGGTTTAAATATGCATAATCTCGCTGAATTCCCATGAGGGGGCGGGGCTTAGTGACGCAATCTGGTCAGCCCTGCCCCCTTGCTTCATTTCCCCAGTCTTCTCCCGAGGAGGAATAGTAAATTGTCGGCAAGTATGATGTAAGGCCCTCCCACGATGATTTGACTCGAGTCATGCTGCTGTGTGCTCTGCTGTGGCCATCCACAAGTGGCTGTGATGTGTACTGTCCTAGTAGTCTAATTATTCTGTCACATGGTGGTACTGCACTGACTCCGTAGGCCATAGTCCACTATGTTTAAATGTAAGCAGTGTGACTCTGCAGTGTCAGTTGCGAATAAAGTTTTTAAAAAAAGTAATTTTTTTTTAAAAATTCTTTCTAAAGGTTTGTGTTTGTATCCCAGTGCGTTTGTTCACGTACATATAAAAGACCTTTGAATCCCAGCAGTGTGAGCTGACCTGAGAATTAAAAAAAACACAGAAAAAATATTTTCATCTATTGTTTTTGCATTGTACCCCAGTGCGTTTGTTCATATATATATAAATATATATATATATATATAGTTACATGTAGACGGGCACTCAATATAGATATAAAATGCCGTGGTGCCAGCTAAAATTTTGTATATCCCATGTCTCCTGCTCAATGGAGCAAGAATAACTGGCACTCATCCGGACTTGGTGAAAAAAATAGAATGTTTTAATCCAGCAAGAACCAACGTTTCAATGCCCCAATGGCCTTTTTCTCAAGGTGTGCTTAACAGACAAGACTACAGTGCTTACCTTAAAACAAGTGAACCACGAATGAAAATCGCCTGTCCGTCAGCGCGTCCGTGCGGCGAATGTCACCCACCTAATGACATCATCAAACGGCGTCATGGAAGAGTGGAGGGAGGCAGAATAGAAACTGTCTCTATAGTACCGGATCAAAACAATCCAGTAATGTGGGCGGGTCCAACCGCGCACGGAGGGCAGCGCTGTAGGACACAGACAGAGACAACAATTAGTGAAGTAAAAACATAACATATTTGGACAAACAATAACATGCCACTACTCAAGTATTGTAAAATATAGTGCATCTAAGAATATTAGAAATGGCACATGGATGATCCTATAATATGTAAATACACAAGATCCTGCATCAGGGCTACTATTTTATGCTGAGCCAGCGCACCGTTAACTGGTAAACGCAGGGACAGCAAGGCTCATAAGAAATCACCATGGTAATCTCAATATGATAGATCCTAGTGTAAATAACTGATGATAGTTACACAGAAAAGACCACAAAGCTTTTTATAAAGTGTCTTTAAACACATGATGCCCAAGAGATCTTCTCATTCAAGCAACGCGGATGTATTGTGTCCAATTGGGTAATCCATTTGGTTTCCAAACGAAGCAGTACTTTAGCTCGGTCGCCTCCTAATTTTAAAGGAGCCACATGATCGATAATCTTGTATCGTAAACTTGTAAGTGGGTGGCCGGCTGTTTTGAAATGGCGAGCCACCGGTTGGTCAGAGTCTTTTCCCTGGATCGCTAGTTTGATTGAAGAACGATGAATGGCCATTCTCTCTTTGAACATACGAGTGGTTTGACCAGCGTAGTTAAAGCCACAAGGGCATGTGAGTAAATATATCACATATCTGGACGTACAGGTTAAAACATGATGAATGTAGTACTTCTTTCCAGTATGCGGATGGCAAAAGAAATGGGAAGGGGCCATGTAGCTGCAAGTTACACAAGAAGCACACCGATAGCAGCCAGGTTTTTTGTGCGTCGTTCCACTTTGGATAAGTGTGGTGGCCTGTGGGGTGATGTCTGCTTTCACCAAAATGTCCTTAAGGTTTCTACCTCTCTTGTAACTAATAAGAGGGGAAGTTTTGGACAATGTGACAAGTTCTTTGTCTGTACGGACTATTGGCCATAGTGCTTTAGCAGCTTTAGAGACCACCGGACTACTGAGAGTAAACTCTGTGACAAATGGAATGCTTTCCTGCATGATAGGTTTAGCTATAGGGTATAGCAGTTGGTCTCTAGTTATCTTTAGTACTTCCTGCTTATTTTTTAAGAGGGTATCTTTGTTATATCCCCTGGCTAGGAACTTGTGTATAATTTTATCCACTTCTATCTCCACCTGTGCAGGAGTGTTGGTGATGTGGGCCACCCTCATCATTTGAGATTTGGCTAAGCCATTTTTGAGTGCTGGCGGATGGAAACTATTGGAAACCAAGAGGGTATATCTATCTGTATCTTTAGAATATACAGAGGTGACGATGTTACCTTGGCAGAAAGTGATACATACATCAAGGAAGTATACTGACATAGGGCTGTAATTGAAGGTGAATTTGATCGGAGTGTTATCACGATTAATCCTGTCAATAACATCAATCAGCTGTTCCTCAGAGCCGCTCCAGATCAAAAAAAGATCATCTATGTACCGTGTATATGTGAAGATATGTTTTGAAATTTCAGGATCCAAGAAGAAAAATTGGTGTTCTTTTTCGAACATGTGGATGTTCGCGAACGATGGCGCTACGTTCGATCCCATCGCGCATCCCCTCTTCTGTCTAAAATATGATCCGTTGAAATAAAAGTAATTGCGCGTAAGTGTCAATTCTAATAGTTTGATGAATAAGTCGATATTACATTGATCAAACGCATGTTTGAGTAAGAACCGTTTTACTGCTTGCAGACCCTCTGTCTGGGGGATAACGGTATACAGACTCTTTACATCTAAAGTGCATAAGAGTGAATTTTCAGGTATAACCGTAAGTTCCCTTAGTTTAATCAAAAATGATGTGGTGTCCTTAAGATAGATTTTTTGTTGAGTCACCAGGGGCTGAATAAGCCAATCTAAATATTGTGCAATGGGCAGGTATAAGGAACCGCGGGCCGAGATGATAGGCCTACCCGGCGGTTTTTGTTGGTCCTTATGTAATTTCGGGACTGTATAAATTAAGGGAACCTTTGGATAATCTGTGGTCAGAGATTTGACAATTTTCGAGGTTAATGTCTTATTTAATTCCGCCTCCGCTAATAGGGAGTCCAATTCCCTCTTGTAATCGCTTGTAGGATCTCCCAATAATTTGTCATATGTTGTGGGGTCCGATAGTTGACCGTCTAGTTCATGAATATAATCTGTAAGGTCCTGAACTACCACTCCCCCGCCCTTGTCTGCCGGGTGGATGGTTATATCAGTTCTTTTAGATAAATTCTTTAATGCCTGCTGTTCCACTGGTGACATATTGTGAAATATCTTTTGTTGAGCAGTACTGTACTTTTGTACTGCCTCGTCCATTAACCTAGAAAAAGTTTTTATGGATGCATTAGATGAAGGGGGATCAAAGGTAGAAGAGGGACCTATACGTGTTGGTAAACACTTTATCGGCATGTTGCCTTGCGTAATAGTCGGTTGGTTTTGAAAAAACTCTTTAAGTCTTAATGAGCGATTAAATTTATAATTGTCAAGCTTCCATTCAAAATCCCTATGTTTGTTGGTAGGGATGAAAGATTGTCCCTTGTGTAAAACAGAGGTTTCTGCAGCCGTGAGAGGTTTAGAACTCAAGTTAAACACTAAGTTTTCTTTCTGCTGTTCTTTACGGATCCTTTTGTTTTGTCCACCAGGTCTTGTGGGTTTAATGGAGGGAGATCTGTGCGAGCCCTGGTGGTTACTCCTAAAGGGACAGATCTGTCTAGGGAGGCATCATCTGATTCATTGATTTGAAAGTCGCTATCACTATTGGAGGTAGATTCATTTCTGCGGGCACAATGTTTTTTGTTTCTTCTATTTTTTTCACCAAGTCCGGATGAGTGCCGCTTATTCTTGCTCCATTGAGCAGGAGACATGGGATATACAAAATTTTAGCTGGCACCATGGCGTTTTATATCTATATTGAGTGCCCGTCTACATGTATCTATTTTTTAAAGGGAGTCATTCCTTTAGAGTCGTGGCACCACAAGTCTCAGACATTTTATCTGCATTGGATTAGTAATCAGTGTGTTATTGTGTTAGGACTCTTTTCTTTCCTTATTTGCACTGAACACTTTACTGTAGATTTTTGTGCACGGAATTTTGTAACTTTTTTGCATCTATTTCAAATATTTTTTGATACCATCAATTAGAGCAATCTTCAACAATATGGAATCAGGATCCAGTCGCAAAGACCCGCTGTCCTTTTTAAATCTGGATTTACCCAAAGGCGAAACCCTGTCCTTTTCAGAGGCTCAAATATCAGCTATCTTATTTTCAGACACACCTGACACCAATTTAGGTGCAAATTCTGCGGAGGATATTTATAACCATTTAATCAAACTAAAAAAGAAAGAGATCGACTACTTACTTCATGGCAGTATGTTATCTGATTACTTCAGAGCCAAGATGATCCCCCGTGGGTTTCGAGTTAAAAACTGTCCCACAATAGTGAGAAACAATGCAGAATTCTGCAGGCGCTGGATGGCCATTCTTAATAAATGTAGTCTCAACCTCATGATTCTCGTAATTGAGGAAGACGGCAAGGAATTAAATAGTACCAGAGCGAAAATAGACCTTTATACTGAATTACATAAGAGCAAACTGGATGATATTGCATATCAGCAATATTGGACCAAATTAGCATAACAATGCGATACATACAAGAAAGATCTCCTTAAATTAAAAAAAAGTAAGTTACAAAAAGTCACTAGTGACTATGAGGACAATATGGTCTATCGATGGCTCCGAGGAACAGATGGCCGCAACACCCCAAATTCAAGACCTCATCAGCCTGTATGGAGAAACAAAAAACATTGTGCCCGCAGAAATGAATCTACCTCCAATAGTGATAGCGACTTTCAAATCAATGAATCAGATGATGCCTCCCTAGACAGATCTGTCCCTTTAGGAGTAACCACCAGGGCTCACGTAGATCTCCCTCCATTAAACCCACAAGACGTGGTGGGCAAAACAAAAGGATCCGTAAAGAACAGCAGAAAGAAAACTTAGTGTTTAACTTGAGTTCTAAACCTCTCACGGCTGCAGAAACCTCTGTTTTACACAAGGGACTATCTTTCATCCCTACCAACAAACATAGGGATTTTGAATGGAAGCTTGACAATTATAAATTTAATCGCTCATTAAGCCTTAAAGAGTTTTTTCAAAACCAACCGACTATTACGCAAGGCACCATGCCGATAAAGTCTTTACCAACACATATAGGTCCGCCTTCTACCTTTGATCCCCCTTCATCTAATGCATCCATAATAACTTTTTCTAGGTTAATAGACGAGGCAGTACAAAAGTACAGTACTGCTCAACAAAAGATATTTCACAATATGCCACCAGTGGAACAGCAGGCATTAAAGATGTAAAGAGTCTGTATACCGTTATCCCCCAGACAGAGGGTCTGCAAGCAGTAAAACAGTTCTTAATCAAACATGCGTTTGATCAATGTAACATCGACTTATTCATCAAACTACTAGAATTGACACTTACGCGCAATTACTTTTATTTCAACGGATCATATTTTAGACAGAAGAGGGGATGCGCGATGGGATCGAACGTAGCGCCATCGTTCGCGAACTTCTACATGTACGATAAAGAACACCAATTTTTCTTCTTGGATCCTGAAATTTCAAAACATATCTTCACATATACACGGTACATAGATGATCTTGTTTTGATCTGGAGCAGCTCTGAGGAACAGCTGATTGATGTTATTGACAGGATTAATCGTGATAACACTCCGATCAAATTCACCTTCAATTACAGCCCTATGTCAGTATACTTCCTTGATGTATGTATCACTTTCTGACAAGGTAACATCATCACCTCTGTATATTCTAAAGATACGGATAGAAATACCCTCTTGGTTTCCAATAGTTTCCATCCGCCAGCACTCAAAAATGGCTTAGCCAAATCTCAAATGATGAGGGTGGCCCACATCACCAACACTCCTGCACAGGTGGAGATAGAAGTGGATAAAATTATACACAAGTTCCTAGCCAGGGGATATAACAAAGATACCCTCTTAAAAAATAAGCAGGAAGTACTAAAGATGACTAGAGACCAACTGCTATACCCTATAGCTAAACCTATCATGCAGGAAAGCATTCCATTTGTCACAGAGTTTACTCTCAGTAGTCCGGTGGTCTCTAAAGCTGCTAAAGCACTATGGCCAATAGTCCGCACGGACAAAGAACTTGTCACATTGTCCAAAACTTCCCCTCTTATTAGTTACAAGAGAGGTAGAAACCTTAAAGACATTTTGGTGAAAGCAGACATCACCCCACAGGCCACCACACTTATCCAAAGTGGAACGACGCACAAAAAACCTGGCTGCTATCGGTGTGCTTCTTGTGTAACTTGCAGCTACATGGCCCCTTCCCATTTCTTTTGCCTTCCGCATACTGGAAAGAAATACTACATTCATCATGTTTTAACCTGTACGTCCAGATATGTGATATATTTACTCACATGCCCTTGTGGCTTGAACTACGTTGGTCAAACCACTCGCATGTTCAAAGAGAGAATGGCCATTCATCGTTCTTCAATCAAACTAGCGATCCAGGGAAGAGACTCTGACCAACCGGTGGCTCGCCATTTCAAAACAGCCGGCCACCCACTTATAAGTTTACGATACAAGATTATCGATCATGTGGCTCCTTTAAAATTAGGAGGCGACCGAGCTAAAGTACTGCTTCGTTTGGAAACCAAACGGATTACCCTATTGGACACAGTACATCTGCGTGGCTTGAATGAGAAGATCTCTTGGGCATAATGTGTTTAAAGACACTTTATAAAAAGCTTTGTGATCTTTTCTGTGTAACTATCATCAGTTATTTACACTAGGATCTGTCATATTGAGATTACCATGGTGATTTCTTATGAGCCTTGCTGTCCCTGCGTTTACCAGTTAACGGTGCGCTGGCTCAGCATAAAATAGTAGCCCTGATGCAGGATCTTGTGTATTTACATATTATAGGATCATCCATGTGCCATTTCTAATATTCTTAGATGCACTATATTTTACAATACTTGAGTAGTGGCATGTTATTGTTTGTCCAAATATGTTATGTTTTTACTTCACTAATTGTTGTCTCTGTCTGTGTCCTACAGCGCTGCCCTCCGTGCGTGGTTGGACCCGCCCACATTACTGTATTGTTTTGATCCGTTACTATAGAGACAGTTTCTATTCTGCCTCCCTCCACTCTTCCATGACGCCGTTTGATGATGTCATTAGGTGGGCGACACTCGCCGCACGGAGACGTGCTGCCAGACAGGCGATTTTCATTCATGGTTCACTTGTTTTAAGGTAAGCACTGTAGTCTTGTCTGTTAAGCACACCTTGAGAAAAAGGCCGTTGGGGCCTTGAAACGTTGGTTCATGCTGGATTAAAACCTTCTATTTTTTTCACCAAGTCTGGATGAGTGCCGCTTATTCTTGCTCCATTGAGCAGGAGACATGGGATATATATATATATATAAGCACCGTGTCATCACGCAGCTGAGTTGCTGAGTTGTTGCCCAGTTTTTTTGTTTTACTTTTTAAAAAAATCTATTTTTTTGTGTGTGTTCTAAAAAAATTCAGGCCATACTTAAGAACACTCAGTAGGTCAAGGGCCCCCCACCTTAACATCGGCACAGTGTGTTGCAATTTGTGGCCTGGTTTTTTTTTTGTCTTTTATTAAAATCAATCATTTTTTGTGTGCATTATCCCTCATACTCTCTGGTGCACCTCATAAATCTACTATAGAGTTGTGTTACCCTATTGGGGAGAATGGGGTAGTATGGCCAGCAGGTCAGCCTTCTAATATTTGTTAGTTGCTGATTTGGAGTTAGCTGCTCTGCATTATTTGCAACTATTAAGTTTCTTGGCTTCTCTTTCAACCCTTGTGAGGAATCCTTGGCTATTAAAAATTTTATCTTTTATGGCCTTACATTTTATTTTTTGAATCAATCAATTATAAATAATAAATCAATGAATCAATCAATCAATTCATGCCCCACTTTCATCCATTGCTTGTTTTTTTATAGCATTTTTTTATAGCAGTAATAAAATAATGATAAATAAATCAATTTCTCAATCAATAAATCTCTCTTCCACTATTTTCTCCACCTCTATTTCCCTGTACAGCCCATGGGCCTCTGATCTAGTTCTTGATCAATTAAAATATTTAATAGCATCGTATAGTTTACATAAACTGCCATCCTGTCTGTCATTACTTTGCCACTATGTTTCCAAGATGTACTATGTTTGAATTTGTACTACCACATGTTTGCATCACCACACTGCTGTCGCTTAGCTTAGTCAGCCAGCTAGTTTGGCATAAACTGGAGAAAAGCAATTTTGTGAGCTGTGAGGTTGTCAAAATTGACTGGAAATGACTGGAAGTTAATGTTATTGAGGTTAGTAATACTGTAGGAACAAAAAAAGGCCCAAATTATGTGATTTTAGCTTTTTGTATCAATTTAAAAAAAAACAGATCCAAAATCAAAACACGTGAGGGTTGTTTTGGTAAAAACAAAAACTCAACAACAAATTAGAAACAAAACCAAAACACTGGAGTTGGTGCACAACTGTTATATCTATATAGCTTGTTATCCTTTGCTCGTATCTAAATTGTAATTGTCAAAATGTGCTAATCATGTTAATAAATCTCCAATCATTATGCTTTTTATGCATTAAGACTATACATATATATTGTGAAACACTCTGGCTGGAAGGAGCACAGACACCAGCAGATTTGCAAGGTACTGTAGAGCGGTCTTTATTTTTTCTCACAACTGTTTACAACAGGCAAGTTGTTGGTGACTTCATGAACACCACTGCCACAGGTCTTGTTGTTCACCCTGCTTGGCAGGAGCTCCCTAATGCTAGCTTTCAGGAGTCTATCGCCTGGCCACTTGCTGGCATCAGGACCACTGATAACAATACCTACTCCACCTAAATAGGGAAGTCACTTTCTGGAGCAGCTGAGGCAAAGCCCATCCCTGCTCCCAAGAAAACACAGATTCACTATATCCAGGTTGTAAGCCTAAAACAATGGGTTATCCCAGGTCCCGGAGCACCTTTTAACTCATTGAACTGGGGCACCTGTGTCTCTCTGCCACACAACCTCCCCCTAAGCTTCTTACCATCTGGTGAAACTTCCTGTATCTCATAAAATTAGGAATGAACCTTCGATAGTAGCCTACCAAGTCTAAAAAGATTCGTAGTTGTGTTTTACAAGTGGGTTTAGGCCAGATAAGCACCACCTCCACTTTATTAGTCTGCGGTTTCACCTGACCACAGCCAACTATGTATCCTATATACCGGGCCTCACTCATACCAACAGCGCACTTTTCTGGGTTAGCAGTGAAGCCGTGGGTATGGATAGACTCGAGGACCGCATTAACTTTGGAAAGATGGTCCTCCTAAATTTGAGTGAAAACAACAATGTCATCAAGATATGCAACTGCATAACCTTGGTGGGGCTTTAACACTCTATCCATAGCCCTCTGGAAGGTGGCTGGGGCACCATGAAGACAAAAAGGCAACAACCGATATTGGAATAGCCCATCAGGGGTTGAGAACTCTGTTTTTGCTTTAGTCTGCTCCATTAGCATGATTTGCCAGATCTAATATTGTCAAGTAATAACTTCTGGTGGGATGTTCCACTAATTCGACGACTCAGGGCATAGGAGGCATATTTAGCTGACAGAGATCATTGCAAAACCTCATGGCGCCTGGTGGTCTGGGTATGAGTAAGATTGGATTGTTCCAGTCACTACTGAATTCTTCAATAACCCCCAACTGCAACATCTCTTGCACTTCTTGCCATACTGCTGGTCTCTTCTTTTCAGGAATTAGATATGGTCACAATTTCACCTTAACCCCTGGAGGAGTTATGAAATCCTGCTGTATAATCTGTGTCCGACCTGGGAGAGGAGAGAAGATGTCCTAGTGAGCGCCTCGTCTTGTTGTTGTTGAGTTGGAGTCTCCTCTATAGCGACTGGACAGCCAGGACTTTTTACGGCTATGTTAAAGATCTGGGCTGTATTTCTTTTCCAGGGTTTTAGTAGGTTAACATGATAGATTTGTTCTGGCTTCCGCTTCCCTCCTTGTCTAACTCTATAATTAACGGGTCTGACCACTTCTATCACTTCAAACAGTCCTTGTCAGTGGGCATACAGCTTGCTTTCCTGAGACGGCACCAGTATTAAAACTGTGTTGTCCAGTCGGAAAGACCATCACAGTTTTACCGTAATATTTATTTTGTCGATTTTGAGCAAGATGCATGTTCTGTTGAAGGAGAGGCTTTATTTGGTGGATACGTGGTACAACTTGGACACAAATTGTGCTACATTGGAATCTGGGGCTGACTGCTTCTCCAATTCCTCTTTCAGCAAATCAAGTATGCTTTGAGGCTGTTTACCGAACAAAAGTTCAAAGGGACTAAGGCCCTGATTCAGACCCGGACGCAAGTGGCCGTTCGTACATTCGGCGTACGTGCCGAAATATGTTAATTTAAGCGCTCGCTCGTAATTTCGTACGCAGCTAAACTTCCTCCCCAAAGTCTCCCAACCCCTCCTCTAGCTAACGAGCGAGCCAAATAGCGAGCGTACATCCCCAATGTGGCTTGCAGGGAACGCTCGCACAAGTACAAACCGGAAGTGGGCCTGTCAGATTTCGATTACCTGCTCGTTCATTCTGCCTACCTACTTCAATCGTATCATGCCAATCAATATATCAATTAGGTTAATTGCTCTTCACATGTGTTCAAAACCTTTTTTTTTCATTTTCAATAAACTTTACTCTTGTCCGTGTTTTTGTTTACCCGCAGAATACGTACGGTTTCAACAATGGTTTTCTTTATGCAAAATACATGTTTGATCCAATTTTCAAATTGTTTTCCGTGTTTTTACCCACGCATATTTTACTGGTTTCATTTCTTTATTTAAATTAGCTTACGCATGTCACTGCATCAAGCCTATCATAACTCACAATAGATTTTTTGGCCTGTAGAACACATGACTCATACAATAACCAATAGAATGGTTCCTGTTAATTTCCCAACTACATTAGCCAATCAAAAAAATTTTCTGGTCTTTATTAAAACTGTTTTATTAAAAATACACCATTGCCATCATGAGAGCCTCTGCATTCACCAAGCGGGAGCTTATTGTCCTGATAGAGGTGATGGACCGGCGTATCACCAGCCAGCCTCCCCCCATCAGCGATCGGGAGAAGTGTGCCGCCTATGCGGAGGTTCGCCGCCGCCTGCGTTCCTTCGGCTCACGCCGATCGGCCAGCTGGAGCGCAGGTGGTCCGACCTTCAACGGCGGACGCCCCGCTTGCTGGCATGTTTTCGCCAGCGTATAGCGGAAAGTAAGTTATGTTTTGTTTGGTTTTCATGTTTTTATTTGCGGCCCTATCTGCGTGTGCATGTTTTCTTTCTTGGCCTGTTTCTTTTTTTCACACCTATCTGCGTGTGCATGTTTTCTTGCTTGGCCTGTTTCTTTTTTTCACACCTATCTGCGTGTGCATGTTTTCTTGCTTGGCCTGTTTCTTTTTTTCACACCTATCTGCGTGTGCATGTTTTCTTGCTTGGCCTGTTTCTTTTTTTCACACATATCTGCGTGTGCATGTTTTCCTTTTTGTTTGTTAACCAATTCGTGTTTAGAAAGGTGAATTTAAAAACTAACCTCAATTTGTTATCCATCATTTAGGGGCCGAGCGAAGACTACGGCGTCATCGCCTGCGAAGACGTCGCCCTCGTCCCCTCTCCCCAACTCCTAGCCAAACCTCCTCTCCCCAAAATTCCCCCTCCACCCCAGCCTGCCCAGACCCTTGGAGAATTCCCACCCCTCCAAATTCCCCCTCCCCTCAACCCACCCCTCTCTTGACCACCCCATCACCACTGTCAGTAATCAGCCCGCCGACCTCCTTAGGCAATTGTCCCACCTCCGAGGAGGACGATGGTGTGGTTCCTGGTCCAGGCATCATTCTGAACGGTATGTTTCCATTTTAACCATTTTTTTTTTTAATGTGTTGATGTAATCCTTTGTCTGTGCCTTTTCCATTTTTTAGGATTTTAAAAGGTTGGTTATATATATATCTTTGTTTAAAAATTTCGCAGATGTTTTGCCCATACATATATCACACATGTCCAAACACTCATACTTGTATCTCTTGTTTACGGTAGCAAGATTGTTTTTTTATTTTTTTTATTTTTTTTGGGGGGGGGTTTAGTTTTTTATTTGAAAATTGATTTGGTGTTTTTTTGGATTTTTTAAAACAATTGTCACTTTTGGCTAAGTGGATTTTGCTTTTGAAGTTTTTTAGAATCATAAATTAAGGATTCATTTTAGTAAGCACCACAATTTTATAACTCACAGAGGACCAGAGGCGGTTGGCGGACCTAGCCGGGTGTGTCCAGATGTTAAGGGGGCATGTTATCGGCCTGCTGGTGGTCCTGGATAGAATGACGGGGATCCTGCGCCACTAATTTTTTTTTTTAATTTTTGTTTGCAAAATATTTTAAAACAATAAACATTTAAATTTTGAATACAGTCTCATTCCTTGTCTGTAAATCTTAGATTGTTTAAACTTACATAAGTAGACTATTGCAGCAAGTATTTGAAAGTAATGTAACTAAGATTGTGTAAAGCTGATTTTTTTAAGCAGGCACATGAAACACCTAACACTAACAATAGGTTTGGAGAATTACCAGCATTTGTGTTTTTATTTTTTTTGTGGGTTCGTTAAATATTTTTTAAAACCTGCTTAGGCCGAGATTATAAAACATACTGATTCTACATAATACCTTTTGGTGTTGGTTTTAACCCACAAAGCATAGTAAAATACAGAGCAATTTGACACATTACAGGATTAGCCATTAAGCAACTTTTCCTTGGGTGAACCAGCTTACACTTGCTTGTAATGTCGAAAAGAAATTATGTTTTTAAAATAAGCGAAAATTTATTAAACATAAATAATAAACAAAAAGTGTTGGTCACAATCAATACACACAGTGAAAACAATCTCAAAAATCCAGCCTACACCATAATAAAAAAGGCAAAAAACAATCAAGAACTGGTTGACGAATGAGCATGCCAACATGATTCCACAAATGTGGCGGTGCAAAATTGGGTCCAGAAGATATATCCAATGTGGCCACATGAAGTCATTTTTTGGGAGCAGGAAGTAGTCATCGTTTCATTCCAAAATATTATGAAAGAAAACACAAGATGGGAAATAAAAAAATGATTAATTTAATTTAAAAATAATTACCTTTCTACATTGTGTCAAATAACTTATTTTGTGCCAATAATTACCTAAAGAATCTGGCCACCACATCATCGCGTATGGCCCCCCCACATACTGACCTCCGACCAACCTTGGGGGGGCTATCCTCAGGGAAGGCATCCTCTGGCTGCATTGGGACACCACTCCTTATGGCGATGTTGTGAAATATCCCACACAGGACCACAATTTTCTAAACCATATCCGGCAAATACATGAGCTCACCACCAGAGCGGTGGAGGCATCTGAATCGGCCTTTTAAAAGGCCGATACAGCGCTCCACCACTTGCCTGGTGGCTGTAAGTGCGGAATTGAAATCACTTTGTGGTCCTGGTGTGGGAGCCAAATAAGGAGTGAGCAGCCATGGCGTGCAAGGGTAGCCACTGTCTCCTGTGAAAAAGATGTGACAACATCAGGATCACTGTGTATCAAGCTTTGCATTGGTATCTACTAAAGGTCTCCACTTACCCAGAAGCCACGCATCACCAGCTTGTAGGTTGTTTAATTTTGGCCAAATCCCTGATTGCCGTATGATGAATGAGTCATGTGCACTCCCGGGTAATTTTGCATTCAGGGACAGGATCTGGAGGGAGGCATCACATACCTCCATTATATTCAGTGAGTGATAGTGTTTTCGGTTCCTAAAAATGGCCTCCAGCCGTGCTGGAGGCTGAAGTGGTATGTGAGTACCATCCACAACCCCTATGATGTGTGGGAAGCCAGCTATTTGGTAAAAATTGGCCTTGGCCACACTAAGGGAACCCATATCCAAAGGCATTTTAATAAAATGATGGAGGTGCTTGAAAAGGGCCTCCATCACTGCCCTCAGGATCCTTGAAAAGGAGGATTGGGATATTCCAGCAACTATTCCCACCATGGTTTGAAAGGATCCTGAGGCACAGAAATGTAACACCGCCATAAATTGCGTAAGTGGTGGTATTGCTGTAAGACTGTCAATTTGCCGCTCAAGATCACTCTCTATTAATGAGAGAGTGTCTATGATGATTTGGGGCGGAAGACAGTAGCGCCTTAACACCTCATCATTGGGCATTCCAAAAAGGGTGACACGTGTTCTATATATCTGGGGCCTTGCACGCCTACGATGCCTACACCTGGGACGAGATTGAGGTTGGTCGGCTTCCGGTAGTATGGCCACAATAATACGACCAACATCAACCTGAAATGGTAAGAATTGTAGTTAAGGTATGTTGCCCCCAAAAAAGACTGAAAAATACTTATCTTTACGATACAATCCAAAAATGCTTACATGCCGGGGTATTGTCATGATTTCCAAAACCTACATTTCAACAGACCATAAAAAGTAAAGATTTTGGGGTGTCCATTTTGTAAGCTTGATTTTTGAAAATGCACAAAAATAAAGGGGGTAAACACACATTTCTACAAAGAGCAAACCGACATTGCGATGACTTCCACAATTTGGCCCCCAAAAAACAACCCAGATTGTGAACGCTAAAGAGTTTGCAGTTTAACAAGGGGAATCAAGCCTACAAAAGTGCGCTAAAGAGTTCGCAGTTTAACAAGGGGAATCAAGCCTAGAAAAGTGCGCTAAAGAGTTTGCAGTTTTCACATCCCCCAAAACCCGGAAGAAAACCGTAATGTCCACAAAAGATGCGAAAAACAAGTCATGAACATTTAACAAACAAGTTAAAATCCAAAATTACCAATACACGATAAAGAAGTCACAGAACAAAAAGGTCGTTGGGGCAGAGCCAAAATAAACCTACAAAAGAAAAAAAGCAATAAAAATTATTTTTGGACCAAAACCAAACAAAAAGGAGAGCCATATTTTACAAAAGGATGACGGGAAAAAACTTACACAAAAAATACACCACAACTAAAAGAACCACACCAAAAAATGCGAACGGAAAGTTAACCTAAAAAAAAACGCCTCTAAGAAATTCCAAAACACGTCCAAACAGAACTCCCGCCAACAATCCACTCCGACCAACGTAACCTCCAACAAACAACACCCACCACCTCGACTCGAGTCGCCAAAAGCCATAAATAGTGTTTCTTTTCCCGCTCAAATTAAGGACAGATCATAGGAACGCACAATCAATGATGCGGCCAAATAATAAGGACGCATGTATAAATACGTCACGGCAAAAAACAAACGGTCTGGTGTAGTTCTTGTTTTTGCTAGAAAAATGGCTACAGACCAGCCAAACAATGGCCAAGAGGCGGCTGGTAAGTATTTCTCACATTTCTAATCAAGGCTTACTTAGAAGCAGAATATAGTGAAAGATTCTAACTTAATAATTTTATGTAAATATGTGTTGAGGATGACATGGAAGAGGCTGCTGGGCCCAGTATTCCGGCCATAGCTGGCAAAAAGAAAAGGCATCCACAATTCACAAGAAAGGAGATGGAGGTTTTGGTTCAGAAGTGTGTGGACATCCTACCACAGGCAGACAGGAATATGGGTGTAAGCCAGAAGTGGAGAATGTGGGAGGAGATAGCCAGTGCTGTCAATAGGGTGGGTGATTATGTCCGTCTAGCCCGGGATGTCAAATGCCGGTAAGTAAAAACTTGACGCACAAAATTAAAAAGGGTCAAATTATGCAGGAATAATGCCTACTTTTTCACCCACAGATGGCAAGACTTCAAATATCGCCTGAAGCAAAAAATGGCTGACAGGGCTAGGCATGCAAGGGGGACAGGTGGGGGTCCCACCCCTGTGTCATTGGAGTTTAATGATTTGGAAGAGCTGGCACAGGGGTGTGTGCAGGATGTGGAGGTGTTTGGCGTGTCCAACATGGATACGGACATGCCAGACTTTGCGGCTCCTCATGTTGTCCCAGGTAAATGTTGTGATGTAACCAACTCTGAAATGTTATTGTGACAATATGTAGATTGTAATGTTCCTCTTTTCTCTTTTTTCTCACAGAGACACAGGCAGATGAGTCTGCTCCAGAGGGGAGCTTTGGTCACAAAATTTCTGCTGGCTCTGCAGGGGAGGAACCAGTACATCCGGCTGAGGACCCTGCAAAAGCCAGTCCTGGGCAATCCCCCTCGCAGGCAGTGGCACTCCTCACAGAACTCAATTTTAAATCGGATTACCATACGGAGATTCTGCAGAGGATGGACACCAGTCTGCTACGGGTGGCTGAGGCCCTGGAGCAAAATGCTGCGGCCAACGTGACCATTGGTCAGGCCCTGGCTGAAAATACCAGGGCCAACATCCGAATCGCCAATGCCCTGGAGCAGCTCGTTCGCCAGCACATGGTGGAGCCGACCTCCCTTCCTGCCGGAACATCAGGATCCTCCACCTCTGGCACAACAACAGCCATTCCTCCAAATGTGCCTAGCCCTGTGCCTAGTCCAGAGGCCACAACATCTGCCTCTGGACAGGCCAGCCAGAGGACATCCCGGACCCGGTCTGGCGCCCACCCTACCCCAGCCAAATGGGGAAAGAACCGATTACAGCACTGGCTACTTTTCCCACACTCCTTCTGTGCTTGCCCCATATTCCTTAAGGGCCAAAACTTCCCTCTCCATTCTTGTGAATTGTTTTTAATTTGTTGTTTTTTGGGGGCCAAAATTGGCTATTTTTTAAAGACAAATGTAAAAAAAAATTAGTGGGTAACAATGACCCCAAACTTTTAAGGAAAAATGCACATGATTTGTTCAAAAATGTGTTCAGCAAATTAAAAAAAAAAAAAAAATTCTCAACTGTGACATTATTTGAAAAATGGTTTAGAGTTAATCCTGTACCACAAGGCAAACACGAAATCTTAGCTTTAAAAAAAAAAACATTAAAAAAAGGGTTTCAAAAAAATGTTTCTTTATGGAACACTTTGTTAAAAAAAAAAAAAAAATCTCCAGGCCAATGCAAAAGTTTACAATCCACACAAACATGATGACAATATTGTTACAATATCACAAAACCCTAACAAAATTGTAAAACACATTCCTTCAAAAATACGCTAATTGATTGTGTAATCCTGAAATTAGCAGCTGAGATTTTCAGCTGCGTACGGTTTTGTGCTAACCCAAAGAAATAAAAAAAAAACACATTACAAGCTGGTTTTCAATCCAAAGTTGATTGTTTTTCTGAGAAGCCGCGATAAATCGATGAAACATCGAGGAGGCCCAGACCAGAGGACAAGGCCATCGCCATTGTGGTCGAGTAATCCAGACCCCAAGCTGTGCGAGCAGTTTGAATGGAAAGAGGATCAGCCAGTGACGTATGACTTGGTACGAACACATTTGACGTTCGCATGAGCTAATTTATGTACGCCCAAAAAACGCCTCGCCACGCCTGCGTTTTCCCATCTCCACCCCCGTCAACGCCCAAAAACGGCCTGTTCTGTCGATCACATTTGATATGTCACTTCCTGTTCGCAATTTGCCGAACGAGTGAAAAAAAGCTCGCAAACTGCCGTACGCACATGCGCAGTGTTACACCGACGCATGCACGGTTTCTCAACATCGGAACGCAACGAGCGTACTGCTGCTAACGAGCGGCTCTGAATGAGGGCCTAAATCTTGTAGATGTTTGGGGCACTTCTCTTATGGCGAACATTAAGTATGGGAGCAATAGGTCCCAGTCCCATTTATCCTGGGCCACAGCCCGTCATATCATCTGTTTTGAGATGAAGTTAAATCCCTCTTCTAGTCCATCTGTCTGTGGATGATAGACTGAAGTTGTTAGCTTTCTTACACCTAACAATTTACACATATCTTTCATCAGGTTTACTACAAAGGGTGTAACTTGATCCGTAAGCATTTCTTTTGGTATACCCAATCGGGAATAGACCATTAGCAACTCTCGGGCTGTAGTACTAGACTTAATGTTCCTTAACGGAATAGCCTCTGGGTACCTCGTGGCATAATCTAGTATCACCAAAATGTAGTGGTGTCCCTGGGCTGATTTGTCAACAGGCCCTAATATCTCCATTCCAATCCTTTTGAATGGCACAGAAATGAAGGGTAGGGGAACCAAGGGTCACTGGAAATGGGGGCATGGTCTAGAACTTTCGTAATTAGGGCACTCCCGACAGTACATCTGAACTGCTTCCATGATCCCTGGCCAGAAGAACTGCTGTTGTACTCTTTGCAAGACTTTTTCTTCTCCCAGATGAACGCCCCGTAGCTGTGTATGAGCTGCCTGAAGAACTAGCCCTACATGTGCCTGGGGCACTAACAACTGATATACTTTATTACCCCGCACATAGGCTGCCAATATAACAGATTTTCTTTCAAAGCAAAGTAAGGAGCACCCTCTGGGGGTAAAGAAAGCTTTATTTGTCCATTTATCTCTGCTAAATTCTTAAAAGCATTTGACAAATTAGGGTCATTTATTTGATCACGTAAAAAGTCTGACAGCGACAACCCCAGACACTCCTGCTCCTAGTTCCCCTAATCGCCTTCCTCCTCCATGATTTCAGAAGTGGGAGCTTGTTGTTAACATAGTAACTCCAAATGTCCAGGTAAGGCTTGTAGTGGAAGGGGGTTTGCTTTTAGTTGTTCCAGCAACTGTGGACTTTGGACCTCATTCTGAGCCGCTCACAAAATGCTAGCGTTCACTCTGAATGAGGGCGGCCACTTCACCTTTAAAATTCGGCCTCCTAGCCGCTCGCTAAGCTGTGGGTGACCACCCACAGTTTTAGCGAGTGACCAGGTGATGGTTGCGATGGTCGAGACCATCGCGACCAATGGGGCTTGCGACAAGACCCTTGGGTTTGGGTCTCGTCTCCCTCAAGCCCCAGGTAGTTTCCTGCTCTAACAGAGCAGGAAGCTACCTAATGACATCACAGCTGATGTCAGTAGGGCCGCCTACAAATGGCAGGCGTTCCTTCAGGAATGCCTCCATTTGTCCGGCCACCCCCCCTCCCCGCTTACAAAACGGGGCGAGCTGTCAATCAACATCGACAGCCGCCCCTTTTGTAGCAAGCCCCAGAGCGAGTGAATTTGTCACTCGCTCCGGGGCTAGCGAACGCGCACTGCATCCGCTGTGCATGCGCAGGGCCTCACCATTGACCCACTTGCGAGCGCATAGACACTTGCGAGCGGGTCTGAATGAGGTCCTTTGTCTCCACTTAGAAGGAAATAATCTCCTGTAGCAACGGGAAGTCTTGACCAAAGATTAAGGCGTACGGTGACCGGGGAACCACTGCCGCTACCAGTGGTACCTTCTTTCCCCACAAAGTCAGCGGGAACTTTACACAGTTCCATCCATGCACATGACCTTTACATGTGGTAGGTCTTGGGTGGCCTCTGTGGGTACCAAGTCAGCTGAAATCAGGGATAGCTCACTCACGGCTCTCCTGTTAAATATGGAGCAAGTCTCTCAGCCCATTCCTCCGCCGGCTATTTCAGGCGGGTGGTCGTTCTCTCAAAAGTAAGCAAATAAGATTCCGCATCATCCGCTGGTGTCATCTTTTGGCACGGCGGCATCATTGACCCGCTTTATTTCAACTCTGTTAGCTCTTTCTTGATTTGCTTGTTACATTCCAGCTGAGCCTGGCCCAAGGCAGACAAGTTGCTTATATGTGACTGCATCTGTGCTTGCTGCATCTGCTGACTCACAGCTAAATTAGTAATAGTTTGCAGAATTTCTTCCATGTTTGTGTGAGAACTGCTTGTAAATGTAAACTTAGCATCTTTAATCATATAGCACTGATACTTTAAGCATTCACTGTATATCACCAGCAAAATAAACCCTAGTATTTCAACTAGAAACCAAAAAAAAATGTTCCCCTTTAAGACATTTATAACTCCTCTGCACAACACAAGCTGCCCAAGCTGTCTCGTTAACACAGACTCTGCAGGTAACAAGTGCCTTTTAGAGGGATGGCAATCCTTACTCACTACTCAGCAATGCAAGGTGTACTGCCATGGGGTTTCTGCCATGCAATCAGCAGCTAGCAGATGGGTCCCTGTTGGGCGCCACTTGTGAAAGTCAGATTTTCAAGGTAGAGTGGTCTTTATGTTTTCTCACAACTGCTTACAATAGACAAGTTGTTGGTATCTTCACGAACACCACTGCCACAGGTCCTGTTGTTCACCCTGGCATCAGGAGCACTTGTAACAATAGCTACTCCAGCTAAATAGGGAAGACACTTCCTGGAGCAGCTGAGGCAAAACCCATCCTGGCCCCCAAGAAAACCCGGATTCAGGACTATACCCAGGTTGCAAGCCTGACACAATGAGTTCTCCAGGTCCCGGGGCACCTTTTAACTCCTTGAACTGTGGCACCTGAGTCTCTTTGCCACAATATATATATATATATATATATATATATATATACATTTTTTATATATTTATTTATATATATATATAGTGTGTGTATATATATATATATATATATATATATATATATATATTATAGTATTGTTACTAGATTCCATGAATATATACTTTTAATAAATATTTAGGAAATGGAGGGCTATAACAACATAGATTATTACCAGTGGCATGCAGTATTTTGTTTAGTGTCACAGTGATACTAACAAATATGCCACTGCATGCAGCATTATTTACCTATTGTCATGACCAGGTTTTTCCGGCATAGGGGACGATGGGTATTACCTGTGAGGGCGCTGTGGCGTGGTCCTTCTGGTGGAGGGGCTGGTGTCTGGTGGCAGGCATTGGCTGTGCAAAGTGTTCCGCAGGCACTGTGTCATTCTGGCTGGGAAAAGTCTCGTGGTGTTTCCATTCCGCTTTGGTATGGGCGCTGCCATCTTGCTTCTAGTCATGTGACTTAATTGCTCCAATCCTGGCATGTCACATGCCCTCTCTGACCTCTCACGATCCTGCACTGGGTACTTAAGGGAGTGCAGAGCTTCCCATAGTTGCCAGTACAATGTATTTCATAGCACATGCTGTGAGAGAGTTCCTGTGCTCCTGAGACTTGTCTGTTCCATTGCTCGCCTGTGCTCTTGCTGGATCCCTGCTTCTTAACTGCCTTCACCGCTCAGCCTGCTCCCAGCCTCCTGCTGGAACTACCCTGCACCTATCAACTCTTTCCCTGCCAGAAGACCTGAGTGTGCAGTTAACCCTGTACCTACCCTGCCTCTGCATACTTAGCTTTCTGTTGGCTCATATTGCAGCTTATCAGTTTCTACACTACCCTTCTCAGTACAACTCTCCAGTTAACCCAACAGCTACTACTATTCAAATTACTCCATAACCTCTCTGGATTTCATATCACCTGTATCAACTTGTAACCTGATATCCTGTCTGCAGCCTTGCAGTGACCCTTTGGATTACAAAGGCTTTTTATTAGCTTTGCCACTACCTGGATATTACCCATTCATACTTCACTACAGTTTCCAGTCATCACTTTCCTAACTATATTCTGGACTTTATATTATCTGTGTACATGTCTTCAAGTTCACCTATTAAAAAACCCACTTTTCAATTTAAATCTGTTCAGGTGTCTTCTCCTGTTACCACTCTGGGTCCCCAACAAACCCAGATCCTAACACTTATCTGGCAAGGTCCAGCAAAGATCTCCTCTGCAGGGTCCTCTGGTCTGTTGCTAGGTATGTCTAGGTATGTATGAATGTGTGACCCTGCCTGCATGTGTATGTATGTATGTATGTATGTATGCATGTGACCCTGTCTGTATGTGTGTGGCTATGTATGTATTAATGTGTGACCCTGCCTGTATGTATGTGTGACCATTCCTGTATGTGTTTGTATGTATGTGTGACCCTGTATGTATGTATGTGTGGCCCTGCCATGTATGTATGTGTATAAATGTAGCGGTTATATTATACAGCACACACACTTTTTTTTTGGGGGGGAGGGGCACGGTAGCACGCTCGTGCTCCGGGGACCCTGGCCACATGCTACACCTTTGGATGTAGCTACAGTGTGCCCATATGATAATTAGATTTATCATGGCCACGAGTACAACTCTCCCTCCCATGGTCTCCAGAGGTGGTAGAAGTCTGTTCTTCTCCATTTTTGGATTATACAGTTACAGAGCACTGCTGTGGCTATGGGACCCTACAGTGTGAAGGCTATGATCCCTGTATTTCAGTTCAATTGTTACTCAATGAGACTATTTAAACTTTTATGTGAATTAGACACAAGGGTCACCATTCCTATTTTAAAAAACAGTTAGTAAATATACCCCTAAGTCCTCTAGTAGCTCCTCTATATTTAATAATAAATAATAAATGCTGTATGACATTGAGGAATTGTTGGTTATTTATCCTCCACCTTATCCCATATCCCATAACCCATATCCCATACCACGCCATCCCAGGCACAGTCACAACCTCTGCAGGCACAATCTTCACTGGTGACTCAAAAACATATTCACCTCTGTATCACGCCCACTATGGCCCGTATTAAATTGCCGTCAAAAAGTCAGAATCCGTGAAAAAGTATTGTGGATGACTTCATTTCGCTAGGCAGAAAAGTATCGCCATATTCAATTGCAAAGACTTTTTCGAGTACGCGGAAAGTCAATACAATGTAATAGGCGAAAAAGATTCGCCTATGAATAGCAGGCAGAAAAGAGTGCAGAATTACGTTTTTGGGGTGCAAACTGCAGGAACCCCCCTGCACCATTGGCACAGTCCCCCAAAGATAAACCGTGTAAAAAAAAAAAAACATACTTTAGAAGACCCCAAAAAAGTACTTTCATTTTGGGCATGAAAAAGTTCAAAGTTAGGGGACAAACTTAAAAACTAGCGAAATAGACTTCTGGGGGGTCCCCATGAATGGGGCAGGTGATTTTTGGATTGCAGGTGCTTGCGGAAGGTGGATTTTTTACGTCATTTAAATCTTCACTTTAGCAACTTAAAAATATGCTAGCACCCATTTTCAAGTACCCCAAATTTGCTGGGAGTACTTATTTTTAACAAAAAAATCTGCTTAATGCTATTCTTCACCACTTCTGTTAATACGCAAATTAGCTCCAATTGACACCACTAAAGTACCCCAAATACCTTCATTAGGGCTAATCGGGGGCATCTATAGTGATCCCCAATGTTGGTGCATCTTATGGGATGTCAGGCTGAGTTCTCCATTTTTTACAAGACTTTTCGCCTGTTCCAGTTTTGTCGGGTGCCGTTTTCGCCTCCTTTCTAATTGAATACGGCGAATAGCGGGAGCGCACTCGATACTTTTCCGCATGCAAAACCCAGGTTGTAGGCGAAATAAGTCTGGCATGCGAAACTCATTGAATACGGCCATCTGTTTCAAAAAGACTCTCTCCATGAGATGGCATTCTGCCAGATGTGTGCAACTTAGGGCCTCATTTCTCACGGATCGCAATTGCAATCGCGTCTGCAGATCGGTCGATGGGGCGTACTGTGCATGCATATGCATCACAGTGCGCGTGCGTGAGATAGCATTGTGACGTCAGGTTAGCGTTTGGGGGTGGTGACGGAGGAGTGGTTGGAGAAACACAGAAGTGCCTGTCTGTTTGAACGCCGTTACTTGGGCGTGCATACATTAGCCACTGCAACGGCATATGCAGCTTGTGTACTCACTGCGTGCGATGAGGTTAGCCATCTCTGAGTAAGGTACTGTACTGTTGTACAGTAATTGTACGTGAGGGGCCAATGTTACTTGATGTTCCCGATGTATACGCAGGATTGCAAGGTATTACGGATGTGCGAAAGCGGTCGTGGGCGTCTCCATGCTAGCTTTGGGCGTCTCTATACTGGCTTTGCCATTGCAGTCATTTCATATTTAGTGCTGTATCACAGAGAAGTAACACTAACCAGCCATCTAGACAATTACTTTCCATTAAAAGACAACCTGTTTCTCCTGTTCTGTTTAAAACATTATAATGTACTATATTTTTTAAGAGACTTTATGGGCAGGATGCATGACGCTTCACATTCACAATGCATCCTGTCACCTTTTGCATGCATTCCGGCATTAGATACACCCGTATGCACGAATAAAATCACAAAGGACAGCTCTCTCGGTAAGAGCGATCCTTTGCGAATGAGAGACTTCCGGGTCTATGACCCAGAATCCACTTTGGTGTCATTCTGCGCATGCACAGAAGGATGCGAACGTTGTGGGGGGTGCTGGGAGGGATCCGTTTCAACAGCCTATTAACTATTGTCCAATCAATAATGCTTCAAGACTCTCGGGGAGATGTATCATTCCTTGGAGAGAGATAAAGTGTAGAAGTTGCCCAAATCATTCAGCTTCTAACTGTCAATGCAAAGCCTGTGCTAGGTAAATAACAGCGAGAAGCTGAATGGTTGCTATGGGCAATATCTCCACTTTATCTCTCGCCAAGGATAGATACATTTCCTCCTCCTGTCTTTCTAACTATGTTTATGGGGTAGCGTAAATCAGCGATGGGTTACCATCAGAACCTTGTGCTCCAATGCAATGCAGACTATGCGGCAAGACAACCGCCCGCTCCCTGTAGAGGTGTAAACAAAAACAAATGAGGGTTTCCACCTGTGATTCCCGTCATCTCACTAAATTCAATCTCCCTCTATAATACATATGTGCCATTAAACTAATGTAAATAACTAATGAAACTATTTGGCAGATCTCTGCCTGCATTCACTTGACTAATGGTGAGTACACACTGGCCGATATTACTGAGCGATTGCACGATTATGATCTTTGTGCACTTTTAGGTCAGAAACGACCAGCAATGCGGGCTCACGCTGGTCGTTTCCGATATTGTCCATCGCCTGAACATGCGGCACAATCTGCCGATAACGACAGATTGGCATGTTCAGGAATGATAGACTGTGCCTGCACTGAACGACTGATCATTCAGTGCAGACACTACAGGTGATCAGGAACGACGGTACGATTATGATGTCGCAATCATCTTTCCTGATCGCCCAGTGTGTACGCACCTTAAGTAAATTATTTTCTTTGTTCACAATCAGTTTCCAATGTAAAAATTGTTTAACACAATACAACTTTTTCCTGTACAAAATGTTTCAGAAATGAACTGAACCCATTTATATATTCAAAAGAGAAACATTTAAAAATTAAAATAAACTTACATTCTGCTAATCTGTAAAACATATTGTATACTTGGTACAATGCAAACTTCTGTCTTTATACATGAAACATCCTCTCTGCCTGAATATTGCTGTAATAAGAATACTGATGTATTTGTTACACACAGAAGTGTCTCCCTCGCAGCTGATTTCATCCACCCTCACTAGACTCTCCGGCCTCTTTCTCAGATTATATGACCTTGCGTCAAACCAACTGCAGACGAAATATTCAGGTTTGCTTGACACAAATAATATAACTAAGGGCCTGATTCAGAGCCGGACGCTATTTGTGGACGCTCGTTCAGAAAAAGGGGCTGGCTATTTAAATTAAGGGCTCGCTCTTTGCGGTCTGTTGACGCCTCTATGTCTGAACGCGCGAACGAAACATGCGCTCGCTATTTTTTAAAAAACGCCCCCTGGCCGCTCGCATCCTACGTCATCTCTGCTATTTATTAGATTAATCGAGTACATCGAAAGGCGTATGAACTGCTCCCAGTGCTTGTGGTTGGATTTTCCTACCGCAATCATGCGAGCAGTTCAGGCTAAAAGACACCCAACTGACGTGGTCGATGACGCTGCTTTGTTAATTATGCACACCCTTAAAACGTCCGTTTTGACCATTTGGCGTGCCTGCGTTCGGATCTCCACTCCCCGTTTTCAAGCACCTTCCCCTGTTACCACCCACAAACGCCTCATCCTGTCACTCAAATTAGCAGGCATTCGCTATTTTGCGAGCACGCGATTTCCGACCGCACTGACTGGTTCGCGCATGTGTATTACATCCTATACGCATGCGCAGTTGTGCGAACATCGCTCGGAGCGAACGAGCGGCCGCTTACGAGCAGCTCTGAATCAGGCCCTCAGCCTCATGCAAGCTGGCCATCACAAAGTTTGAAAGGTAATAATAATTGAGGATTACATTTCTTTGATTTAGCCCAAATAAATCCTAATTCTAATAAATCACTGACCACATTATTTCACAATATTATTTATCTAATTATGCAAATTGATGAAAACTGTCTGACAGTTTTGGGTAACTTTTCTCCACCTGCTCTAATGGTGCATACACACGGTCAGATTTCTTGGTCGATTTAAACGGTAACGATATAATTTATTGTTTGAACATTTCAATCATCCTTTTATTGCCCGCTCAAATGACCAAAGGATCAAACGATGTGCGGGCACAGATGGTCGATATCGATATCGACCATCGCTCGTGCATGCAGGCCAATCTGGTCGATATCGTAGATCGAGGGTCGTTATAGTAGTTGGGGGAATGGGGCATGTGCTGGATGTTTGATAACGATCATCCAGCACATGCTGGTCAATCAGACAACGATATTTGATCGTTGTCTGATCTGATCATGTGTACGGACCGTAAGAGTTTCTAGAGGGAGATGTACTAAGCCTTGAAAAGTGATAAAGTGGAGAGTGATAAAGTACCAACCAATCAGCTCCTAACTGCCATTTTCCACACACTCTTCACACACAGCCTGTAAAGTGACAGGAGCTGATTGTTTGGCACTTTATCACTCCCCACTTATTCACTTATCAAGGCTTAGTGCATCTCCCCGCCATTGAGCTAATATTAAAGTATATAATACAATGGGTTGCAACTCGGTGCTGTTATTATCTTTTTATTTAACTGGTGACAAAAGTGTTCTGTAGCTTAATATAATGTAAAACAAAATAATATACATAAGTACAGACTGCTCATATGAGCTTACAATCTATAGTTTGGCTGTTAGCGCAGTGCTTGGAACAGTGAAAAATATCAGCACAGCAATTTGTGTCGACATGTTCAAAAACAAAAGTTGTCTGGATGTGATTTAGGTGCCTATTTACTAAGCCTTGGATGAAGATAAAGTGGACGGAGATAAACTACCAGCCAATCAGCTCCTAACGGTCATTTTTCAAACAGCCTGTGACACGGCAGTTAGGAGCTGTTTGGCTGGTACTTTATCTCCGCTCACTTTATATCCATCCATGGCTTATACCACTTTTACACCTAAATTTTGGGCCTGACCTGGAGTTGGAACAGGGTTCCAATTTGGATCAGACCCAGAATTCAGCCGGTGCCGACAAAGGACATTCCCGAGTCGGTGCCGTTCACACTGGAGTTGGGTCTGCATAGACCCGGCTTTTCCGGCGTTGAAGTGGACACTTGGAGATGACATTATCTCCAAGCACCACTGAAGCCAGACCAATCGGCCGGCATGCGGTGCGCTCCAGGTCATCGTGACCCAGAGCGCGCCGTTCACACTGTAGGGTTTCACGGGTTACTCCCTTGTTAAACCCTGCAAGTTACCTGGGTTGGATTGCCGGGTCACACGACCCGGTGATCCAACCCTCTCCCCTTTTACACCAAGGAGCTACCCGGGTTAACCCTGCAATAACCCGGGTTTTAGCTCTGGTGTAAAAGGGGTATTAGTAAATAAATCCCTTAGACGGGCGATTTGCAACATGACGGAAAATCTCCAGAAAATGGCTGTTTTTTTAATATAGTAATTTTTTTTAAAGAATTTACTAAAGACTTTGGAAAGACTATATGGGAATTGCTAAACTGTTGCTTTAAGTGTGGAAAGTCCATGTGCATTTTTCATGGTTTTATTTCCCTCAGAATAGATTCATTCAAATCTAAAGCTACAGGAGAAAGATTTATTATAAAAACAAAATCATAACCTTAGGGACCATACTGTACATCCTCTATTTGTGTGGATCTTATGACAGGCAATATGTGACATTTACAAGAATAATACTAAGCCTGGAGCATTTCATCTCAGGTAAAAGGGTACATGGGTTATAATGATATGGAAATAGAGTGATGCATTTACAAAGAACAAAGTGATATGATATATTCTGTGGAGTAACTCCTAAATGCAATGGAAGCATTTATCTGCAGGCATCGGTAGTTAGGGTGGCACCAGCCGAGCTCTAATAGGGCAGGAGGGCACCTACAGTTTACTGGGGCACACAGAGTAGACTCCTCGTAGTCTGGGCTGCACACTGCATATAGCGTTAGAGGAGGAAGAGAACTTGTCCAATTCACTGTACGTCCCCAACACCTCCTAAACTCCAGAGCTCCATGATGCATGTGCTATGAGCCAGTAAGTATCAGGAAGGTAATGGGGCAATTGGGGCCTCAGATAAGACTTTGGGGTTTATGTATCAAGCAGTGAAACGTATGGAGAATAGGACCAGTAGAGATATTACCCATAGCAGCCAATCAGTAGAATAGGACCAGTATAGATATTGCCCATAGCAGCCAATCAGTAGAATAGGACCAGTAGAGATATTGCCCATAGGCCGCCAATCAGTAGAACAGGACCAGTAGAGATATTGCCCATAGCAGGAAATCAGTAGAATAGGACCAGTAGGGATATTGCCCATAGCAGCCAAGCAGTAGAATAGGACCAGTAGAGATTTTGCCCATAGCAGCCAATCAGTAGTATAGGACCAGTAGATATATTGCCCATAGCAGGAAATCAGTAGAATAGGACCAGTAGAGATATTGCCCATAGGCAGCCAATCAGTAGAATAGGACCAGCAGAGATATTGCCCATAGCAGGAAATCAGTAGAATAGGACCAGTAGACATATTGCCCATAGCAGCCAATCAGTAGAATAGGACCAGTAGAGATATTGCCCATAGCAGGCAATCAGTAGAATAGGAACAGTAGAGATATTGCCCATAGCAGCCGATCAGTAGAATAGGACCAGTAGAGATATTGCCCATAGCAGGCAATCAGTAGAATAGGACCAGTAGAGATATTGCCCTAGCAGCCAATCAGTAGAATAGGACCAGTAGAGATATTGCCCATAGGCAGCCAATCAGTAGAATAGAACCAGTAGAGATATTGCCCATAGGCAGCCAATCAGTAGAATAGGACCAGTAGAGATATTGCCCATAGCAGGCAATCAGTCGAATAGGACCAGTAGAGATATTGCCCATAGCAGCCGATCAGTAGAATAGGACCAGTAGAGATATTGCCCATAGGCAGCCAATCAGTAGAATAGGACCAGTAGAGATAATGCCCATAGCAGGCAATCAGTAGAATAGGACCAGTAGAGATATTGCCCACAGCAGCCAATCAGTAGAATAGGACCTGGAGAGATATTGCCCATAGCAGGAAATCAGTAGAATAGGACCAGTAGAGATATTGCCCATAGCAGCCAATCAGTAGAATAGGACCAGTAAGGATATTGCCCATAGGCAGTCAATTAGTAGAATAGGACCAGTAGAGATATTGCCCATAGCAGTCAATCAGTAGAATAGGACCAGTAGGGATATTGCCCATAGGCAGCCAATTAGTAGAATAGGACCAGTAGAGATATTGGTCATAGCAGGCAATCAGTAGAATAGGAACAGTAGAGATATTGCCCATAGCAGCCAATCAGTAGTATAGGACCAGTAGATATATTGCCCATAGCAGGAAATCAGTAGAATAGGACCAGTAGAGATATTGCCCATAGGCAGCCAATCAGTAGAATAGGACCAGTAGAGATATTGCCTATAGCAGGAAATCAGTAGAATAGGACCAGTAGACATATTGCCCTTAGCAGCCAATCAGTAGAATAGGACCAGTAGATATATTGCCCATAGCAGCCAATCAGTAGAATAGGACCAGTAGGGATATTGCCCATAGCAGCCAATCAGTAGAATAGGACCAGTAGAGATATTGCCCATAGCAGGCAATCAGTAGAATAGGAACAGTAGAGATATTGCCCATAGCAGCCAATCAGTAGTATAGGACCAGTAGATATATTGCCCATAGCAGGAAATCAGTAGAATAGGACCAGTAGAGATATTGCCCATAGGCAGCCAATCAGTAGAATAGGACCAGTAGAGATATTGCCTATAGCAGGAAATCAGTAGAATAGGACCAGTAGACATATTGCCCTTAGCAGCCAATCAGTAGAATAGGACCAGTAGAGATATTGCCTATAGCAGGCAATCAGTAGAATAGGAACAGTAGAGATATTGCCCATAGCAGCCAATCAGTAGAATAGGACCAGTAGAGATATTGCCCATAGCAGGCAATCAGTAGAATAGGACCAGTAGAGATATTGCCCTAGCAGCCAATCAGTAGAATAGGACCAGTAGAGATATTGCCCATAGGCAGCCAATCAGTAGAATAGAACCAGTAGAGATATTGCCCATAGGCAGCCAATCAGTAGAATAGGACCAGTAGAGATATTGCCCATAGCAGGCAATCAGTCGAATAGGACCAGTAGAGATATTGCCCATAGCAGCCGATCAGTAGAATAGGACTAGTAGAGATATTGCCCATAGGCAGCCAATCAGTAGAATAGGACCAGTAGAGATAATGCCCATAGCAGGCAATCAGTAGAATAGGACCAGTAGAGAAATTGCCCACAGCAGCCAATCAGTAGAATAGGACCTGGAGAGATATTGCCCATAGCAGGAAATCAGTAGAATAGGACCGGTAGAGATATTGCCCATAGCAGCCAATCAGTAGAATAGGACCAGTAGAGATATTGCCCATAGGCAGTCAATTAGTAGAATAGGACCAGTAGAGATATTGCCCATAGCAGTCAATCAGTAGAATAGGACCAGTAGGGATATTGCCCATAGGCAGCCAATTAGTAGAATAGGACCAGTAGAGATATTGCTCATAGCAGCCAATCAGTAGAATAGAACCAGAAGGGATATTGCCCATAGCAGCCAATCAGTAGAATAGGACCAGTAGATATATTGCCCATAGCAGCCAATCAGCTTTGAAATAGCATTTATCAAGTACAGTCTATAAAATAATACGTAGGAGCTGATTGATTGCTATGGGCAACTTCTCCAATGGTTCACTACTCCACATTTTACACTGCTTGATACATAAACCCCTTAGTTAACAGGTGCTGGCGATGAAGTTCCACCATTAAATATTTCTAAACAAATAATTTAAGCATGTTAAATTTGTACAGGAACTGGTTTATAAATCCGAATGTTGTGGTATCATTTATAATTCTAATTTATCATGCAAAAATCAGGGGAGGTGTTTAATATTTATTTGCCAGCACAGTTTGTGCCAAACAGAGTGTTTAATATGACCATGCCGATTCCAATAATAGTAACACTTAGGGGTATATCTACTAAAGTGAGAGATTTAAAGTGAGAGCAACCAATCAGATTCTACTTAACATTTATCTACCACCTTCTAGAAGATAATAGCTAGAATCTGATTGGTAGCTATGGGCAACATCCCCACTTCTAAAAACTAAAAAATATTAGTAAATATACTCATTACTGTGTCATTTAATATTGTAGCATATAGGGCCTTATAGATGTGTCCTCATACAGCTGGCCTGAATGCGCCATGTGGAGCGGGATGCCTGGCGTGAGTGAGCCAGCAGGTCCCGACTCCACTAGCGCCATGTGTCTATTTGCATCTTTTTTTGCCCAAAAATGCAAAGCAATGTACAGTAATAGGACGCACCAGCAGACTATGATAATTAATTTGATATGCGACACTTGTACATCTGTGTACGCCTGAGTATGTATATGAACAGGGCCGAACTGGGACTAAAAATAGGCCCTGGCATTTAAAGAACATACAGGCCCACATTGGCGTCAGCATCTGGCTCCTGGCATAGACTCCTCCCCTTTGTATTCCTGACTCCTCCTTCTTCTTATGCTGCCCATCCACTAGAAGACAGGCAAAAAACTGCACGATTATGACATTGTAATTGTGCAGTCGTTTGTCAGTCTGTGCTGTGCCTTCACTGAACGTTCAGTCGTTCAGTGCAGGCACATCAATCATCTTCTAACATGCTCAACCTGACGTTATCGATATGATAGATGTCTAAAACGACCAGCGGGAGCGTGCATCACTGGTCGTTTTAGACATTTTAGTGAACAATTTGTAAACGATTAATGAATGATAACGATAGTTATCGTTCAATCGCTCAATTTAATCGCCTAGTGGATGGGCAGCATTAGTCTATGCTCTTACACATATACAGTAATTAATATTAGAACATACAAGTATATATCACTCTCTGTATTAAAATACACACAACAGAGCTCATCCTGCAGAGGATTCAAACATGTGCCATAGTCAGACAGTTGGTATTTGTTGGTTCTGTTAGGTAAAGCTGGCACTTCATTGGTGTAGGTTACACACAAATAAGGGAAGGCATTTTCCCAATTGACAAAGCCCTAGCTTAGCAGTTGTACAGGATTAGATAGTGTTGACTGTAGGAATTTTTTAGGGCAGGGGTTCTGAACTCAATGGACACATAGGTGCACACCCAAAGCAGAGCCATAACTACACATTTCAGTGCTCTGTGTACATAAAGAGCATTGGTGCCCCCCTCCACACCTTAAGGAGGGGAAGAGCTCGCCATAGGCACACTTCGAAAATAAACAGGGTGTAGTCTTGCTGGGAAAGAGCATGACCACACAATAGTACCTGCAATTCAAATTATGCCACACAGTAATGCCCCTTAGTCAAATATACTGCACAGTAGTGCCCCTTACCCATTATGCCACACACCGTAATGGCCTGTACACATTATGCCATACACCATAATGACCATTACACACATAGGCGAATCTAGATATTTGGTAATGGGCGGTTCCAGCAGGGCTCCCAAGACACTGGGCAGGCCCAGGTATGGTGGGAGTACATGACTACATCGGAGGACAGGGCAACTCCCTCTCATTTACAGCATGATTATAGTGTGAGCTACTGTGAGGCAGAGGTGTGAGTTGAGTTGTGTGTGGTTGCTGCATATTGGAGACATTGATTACACCTGTACGCCCATGCCCCTAAAGAGACTTGGGTACTTTGTACCCATCCTCCTGGGTCCCAGTTCCAACCCATCATCAGAACTTTTGTAACCTTGACAGTTTGCCACCGTCTGATGAACATTACGTAGGTAACGTTTTCTAGCTTCAACTCTAGTCCCTGCGATGTGTTATGCTGGGCATACACTATACAATTATCATGATGATCCGTCCTATATCAGCAGATCGCCCTGATAATTGTACTGTTTGTGTGGGTGACCAAGGGTAAAATATTGATTGGTCGGCATGCCGGATCAACTAGTATGCCCGTCCGATGCGATATTCTGTAAGTTAAATGTTGGCAAAATTGGGCAATGTATGCCCAACCACGGCCAACTGACAGACATTTCCCCTTTCCTTCACCGGGAAGGAACAGGGAAATGTCTCCTCCTCAGTGGCGGAGCGCAGATATCTCACAGTCACTGTAAAGATGTACTAAGCTCTGGGAAGTAATAAATTGGAAAGTGATAAACTACCAGCCAATCAGCTCCTAACTGTCACGTTACGGGCTGTGTTTGAAAAATGACAGTTAGGAGCTGATTGGTTGGTGGTTTATCACTCTCCACTTTATCCCTTTCCAGAGCTTAGTACATATGCCCCACAATGTATGCCCGCAATATCTGTTGGGTGTCAGGCTGCCAGATAAAATGTCTGTCGGTCTGACAGGCATTTTATCTGGCAGTGTATGCCCAGCATTAGGAATGAAGTAACTGCATAAGCGATATCTTCGCTCCTCTTTCGGGACTCCTGTGCATGCCTGGTCTGCTGACTACTCATGTGCAGTGGCCATTGCTGGGGTGGACCCGGGCTAACACCATCTTCAGATGGTGTAAGCTGCGGGAGCCAAACCATTGAATGCTTCATACTGCGGAGCTTGGTAAATCTAATAACTTTGCAGCCCCCGACGTAAATGGACCAAACACACTATATGGGGGTATATAGTGTGTTTGTCCACTTATGTGGTTACCTTGACAAAGGTCCATGTACCGGACTGAAATGTCGATGTGAAGTCTCTGATTATTCTCTATGTGATATAATACAATAAATGAATTCTGCATGAAGACTGGTGAGTGTACCTCTGGGTATTACATATATATGTATGTATGTATATATGTATGTATGTATGGGTTCAGTACAGCCACTGGTTCAAATCCCGACTCCGGAAGGCCGACTATTGAAAATCCAGACGCCGGCTGATAAGTACTGACACTGGCGTCCCGACCGACATGGTATCCTAACAACTTCTTTCCCCAGTATCTAACCCTAACCCTCCCCCTTAGTGCAATGATTTTCAACTCGAGGCACACTACACAAGTTTTTAAAACACCATCCGGCGATGCAGCGTGCGTGACCAATGAAAAAACATACACATTGGCTCCCACATAAAAAAATACACATTGGCCTCTTCAGGAATAAAACTCACTACATTGGCCTCCTCAGGAATAAAACTCACTACATTGGCCTCCTCAGGAATAAAACTCACTACATCGGCGTCCTCAGAAATAAAACTCACTACATTGGCCTCCTCAGGAATAAAACTCACTACATTGGCCTCCTCAGGAATAAAACTCACTACATTGGCCTCCTCAGAAATAAAACTCACTACATCGGCCTCCTCAGGAACAAAACTCACTAAATTGGCCTCCTCAGAAATAAAACTCACTACATTGGCCTCCTCAGGAATAAAAGTCACTACATCGGCCTCCTCAGGAACAAAACTCACTACATCGGCCTCCTCTGGAATAAAACTCACTACATCGGCCTCCTCAGGAACAAAACTCACTACATCGGCCTCCTCAGGAATAAAACTCACTACATTGGCCTCCTCAGGAATAAAACTCACTACATTGGCCTCCTCAGGAACAAAACTCACTACATCGGCCTCCTCAGAAATAAAACTCACTACATCGGCGTCCTCAAAAATAAAACTCACTACATTGGCCTCCTCTGGAATAAAACTCACTACATCGGCCTCCTGAGGAACAAAACTCACTACATCGGCCTCCTCAGGAATAAAACTCACTACATTGGCCTCCTCAGGAATAAAACTCACTACATCGGCCTCCTCAGGAATAAAACTCACTACATCGGCCTCCTCAGGAATAAAACTCACTACATCGGCATCCTCAGGAATAAAACTCACTACATTGGCCTCCTCAGAAAAAAAAAAGCACTACATTGGCCTCCATGGGATTAAAACACATTACAGTACAAGTGCGCTGAGCTGACCGCCACGGCACACTTGACAACCATTCAAAGCACACTAGTGTGCCACGGTACAGTGGTTAGAAAACACTGCCCTAGTGCCTAACCCTAATCCCTAACCACACTACCTATCTTCGGGATGCCGGCGGTCCATACTGAACTTATCCATATATTACATATAATTTTATTAGTATGGATAAGTGTATGGACACAGCTTTAAATATTGGTCCATAATCCATATAGATTAATGTGTGTCATTGTGTTATTTAAAAAAACAACCAAATTAAACTTTCCCACAGGACGAAGGCAGATGGTCCATCATTTGATTTTACACTAAAGGCGCACATCCACTAGACGATATTAATGAGAGATTGCACGATCATGACATCGTAATCGTGCAATCCCTCATTAATCGAGCACAAATCGCGTACCAAAATGTCGGAAACGACCAGCGATGCGCGCTCCCGCTGGTCGTTTCCGACATCAAGCATCACCCGAACATGCCGGTCAATCTGCCGGTAATGACAGATTGACCATGTTTGGGGAGGGGGCAGGGGATGGGGAACGACGGCACGATTACGATGTCGTAATCGTACTGTCTTTCCCTAGTCGCCTAGTGAATGTGCGGCTTACAGCAAAGCATTTCTAATAGGGATGGGTGTAATTAAAAAAAGTCCATTATTGTTCAGCCTTCAGTGGACCTAGGGCCTGATTCAGAGCCGGACGCAATTAGTGCTCGCTCGTCCAGAAAATAGGGGTGGCTATTCAAATGAACCGTTCGCTCTGTGCGGTCTGTTCACGCCTCTAGGTCTGAACGAGCGTACAAAACTTGCGGTCGTTTTTTAGCAAACTACGCCCCCTGGCCGCTCGCATCCTACGTTATGTCCGCTATTTATTAGATTAATCGAGTACATCGAACAGGATATGAACTGCTCGCTATTCTTGTGGTTGTTTTTTTCAACCTCTATTTTGCGAGCAGTTCTGAGTTAAAAAAAAACAAGTGACGTGGTCAATGACGCTGCTGTATTAATTATGCACACCCATAAAACGCCCGTTTTGACCTTTAAGCACGCCTGCGTTCTGATCTCCACTCCCCGTTTTCAAGCACCTTCCCCTGTTACCACCCACATACGCCTCATTCTGTCACTCAAAATAGCAGGCACTCGCTATATTGCGTACAAACGATTTTCAGCCACACTGACTGGTTCGCGCATGCGTACTAAAAACAGTACGCATGCGCAGATGTGCGAACATCGCTCGGAACGAGCGTACTGCCGCTAGTGAGTGGCTCTGAATGAGGGCCCTAATGTGTGATTACCTCCTCTCCAGCTGAGGGCCTTAAAATCTGAAAGTAAAGTCACGTACTCACTGGACGATAAATTGGACGATATGAACAATAATAACATTATCGTTCATCGCCTTCAATATCGTCCAGTGTGTATGCAAGATATCGTTAACGATGAGCACTCCTACAGATCATTAACAATGTCTTTCATCACCCGAACATGCAGGGCAACCTGATGATATCGTCAGGTTGTGCATGTTCAGGGATGAGGTGTACCCTCACTGAACGATATCGTTATCAATATCGTTCAGTGTGTTGCTCAATGTTGTTAACGACATTGAGCCCAGCAGTGCAGGGGAAACACTAGATGATATCGATTATGGAGCATATCATCCAGTGTCTATGCGGTTTTACACTCTGTATATAAAATGCAGAAGCATCATGAAAAGTGAATACAATTTTATTTTTACAAGTAATGAAGATAATAATTGATAACAGACAAATTTAAAATGTGTAAGGTAAATACAATTATATATTTAGCTGTGTCTTTGCCTATAAAATCAAAATATACATATTCATACACACACACTATATATACAGTATATACACACTTACATATATATACTGTTCATATATATGTTAGGGGTGAGCGGGTTCGGATTTCTGAAATCCGAACCCCCCCGAGCCCCCCCGATCCGAGGCCGATCCGAGTCAGGCTCGACTTTTCCCGCCTGACTCGGATCTGAAATCGAGGCAAAACGTCATCTTCCCGCCTTCCGGGTCTCGCGGGTTTGGATCCTATATAAGGTACCCGCGTCGGCGCCATTTTCTCACTCGGCTGTGGACAGTGAAGAGGGAGGGTGGGAGTTAGGGCTGGCTGGGCTGTGTAGTGTAGTGTAGTGTTGTAGTGTAGTGTAGTGTAGTGCAGTGTAGTGTTGTGCTGTGCTGTGCTGCGCTGTGCTGCTGTTGTCCATAGGGGCTGTGTCCACTACTTCAAAGTCCATAGGGGCTGGCTGGACTGTGTTGTGCAGTCAGTTGTCCATAGGGGCTGTGTCCACTCCAAAGTCCTGTGCAGTGTCCCAGTCCTAAAGGGGTGCAGTAGTGTTGTCCAGGGGGTGCTCTGTCTGTCAGGGGTGCTCCCCCCAAGTGCTAAAAAAATATATTTTTTCTGTGTTTGTGAATTGTGTGCACTGTGGCTGCGCGTGCATCAACAAAGGAGCAGCGCCAAGCGTGCGCCTGTGTCCCTTAAGTAAAAGGTTGGCTGGCTTGTCCGTTAAAGGGAGCTGTAACCCCCAAAGGGCACTCCAAACAAAATAAAAATATATATTTTTTTGTGTTTGTGAATCGTGTGCGCAGTAGCCGCATGTGCATCAACAAAGTAGTGCCAAGCGTGCGCCTGTGTCCCATAAATAAAGGGCCGGCTGGATTGACCGCTAAAGGGTGCTGTAACCCCCAAAGTACACTCCAAACAAAATAAAAAAATATTTTCTGTGTTTGTGAATTGTGTGCGCAGTAGCCGCACGTGCATCAACAAAGTAGTGCCAAGCGTGCGCCTGTGTCATAAGTAAAGGGCCGGCTGGCTTGTCCGTTAAAGGGTGCTGTAACCCCAAAGTACACTCCAAACAAAATAAAAAAATATTTTCTGTGTTTGTGAATTGTGTGCGCAGTAGCCGCACGTGCATTAACAAAGTAGTGCCAAGCGTGCGCCTGTGTCCCATAAGTAAAACGCCAGTTGGCTTGTCCGTTAAAGGGTGCTGTAACCCCCAAAGGGCACTGAAAACAAAATAAAAACAATATATTTTCTGTGCTTGTGAATTGTGTGCGCAGTAGCCGCACGTGCATCAACAAAGTAGTGACAAGCGTGCGCCTGTGTCATAAGTAAAGGGCCGGCTGTCTTGTCCATTAAAGGGTGCTGTAACCCCCAAAGTACACTCCAAACAAAATAAAAAAATATTTTCTGTGTTTGTGAATTGTGTGCGCAGTAGCCGCACGTGCATCAACAAAGTAGTGCCAAGCCTGCGCCTGTGTCCCATAAATAAAGGGCTGGCTGGATTGACCGCTAACGGGTGCTGTAACCCCCAAAGGGCACTCCAATCAAAATAAAAAAATATATTTTTTTGTGTTTGTGAATTGTGTGCGCAGTAGCCGCACGTGCATCAACAAAGTAGTGCCAAGCGTGCGCCTGTAAAGGTCCTGTAAAGGGCCGTGCACATAAGTAAAGGGCCGGCTGGCTCATTTCTTAAAGGGTGGTGTAACCCACAAAGTGCACTAGTCTCCAACAAAAATAAAAAAATATTTTTTGTGTTTGTGTGCGCCTTAGCCGCACGTATATATATCAATATAACATAAATGGCGGACCAAACTTTCTCCGATAAAAATAAAATAGGGAAAGATCAAGATCCACTTCCTCCTAGTGCTGAAGCTGCTCCCACTAGTCATGACATAGACAATAACATGCCATTAACGTCGTCTGCCAAGGCCGATGCCCAATGTCATAGTAGAGGGCACATACAATCCCAAATGACAAAGTTCGGGAAAATGACCTTGAAAAAAACATTTAAATCATCTGAAGAGAAACGTAAAATTGCCAATATGCCTTTTACGACACGGAGTGGCAAGGAATGGCTAATGTCTTTCCCTATGTTCATGACTAGTGGTTCAGCTTCACATGACGATGGAAACCCTCCTCCCACTAAAAAAATCAAACGAGTTAAGCTGGCAAAAGCACAGCGAAGAACTGTGCGCTCTAAGAAGATATCACAAATCCCCAAAGAGAGTCCAAGTGTGGTGGTGGTTGCGATGCCTGACCTTCCCAGCACTGGACGGGAAGAGGTGGCTCTTTCCACCATTTGCACGCCCCCTGCAAGTGCTGAAAGGAGCACCCACAGTCCACTTGCTGATATGCAAATTGAAGATGTCACTGTTGAAGTACAACAGGATGAGGATACTGGTGTAGCTGGCGCTGAGGAGGAAGTTGGCTAGGAGGATTCTGATGGTGATGTGGTTTGTTTAAATCAGGCTCCGGGGGAGAAAGTTGTTGTCGGTGGGATGAAAAAGCCCATCACGGTCATGCCTGGGCAGAAGACCAAACATTCCACCTCTTTGGTCAGGCAATATTTCTATCCAAATCCGGACAACAACTGTCTTGCCATATGTACCATATGTAAAGGTGGAATAAGTAGGGGTAGGGACGTTAACCACCTAGGAACATCCTCCCTTATACGTCACCTGCAGCGCGTTCATAAAAAGTTACTGTCAAGTTCAGAAACTTTGGCTAAGACCGTAAGCAGTCCAGCGACACCTAAATCCCGTTGTCTTGTTGTATCCAAGCGCCTGCAAACCACACCGTCAACTCCCTCCTCGTCAATTTCCTCCTTAGTCAGGATCGGAAGTAGTCCTGCAGGCCATGTCACTGGCATGACTGACTCTCCTATCCGGGATTCCTCTGGAGGATCCTGCATTGCTATGCCTCCTGCTGCCGCTGCTGCTGTTGCTGCTGTTGGGAGTCGTTCATAATCCCAGAGAGGAAGTAGGAACACCACTACTTTTACTAAACAATTGACCCTCCAACAGTCCTTAGCGAGGAAGATGAAGTACGACAGCAGTCATCCTGATGCAAAACGTATAGCTGAGGCCTTGACTGCTATGTTGGTGTTAGACGTGCGTCCGCTATCTGCCATTAGTGCAGTGGGATTTTGACAATTGATGGAGGTAGTGTCCCCGGTTCCAAATCCCGTCTAGATTCCACTTCACTAGGCAGGCGATACCGAGACTGTACAGAAACGTCAGAAAAAGTGTCCTCAGTGTCCTGAAAAATGCCGTTGTACCCAATGTCCACTTAACCACGGACATGTGGACAAGTGGAACAGGGCAGACTAAGGACTATATGATTGTGACAGCCCACTGGGTAGATGTATCACCTTACGCAGCAACAGCAGCAGCGTCACCAGTAGCAGCATCTCAGAAACGCCAGCTCATTCCAAGGAAGGCTACGCTGTGTATCACCGGTTTCAGTAAGAGGCACACCGCCGACAACCTCTTAGAGAAACTGAGGGAAATTATCGCCCAGTGGCTTACCCCACTTAGACTCTCTTGGGGATTTGTGATATCTGACAACGCCACCAATATTGTGCGGGCAATACATCTGGGCAAATTCCAGCACGTCCAATGTTTTGCTCACACAATAAACTTGGTGGTGCAGAATTTTCTGAAAAGCAACAGGGGCGTGCAGGAGACGCTTTGGGTGGCCCAAAAAATTTCTGGCCACTTTCGCCATTCATCGACTGCGTGCCGAAGACTGGAGCTCCAGCAAACACTCTTGAACCTGCCCTGCCATCACCTGAAGCAAGAGGTTGTGACGCGGTGGAACTCAACCCTCTATATGCTTCAGAGGATGGAGGAGCAGCAAAAGGCCATTCAAGCCTATACATCCACCTATGACATAGGCAAAGGAGGGGGTATGCACCTGACTCAAGCGCAGTGGAGAATGATTTCCGTGTTGTGCAAGGTTCTCCAGCCCTTCGAACTTGCCACACGTGAAGTCAGTTCAGACACTGCCAGCTTGAGTCAGGTCTTTCCCCTAATCAGGCTTTTGCAGAAGCAGCTGGAGAAAGTGAAGGAGCAGCTAAGACAGAGCGATTCCGCTCAGCATGTGATACTTGTGGATGAAGCCCTTCATTCGCTTTGCCAGGATTCCAGGGTGGTCAATCTGTTGAAATCAGACCACTAAATTTTGGCCACCGTGCTCGATCCTAGGTTTAAAGCCTATGTGGTGTCTCTCTTTCCGGCCGACACAAGCCTGCAGAGGTGCAAAGACCTGCTGGTGAACACACTGTCAGCTGAAGCAGAACGTGACACGTCAACAGCTCCTTCTTCATTTTCTCCCGCAACTGGAGTTGCCAGGAAAAAACTTAGCTATCCTAAGCAACCCGCTGGCGGTGATGCAGGGCAGGCAGGACCAAGTTTGGACATCTGGTCCAGACTGAAGGACCTGGCAACAATTTCTGACATGTCTACTGTCACCATTGACAGAATGGTGGAGGATTACATCGGTGACAGCATCCAAGTAGGCATGTCAGACAGTTCATACCTGTACTGGCAGGAAAAAGATTTGGAGGCCCCTGTACAAACTGGCTCTATTTTACCTGAGTTGCCCCCCCTCCAGTGTGTACTCCGAAAGAGTGTTTAGTGCAGCCGGGAACCTTGTCAGCGAAAGGCGTAGGAGGTTGCTTCCACAAAATGTGGAGAAGATGATGTTCACAAAAATGAATTATCATCTCTTCCAGGGAGACCAGCCTCCAGAACGTACAGAGGGACCTGTGGTGGTGGATTCCAGTGGGGACGAGTTAATACTCTGTGAGGATGAGGATGTACACAACACTGAAGAGGGTGAGGAATCGGTGGATGAGGAGGATGAGGATGACATCTTGCCTCCGTAGAGCCAGTTTGTGCAGGGACAGATTAATTGCCAGCTTGTTTTGTGGGGGCCCAAACGAACCAATCATTTCAGCCACAGTCGTGTGGCAGACCCTGGCGCTGAAATGATTGCTTTGTTAAAGTGTGCATGTCCTGTTTATACAACATAAGGGTGGGTGGGAGGGCCCAAGGACAATTCCATCTTGCACCTCTTTTATTTCTTTGCATTTTGTACAGTTTGGGGCCTAGTTTTTCAAACTGCCATCCTGTCTGCCACTGCAGTATCACTCCTAGATGGGTCACGTGTTTGTGCCGTCCACTCATGTCGCTTAGCATAGTCATCCAGCTACCTTGGTGCAACCTTTTGGACATAAAAACACTATTGTGAGGTGTGAGGTGTTCAGAATAGACTGGAAATTAGTGGAAATTAAGGTTATTGAGGTTAATAATAGCATAGGAGCAGAAAAACCAACACATTCTGTGATTTAGCTGTTTTTATACTTTTTAAAAAAAAAATACAGATCCAAAACACAAAACCCAGAACCCAATACACGGAAGGGTGGTTTTGGCAAAACCAATCCAGATCCAAAACACGAAGAAAGATCCAGATCCAAAACCAAAACACAAAACACGAAAAGTGGCCGGTGCACACCCCTAATAAATATATATATATATATATATATACATACATATATATATATATATATATATATATATGTTATACATACATATACTTATTATATACATATATACATACAGTATATATATATATATATATATGTATATATATATACACACTTATATACATGCACATATACATTTATACAGTATATATACACATATAACTAAGCAGTTGCAAGGGGGTTCCAACCTCAGCACCTTACCTGCAGGTTGGTGCTGCTATGATCATCGGACGGGCATGCTCCTGTGATCATAGGGAAGCACTGGTTTGATCAGGAGGGGGGCTGTTATTGTCGCAGGGGGGGTCGGGCACGCGCGCGGGGGAGGGTTTGCACCCGTGGGGAGGGTGGCTGTTTTGATGGGGGGGCACCGCATGGGGTCCTCTTGTGATCGCAGGGGAGGGGAGTTGATGCTCTTGTGATCGTGGGAGGGAGCACCTGTGATCATGTGCCGAGCGCAGAGGAGCAGTAGCTCCGCCTCCAGTCGACCATGGTTTACAGACAATAGACATTTTTTTACATTTGCACTATGTGGCGGCGGCCATTTTGGGGGGGATTTTTCTGTGTGGTGTGGAGAGAGACATACTCGTCAGGCATCTCAGCAGCTGGACCAGCCCATCTTGGCATCGGCCCTTCTGGCATTTGCCAGAACTGCCAGATGGCCAGTCCGACCCTGTATATGAAGCACAAGGGAACTTGGAGTGGATATAAGCTGTGGCTGCTGCATTGTAACGCTTTGTATACAGATTCAGAGACTCAGTCACACACAGATATACAAGGGTCCAGGGAGTACATGCAGTCAGGGTCCTGAGATTGGATATAAAAATGATTAGAATAATATAAAGAAGATATTTATAACTTATACATTGTAATAATTTTTATAGTTAACACTCACCAGCTCTGTGGAGCTCCCTGGGACTGAAGTGAGATGAGAGATGAGGCAGCAACAACTCAGCCTTGCTTCTGTATAGTCAGACTCTGCTTGCAGAGCTGGGGGTGGTGCCACAAAATGGGCAGTAAGCTGCACAGAAAGAGAGCTAATAGAGGCATGCCTCTGAGTATGGGGCAGTGTGTTTTGAGCACTGATTGACACCTTGGATGAGTCATGTGATCAGGAAGTGCCCTGCAGTGTTTAGAAATCGGAGCAGAGTGAGCAGCAGCAAGAAAAGACACAGTGATGAAGGAGACTCAATGGACACTGAAGCTAAGTGTAGTGAGGGGAGAGTTACAGTGAGTAGGGGGTGAGACAGGCTCCCAGCACTCAGACCCATCTCCATGTGTGCCTCCCCAACCATTGACCTCACCGCACGTCACTGCAAGTGTCACATATCAAAATTACTCAGCACAGTCTCCAGGCGTGTCCTAGTTGCATCGCATTGCATTTTCAAACAAAAAATATGCCCGGCACTAGCAGAGTCATACGGGTTCTGGCGCATCAAGAGGGGCTGTTTGGCGCAACTGCAACAAGAATGTATGAGGACACATCTGTATGTAATAACCTGCAAAATGCAATCGCAGGTGTGAGTCCGTTGAGTTCAGTGGTGGTTCCAGGGGTGGGGCTGCAGCACTGTCTAAAAATCAAATAGGGAGCCACACCAACTGCCAGTGAGTCCTGGCTGGTATGTTTGGTAGTTTTTAGGGTGGCAGTTGGTGTGACTTCCCTATTTGAATTTTGGACTGCGCTGCAGCCTCAGCTCTGGACCCGCTACTGGTTGAGTCTCACCAAATCTTTAAAGCCTTACTTAATATTGCCTACACAAGATTGCCTCTTCAAAACACCGTACCACCTCTTTGGTATTAAGGTTGGCATGCTAAAAATACGTGAGGATCTGCATAGGTTCATATGGGCGCGTTCGCTTTCTGAGAATATGCAGAGCAAAACCATACAAAATATGCTGCGCAAACTGGCGTATAACCGACTTTAGATCAGCCAGTAGGTTGCTCTCATTTTATGTCAGACAGCAGTGTTTATGGGGTCTGATTCCGACACGGTGGGTAATGCATATATAACAGCATGCTCTCATGGTTCGCAGTAGCTAAATTATGCTAACGCACCGGGTGGCAGATTTTGTATTGAGACGCCCATCGGAGCCCTCGTATTTGCCTGAAACTGCAAACACAAGCGCAGCACTGTACACAGATCCTCAAAACATCGACAGCTCGAGTAAGTCTAAGATCACTTAGAATAGCTGTGGTAATTGAGACGCTGGGCTCGTTCTGTGCATGCGCAAGTGCAGACGCTGGCTAGTACACGCCCAGGAAACAGCCCCGACACGCCTGTGTTTTGGCCGGTACTCCCCGTAATCACTCACATAATGGTCTCTTCCTGTCAATTAATTGCGAGTGAATCCTCACAGCGCGCGTAATAGCAATTCATTCAAAGTGCGTGCGCAGTGCAGCTGGGACGCATGTGCTGACCACTGATAAACGCGTGAACATCGGAAAAGCATTCAGTTCTGAATGAGGCCCATTGGTCCTGCAGTTGGTGAACTGTAGCATATCTTTCTATATGTTCTGATGTATTGGAGTATATCTAGCTCTCGTTCAGATGAACATTGGATCTGATTCAGAGCCGCTCGTAAGCGGCCGCTCGTTCGTTCCGAGTGATGTTTGCCCAACTGCGCATGCGTACGGATCGTAATATGCATGCGCGAACCAGTCAGTGCGGCCGAAAATCGTTTGTTCGCTAAATAGCGAATGCCTGCTAATATGAGTGACAGGAGGAGGCATATGTGGGTGGTAACAGGGGAAGGTGCTTGAAAACGGGGAGTGGAGATCCGAACGCAGGCGTGCTTAAAGGTCAAAACGGGCGTTTTATGGGTGTGCATAATTAATACAGCAGGGTCATTGACCACGTCACTGGGTTATTTTATAGTCAGAACTGCTTGCAAGATTGCGGTAGGAAAAACCAACCACAAGAATAGCGAGCAGTTCTTACGCTGGTCGATGTACTCGATTAATCTAATAAATAGCGGACATGACATAGGATGCGAGCGGCCAGGGGGCGTAGTTATCCAAAGAACGACCGCAAGTTTTGTTCGCTCGTTCAGACCTAGAGGCGTGAACAGACCGCAAAGAGCGAACGGTTCATTTGAATAGCCACCCCTTTTTACTGAACGATCGACCGCAAATAGCGTCCGGCTCTGAATGAGGTCCTTTGTGTGACATGAAATAGCATCACTTCTACCGGTGCACACAGGAGTAGCTATTTTAGATATCCCACATCACAGGTACTGTTCTCACATTAGTGTCATCCTTGGAAATAATCTGTCATTTTAATATTGTGTCTTTCTAATATTGTGTTTAGGTACTGGAGTATTATTAACAAGCTGTGTTTGAATAATGGCAGTTAGGAGCCGATTGGTTGGTACTTTATCATTCTCCACTTTATCACTTTCCAAGGCTTAGTACGTCTCCCTCCGTGTGTCTTATGTTGTGCATGTCTGCCATTGAAATAATTATTATATAGGAACAAAATGAATTACTCATTTCTCTGCCCAGCACCAATTACAGTGGCAGAAGAGTAGATCGTTTTGAGTAAGATTATGACCTTCAGCTATGAATAGAAATAGAAGAGATTACAGTTATATTCCTAAATCATCGATAGCTCACAGACTTATTGTATTGTTTATGTGATGTTTACTAGTACTTACACTCACTGCATAGGCAAACGCAGGGGGGTTTCCGTCTGCCTGCAAACCCCCCTCCCCAGGCAAACACCATGACCACAATAGAAATAGTAATATAATAGAATGTTACTAGTGCTGCATGTTCTTCTCAGTATCACAAATGAAATAATTAGCACCACCTGTGGATCTTTTAACATGTATCATCCAGTAATAATTAACCTCTGCATCAACTAGAAGATCTGGAAAACATGCACTGTTAGGGATGCACTGCTATAGAGACCAATATGTACTTACACAATATGTCCAGGGCAGTGCTAGGTTCTTCTGCTGCTCCTCCAGGCTCCCTGACTTGCTCCAATAGTCTGGAATGGTGCCTACTTCCAAAATAAATACGTTCAGCTCAGGCAGGATGGCTCCTACTGGCGCATCTAATAGGTTACTGTGATCACTGGTCCTGTATATGCTGGAATTAATACACACAATACACTTTGTATGACACTTATTAAAGCTGGTTAAGTACTAATTCTGCCCTCTTCATTGACTGGCCACACTCGCTCTAAAATTAAGCATTTGGAAACCCCCCTCTGGAAATCTTGCGTTTGCCAGTGCACTGGGCCTAATTCAGACCCGATCGCGAGCGCTGAGCGCTTGCAAGCGGCTCGATGTTGGCCCAGTGCACATGCGCACGAGGGAGCCATGCGCGAGACCCGTCGCTATGGGTCTCGCTACAAAGGGGACGTGCTGTCGATGGTGAGTGACAGCACGCCCCCTTTGGTGGACGTACCAGGGGCGTTGCTGCCCAGACGGAGGTGTTCCCATGGGAACGCCTACCGTCTGGGCCCGGCCCCACTGACATCACAAGTGATGTCAGTGGGAGTGGTCTCGGCTCTGAGATCCTACCACAAGGGTCTCGTCACAAGCCCGATGGTCGCGATGGTCTTGACCATCGCGATCATCTTTTTGGCCGCTCGCTATAGCTGCCAGGAGGCCGCTCTAAAATTAGGAAGGATGGCCCTGATTCAGAGCGAGCGATCCACAGCTCCATTGTAAGTAGATTGAAATTGTTTATTTTCCTACTGTTGAGTCAGAACTGGGTTAGGTGCCAAATAGTATTCATTACTAGGGCAAAATTTTCTAAGCGGCGGGTTCTAAACCCTGGCGGTTTGGCGGCGGATTTGCTTTCCGCTGCAAAACCGCCGTAAAATCACATTTTAGAATAGAATAGAACAGGGCTGTCATTTAGAAACCGCCACAAAACCGCCACCAAACCCCCGGGATTTAGGACCTCATTCAGAGTCGGTCGAAGCGGCCGCATGGTCGTACGCCACCGATGTTCGCTGTACTGCGCATGCGTAAAGTTCGCAATGCGCATGCACAAACTAGCCGCTACGATCAGAAATTTCTCTCTCCTTGAACACAGCCAGGTCGGTAGTTTGAGTGACAGATTGAGGCGTTTGTGGGTGGTAACAGGGGAAGGTGCTTGAATACAGGGGAGTGGAGATCCGAACGAAGGTGTGCCTAATTATGCGAACGGTGTTTTATGGGAGTGCATACGGTTTATGGGAGTGCATAATTAACAAAGTAGCGTCATGGCACATGTGACATGGGAGGTTTTTACACTGACATGATCGTAAAGCTTAAGAGAGGGTATGGTCAACCTTAAGCTCTACGACCAGTTCCGATGGTTCCCGATGGTCTCGATTAATCCTTATATGCCCGGAGATGACGTGCAATGAGTACGAGAAGGGGGCGTATTTTTTTGAATTCCGGCCGCTTCCTCCCCTTGGTCGGCCAGCTACCGATCCGAACTTAGGGACGCAACTTGCGAGGGAATCATTTGCATATCCGGCCCCTTTTCCCATACGACCGTGCGGCCGATTCGACCGACTCTGAATGAGGTCCTTAGAACCCACAATCAAATCACCACCAAACCGCCGGAGTTTAGAACCCGCTGCTAAGTAACTTTTGCCCCTTGTCTCTTTAATCTATTTACATATATTGCTGGTATTGAAACACTTGTATTGCTTTATCCAGCAGTGCAGATACTGTATGAGTCACATGGTTTGAATACAATCTCTATTGCCAGACGTTGGCACTGTCACCGCATCTGCGAATAGAGAATTTCCCTATTTGGCTGCTGTCGTTTGTACTGCTAACTCTACTACATGCTTCTTGCCTGTGTATCTGTCTGTGGCTGGTTAATTGTCCCCAAATGGCTGCTAACTAGGGGATTATTAGCTGTTCTTAGGCTAGTCATTGTCACTGATGGAACCAGGAGCCCCATGATCACTATACATGCCCGTCATCAGGCTGACATAAGTTTCGCTGTTCCAGCTTGCTCAGAAGCAAGAGTTGTCTTACAAGGGGTTGTCGTCACTAACCCGGCAGTTGTGATGCCAGTGCTCAGAATGCTGGCGCTGGACCCCGACACCAGTCAGAATCCTGACACTGGCATCCAGACCACCGACATCCCCACCGTAAGTAGTCATGATAGGGGGAGGGTTAGGCACTAGGGGGAGGGTTAGGGTTAAACAATAGGGAGGGAGGGATAGGTCTAGGCTGCAGGGGAGAGGTTAGGTTTAGGCTGCAGGGGAGAGGTTAGGTTTAGGCAGAGGGGAGGGAGGGTTAGGGTAGGGGTAGGATACTGACCGACAGGTGTCAATATCCTAACCCTGTTGGGATGCGGGTGATTCTGACCACTGGGATCCCGAGCGCTGGAATCCTGTACCCGACCCCTTACAAGAACCATCATCTATATTTCTCTTCCTATTTTATTAGAACACTTATAACACCAGAGCCTGTAGATTACTGCAGACAGCATGGGTTCTTCATTAGGGTGTTTCTACATCTTTAATACTTCTAGTACTTTCTTAAAGAATAGGAGCAGGTACAGGATAGTGGGCATAGTAGATGGCCCTAGTAGTGCTATCTATACTCCAACAAGGATGTCTGCCCTGGTAGAGATACTTCCTGGATAGTGGGCAGTACATTTACATCCAGAGGTTGCCGTGTGCTTATAGCAAGGTTACATTATGCCTTTATAATGAGTGTCGGGCTGGTAGCTGCTGTATTGCCCCTTACAGGTCTGTGTCAGTAGGTCAGTGGTACTTCTGCGCTGTCCTGGTGGTGCTGACATACAGTCTGGGCTGATTCCAAGTTACAGGCTAGTCGACCACAATCGCACCTGCACTGTGTGCAAGAAACTAATTGCAGATATTCGCTAAATTCAAAGTTGTACGCATTAATGCCCTACCCTCCAACACGATCCCTTCCATCAGGTACAAGATGCTCTGCTCCTGGACTTCCCACCTAATTAATGATTGCAGTCAACTGTGTTGAGCAAGTTAATAGATGAGACAGGTATTTCACCACAGGTGGCTGCAATCAGGGGTGCCGAGAGGGGGGTACTATTTACCTGAGCCTGGGCTTCCAGAGGGGCCTGGCGGTGGCCCAGGTCCGGCGCCGCCTCCCTCCCTCCTCCCACCCACACAGCAGCCCAGCACACAGCAGGTACTGGGCTGCAGTGGGAGAATACTCAAAGCCGCAGCAGTCTCCTATGCCTGTGGGGGAGGAACGATCACACTGATTGCTCTCTCCTCTGGCTTTTTGCTGGAGGAGCTTACAGCGCCCCCCTCCCCAGCTAGGCGGCACTGCGAAAGTGATGTTTCTTTTTATATTTTAGCTCAAGGGGGCGTGGCTATGCCTCCCGCAATTAGGCCACGCCACCTCTTCACCTGGGCCCGACAGGGCTCTCTACACCCCTGGCTGCAATCATACATTAGGTGGGAAGTCTAGGAGCACAAGATTTTTTACCTAATGGAATGGGTCATATTGGAGGGTCTGTAATGCTCACTGCCCCTATCCATAAGGCTGCCAAAGTAACTGTGCATAAAAAGAATTGTAATATATATTTCAGTTTTGAGCAGTAATGATTGCATAGTGCATCTGCATCTATTTGTTCTATGTGAAATAATATAAGTCTCCGCAAGATCGCACCTCTCATTACATTAGGGTGTACAGGCTAGAGCCACTCCTTTTGTATATGGCAAAGTACAGTAACTGTCATCATTATCCGCAGCGCCATACAAAGTACAGAAATAGTATGAACAAGACATAAGAAAAGTGCCTTACAGTACAGAACACTGCAGGACATGGACAAGGTCTATAACTATTGTTACATCAGTTGTCATAGTACCCAAATAAGCAGCAGGGTGACAGAAGGAAAAGCACATGAGGGTGGAGGGCCCTGCTCATGAGTGGTTACAGTTGTTATATCCTGATTAAACCTTGGTACAATCCTGCCTATAAACCTTTTGACAATCCTGCCTATAAACCTCTAAACACAGATGGCTCTAAGTAGCGATATGACCAGTCGCACACCCCAATAAATGCTCTCAGACTTTGGCACTTGTGGTCCAACGCACAAAAGTTATTATTCAAGAAAAGTACAGATAGTTACACTCTGTGATCTAATATAATAAGCGCAAATAAATTTATACAATGACTAGGTACAGTTGATATACATACGCATAAAACAGTGATTAAACTTCAAAATACAACCATACAATGAGAGAGAGAGAGAGAGAGAGAGAGAGAGAGAGAGAGAGAGAGAGAGATAAATGTCTGCTGAGAGCACATGTCCAAGATGGCTGTTGAGGGTGTGTATGTGTGGGGGTGTGTGTGTGGGGGGTTGGGAATGATACATGCCCTATTGTCCAAACCGCATGGTCTCTAGACAAACTCCATTTTGAAAACTCACATTATGTTGTAACTCTGTAAATCATATATCCATTAATGATCACAATTCTAATAACTACAACAACCTATTTGTACTATACAACAACAAAACTGGGTAGAATTATAACTATAATCACAAGACTATTAATTCACAACTTCCATGAATCAAGCACATGTTTCAATGGGGGGAGGGGAGTATCACATGTAATGCCATTGTCTAACCCACTTGCTGGTAACCATCTTTAACAAAAACTGCAGTCTCTATCTTACACACGGTTATTACTTATACCATTCAAAGCTGTCATTAACTAAACTTCCATGATATAACACTGATACCAGCCTATGATTACATTCATGATACTATACAAACTTATTCAGATAGTAAGCACCATATAGTAGCCTAAATACCAGTACTCACAGTACACAATTCTATCATAACACTGAAATAACACCAAACCTATGCCAGTCTTATAGCCATGATCACACTACTAGTAATTCACCATTCCAATGAATCAAGTACTTGGTTCCAGGCCCTAACACAGCTCACCAGCAGATCTCAAGCAATTATATCAACCAGCACCAATCATTACAAATACCATAGTTCTGTTTCACATATTACAAAAACTCCATAATCAATCCCTTACCTGCATACTGATAATACAACCAGTATAAACAGACAATTGTACACTGCAGCGTGGATGATAATCTTACAGGCTAGATCACACTATATAATCCACTGTATGCTAACACAGACTTATGAATTCCTCTAACTACAAACTTGTTACATACAATCTTCATAAGCTACATTACAGATTAACACACAAATAGCTACAGATACCCAAATAGACTAACTACTGTACAGTTTAACAACAATATACTTAGCCATATTCCAGGAGTACAAAGTCCCATTTTTGGTTGTCTTGTGAGAGGAAGACCTCTCTCTTCCAGTTCCCTGCTCCAAGTGTGTCCGCTAGCATGTGTGTTCTCAGTCTATTTCTCTGTGAGTGTCCCCAGTGTGAATGCCATACTCCTGCCCCTCACCTGTGAGGCCATTTCCATAAAAGGGCTTCCCAAACCTCCACCTTGAAACTCCTGTCCCAACAGTGTGAGAGCAGGTCACTGGTATACAAATGCTAATTAGATTGTAGTTTCAGTTAGCCATCTCTTTTTATATGCTGGTTTCTATGTAAACTTGTTCTGGGACCTGGCTCTGGGATGTGATTACACACATATATATATTTGGTTCTAGTTGTATAAGGATTTGTTTTTAATATATATTGGTCTTAATATATTCTATATTATATGGTCATATTGATATACCCTCTGTACAAAATGCAAACCTTCAAACAAAATCTCATTGGCTTTTGATAAGGGTCATAGTAGCATTCAACAGTTTCTTGGTCTTCTGTTGCTGCTTTGTTCTTGGTTTTCCCGCTCTTGGTATACTAATCTAAAGGGAAATACTAACATACATAGTACATTTCTATCACCTAATATCTTCATAATCCATAACTTGCAGATGCATGTTGCGATCTTCTCACTGATGATACCAGAAATCTGTTGAGACACAGTGGATCAGTACAACACCAAACACGGTCTGCTTACCGTGTACTAAACCTTAGATATCAAATAATCTTTATTTCACAACATTAATAATTACTGAATAAACCTTGAATATTACACTTTAATACTAGGGAACCTTTTATGTAAGTGTGCAGTGTGTAAGTATTGGGGAATAGGGAAAAGACGCTAGTTAGTGCTTTGCGACTATGTGTTTTGTGGAGTACATTATGGTACGTGTTATGCAGGGATAATCATTTTATACGTTTTAGTGACTATCTGTATTTACATGGTGAGGACTTTTAACTTCTTTCTATTGAGTGGGAATCACATGACGCTAAATAATAGCATCACCGTATGTACTTATAATGGCGAGTTTCACTAAAATGGCGCTGGGCGGCCAGTCGCAAAATGGCGTCTCATTGCCATTCGCAAAATGGCGTCACGCAGATTCAATTTTAAACTGATCCTGTCTCAGCCAATTATCCGGCTTCGACACAGTCTAAAGGGGAGGGGCAGAAAGACAGTGGTGACAGAAAGGGGAGAGACAGTGAGACAGGAGCATGGAGTGGTGGGTTAGGATGAGAGCTGGAAGGTTTTGATGACAAAATAGGGTCTTGAAAGCCCATTATCAGTAACCAGACCTATACCTGGTGCCAGAGATCTGTTTCACATTACTCTCAAAAACATTATCATTCAGTATGCAGAAATGCCTCATTGCCAGGGGTACAGAAAGGGGAGAGCGGGTACTAATTTCCTGAGCTCAAAGGGGGCATGAGCCACCTGTTCAGGTGAACAAATCTCCCCTCCATAGCACACGCTGCCTTCTATTTAATTTCTCCCAAACCCACAGTAGCTCTTTATGACCCTGCTTGTTGCTACATTGTGACGCCCATTCAGCCACATGTGTAGTTGTGGATGAAAAGTATACTGTAGGATTTAGACTCTCCCGTTGATGCGTGCGATCGGGGACTGAGCATGTGCAGTGAAACAAATTGTAAGGTGGGTCCACAAAACGGATGGCCTTCAGCTCTGAACGAGACCCACAGTACTGTGTGCCGCGCAGCCGGTTTCTGCACCATTCTGTACAGGTTACAATAGTGCACTTGTTATCACTTGTTACTCTTAAGATTGTAATCTCTCACGAGCAGGGCCCTCTTCCTTCATCTGCTGTTACTTACACTATTATATCCTCCTTACAACGGCACCTAAACTTTGGTGCTACCGCCCTGCTGCTTATATGAGTGTTTTGATCTCGGATGCAGCAATGTTTATAAACCATGTACTTGTCCTGCTGTGTTTTGTACTGTAAGTCACTGGTTTCTTGTTTTGCTCATTAATAAGGTGCTGTGGAACCCTTGTGTCACCATAAAAATAAAGGATAATAATAATAATAATAATAATAATAATAATAATAATAATAATAATAATAATTTCACAAATAGTGTAACCGATCTTCAACACTACAACATAAATAATTACTCATATACATATAAATAAATAAAAACAAAGCTTAGAAAATGACTATGGGGACTATTTACCAAAGCTGGGAGAGAGATAAAATTGTGAGAGATAAAGTACTGACCAATCAGCTTCCACTTTGAATATTGCAGGCTGTGTATATAAAATGATAGTTAGGAGCTGATTGGTTGGTAATTTATTTTTTTACCATTTTATCTCTCTCCCAGCTTTGATAAATACCCCCCTATAGATGAGCGAATCATTCACAATTTTGACTTGTGACCAATTATTCTATTTCTAAATAGGGGGAAACCATTCCCCATCCACCAGGTAAAACTAAATATCTTGTCCAGCTTGGTTTCTCCATCTTTATAAAGAAAAGATGGCTTTACTAAAGGTTGGTCTAAAACAATAGGCCATCCTCAGACTTGTAGTTCCACAACTACGGCAGAGCCACAGGCTATGCACCGCCCTACAGAAGAATGTTTAGCGCATCGGTTCTCAAACTCGGTCCTCAGGACCCGAAACAGTGCATGTTTTCCAGATTTCCTAACAGAATCGCAAGTGAGATATTTAGCTCCTCCTGTGGATCTTTTAAAATGTGTCAGTGGGTAATGAATACACCTGTGCACCTGCTGGGTGACCTGGAAATCGTGCCCTGTGTGGGGTCCTGAGGGCAGAGTTTGAGAACCACTGGTTTAGCGGAATACTTCTCAGTAAATATTGCTGTATATGAGGATGTTTGTCTGCAGCTCCCCTGTAGTGTGAAGTGACTGCAACATTTATCCTTTATGTGGATCATTTGTTTCATTTCACTTTACAGATTTTAATTATTGTATGTAAAAAAAGGAACATAAATCATGGCAATGTTTAATAATTTGCTTAGGAAGAAAATCTGACGGTGCTTATAATTTTGCATGAAAAATGGCGGATACGGGGTGAGTAAATTGCATGTGTCAAATTAAAACACATTTTCCTGGTAATTGCTCTATTTTTCCTTCTAACATCATTAGCTCTGAAGTTGTAATTAGGTCACCCAAATTTGCTGTAATCAATGATTAATTCAAGTTTCCTTGCAAATTGAGACAATTTGCAGTTCATGAGTAATGGTCAAAAGAGAATATTCTTTGATGGAATTCAAATTGGTTCAGCCCAGCAACGCACACAAAGACTAATGGTATCTAAGGGGATGCACACAGCTGTATAAAGGATAAAGTCAGACATGTTTACACTTTCCATCTCTAATCTGAAAATAGCCTTTCCACAGTCAGATGATATTACTTATACAGTGGCAGCATATGCCATAGTACTTTACAATTGGGAACAATCGCTGAAATTAAATGATGCTGGGTATTAAAAAACAGAGGATCCTGCTCACAAGCTTACAATCTATAGGGCGGTAGGGGGATGAGACTTGAGGCTACCATAAGTGCCATGTAATGCATATTGGCCCAGATTGCAAGGGTATAATGTACCTGGACTTCAGGGGCATTTTAAGAGAGGAAGGGGCCCATGTGCACTCCTCGTGCGGGGCCCCCTCCTCTCTCCCTGATGGCTGGCTGCCGACTGACGCAGCTGGCCAGCCACCGAAGCATTAGTAGACTCCGGGCAGAATGCTGGAAATGGCAGCAGCAGTGACACCCGACGCGGGACCTCGGACAGGTAAGTTTAAAAAAAAATATGGGTGCAGTGTGTGCGGTGCGGGGCCCCCCTGGACCTGGAGGCCCGTGTGCCCCACACACACTGCACCCATTATATATACGCCACTGCTGGACTTATTCCAAATCTAGCTAATTTAAGCAAACTGCGCATGCGATGTAGAAATTTTGTATCTTTCAAGGTAATTTTTAAGTCAGGCGCATCTCTGCTGTTTCTATACATGAAATCGCATTTCAGGGCGTCAGTCAGCAATCCGAATGCGACTGCATACAGACCTGCATGCGATTCGGAACCAGTCCCAAAATGTGCAATACATTCCATCTTCTGTCTACCCGAGACTAAAGCCGTGTCACACTATAATCTGGAGCAGGGTTTTATTCTAAAGTCTCATTCTCTTGCTGGTGCAGGTTTCTCCACAATTACTGTACTCATTGCCACTCATATTCCAGAGTTATTTCACAAGAAGCAAATACACAGATGTGTCCTCTTTCATCTTGGGGCAAATTTACTAAAGTAAAATTTTTTAGAAGTGTAGATGTTACCCATAGCAACCAATCAGATTTTAGCTATTATCTTCTAGAAGGTGCTACTTAAATGTTAAGTAGAATCTGATTGGTTGCTATGGGCAAAATCTCCACTTCTAAAAACTCTCACATTAGCAAATGTACCCCCTAATGTCCATACGACATGTAGCACATCATTCTATTTGTGGCCTGCTGTGTCACAGCTTGGTGTATTAAGCCGCTTCATGGCATATTGAATGCACTGAGATGCCAGGAAAGCCAGATGGTGTAATACAACTTTCTGTCCACTAGATGTCACTTTTCCTAAACTGCATTGCACATGCGTCAAATACTCAACATGAAGCTAAATGTTTCCTCTCCTTACCACCCACAATCCATTGGGCAAACAGAGAAAGTCAACCAGGATTTAGAGAAGTTAGAGAAATACATTATATGTTTGTTCTAGTCAAGATAACTGGGTGGATCTGCTTCCTTGGGCAGAATTTACTTACAGTATTCATTATCACAAGTCCACAGCCCATTCACCCTCTTTTGTGCTATAAGGTTCTCATCCTGTTCTTCCTGAGCTGCCCTCCTGTCCTCTATGTGCGAGTCATATAGCCGCACTTGCTTTCATCGCAAGGAACTCGCTCCTAATTGGATTGAGCCACAAGTGTACAAGGCCCCAGATTGCTGACATCCATTAGTGATTGCTACAACATACAATACAGTACCTATCACACCAGTAACCAGTGCAGGGGACCGTGACCTGTGTACTGGGTGCACAAAGCCCAAACCTACTTGCTGGAGTCCCTGGTGCATTACACTCCACACTGTTGTTGATGTTTTTTTTTAATTCCTGATGGTAGCACCAAATCCACAAATACTCATAGGCCTGTGACAGATGTTACTCGGCACAGTATAGCATTGTAAGGAATGTTGCTGTTTTATTTTGTATGGTAACGATTAGAGATGAGCGGGTCCGGTTCTCTGAGAACCGGACCCACCCGTCCAGGCCGGGATCTGAGTCCGGCTTGGGTTTTCCCATCTGGCTCAATTCCCAAAATGAGACAAAACTTCATCATCCTACAGATGGATTCTCACGGTTTTTGGATTGTATATATGTCCCTCTCCGCGTTGATAAATGCATTTGGTTGCTGAGTCCCAGGTGGTCACGGCTGTGCTTAGTCCAAGGCGGCTGTGTTGTCCAATACATGGGTGTGCTGTGCTGGGCTGTGTTGTCCAATACAGAGTTGTGTTGTGCTGGGCTTTGTTGTCCAATACAGGCAGGGTGTGCTGTGCTGGGCTGTGTTGTCCAATACAGGGGTGTGCTGTGCTGGGCTTTGTTTTCCAATACAGGCAGGGTGTGCTGTGCTCCGTCCAAAGGGCTGTGTTATGTATCATTGCTTTGCTAATCCATAGGTGTGCTGTGCTGTCCATTAAGGGTTGTGCTGTCCAGGGTTGTGCTGTCCATTTAGTGTGCTGTCTGCCCGTGGGCTGTAATAAAAAAAAAATAACTGAAAGTTTTAAAGAGAATTAAAAAATAATCAGTTAAAAAAGTTAAAATTATATATTTTTTGTGCTGTACCCCACACTGTGACACTGTATACTGTAACCCCCCCAGTGTATCCAAATCACTGTGATGCTGCTGTCCATATTGTGAGTGATGCTGTGGGTTCATCATACTGCAGTGTGTAATTCGTAAAGTATTGTGAGTGACGCTGTGTATCAGTAATACCGCAGTGTAATATTATTCATACAAGTACTGTAAGTGGTAGCGCAGTTTATTATTAAAATATATTGTTACACTGTAAGTGAAAACGCAGTGTTATATTCAACACATATTGTGACACTGTATGTGGTAGTGCAGTGTATTCATAAAAAAGCTTGTGACACTATAAGTGGTAGCGCAGTGTATTCATTAAAAATATTGTGACACTGTAAGTATTAGAGTAGTGTATTCATAAAAAATATTGTGACACTGTAGGTCATTGATACCACAGTGTAATATTTAAAATTGGTACAATTTGACACGTGTGTTGTACCCTACTTTGGTTGTGTTTGTTGATATGAACAACGATCAGTTGAGAGGAGAGCAGGAACCACATACTAGTGCTGGAACTGCTGCCAGTGCCACCAGTCATGACGATACTAGTCCATCTACATCATCTACTAAAGCCGATGACCAAGGGCATACAGGGCTTAAGTCAGGGCATCTAAAATCAAAGAACCAATCTTTTACATTGGTAAAGTAAAAAAACATCAAATGGAAAGTTATCTGCAGAAAAATATAAAATTGCCATTATTCCTTTCACCACACAAAGTGGCATGGAAAGGCTAAGGTCTTGGCCTTTATTTATGACTGGTGGTTCTATGTCATATGATGATGTAAGTCCTTCTCCCTGTAGACTTTTAAAAAAAATTTAAATCGTTAAGTCACAGTAACCAACACTCACCCAGAAATGTCACAGAGTCAAGGGCTGTATTCAGAGGTGGCCATACGGTCCTCGACTGCATGGCCGCCTCGGTGTTTGTCTAGTGCACATGCGCACGAGGGAGCCAGCTCCTTAGTGCGCATGCATGAGACCAGCTATGACCGACAGCGCTGGTCGTAGCGGGTCTCTTTCCAAAGGGGGCGAGCTGTCGATGTTGATTGACAGCTCACCCCGTTTGGAAGGCGGGCTGGGCTGTGGCAGCCCAAATGGAGGCGTTCCCATGGGAATGCCTGCCGTTTGGGGGAGGCCCCACTGACATCACTAGTGATGTCAGTGGAGAGCTTCCAGCTCTGACAGAGCCAGAAGCTCTCCGGGGCTTACGACAAGTGAGACCCTACCCTAGGGTCAACCCACAGCCTAACGACTGAAACAGAGGCAGCCGGTCAGGATGCAAGCGGCTGCCCAGTTTCTGAGCGACCGCTTGCATCCTCCAACCCCCTCTGAATGAGGCCCAAAGTGTGTCGGTGGGTTCCATGTGTGACCCTGACCTTTTCAAAACTGTACTTGAAGAGGAGCCTCCTTCCACCAATTGGGCGTCCACTGCAAATGTGGGGATGAGCAGCACAAGTCAACATGCTGACATAGAAATTGAGGATGCTTCTGTGGAAGTGCACCAGGATGAGGAGGATATTTGTGTAGCTGATGCTAATAAGGATGTTGATGATGAGGATGCTGAGGATGTTGTTGATGAGAATGTAGTTTGTGTAAATCAGGCTCCAGTGGAAACAGTTGTTGCCGGTGATAAGGTAAAACCCATTGTCATGACTGGGCATAAAATAAAAAAATCCACTTCTTCTGTTTGGAATCATTTCTACCCAAATCCGGACAACAATTGTCAAGCCATCTGTACACATTGTCATGTCAGAGTAAGTAGAGGTAGGGACCTTAACCATCTAGAAACCTCCTCATTGTTACGTCATCTACAGCACATCCATCCAATGTGTTTGCAAAATTCAAAAACTTTGGCTCCATTCTCTCTGCTAGATGTTTGCACCTGGCATCTTTACCACCAAGACCTTCATTAACAATATTGTCAATCATAATCAGAGCTAGTCCTCCATCTAATTTGATAAGACTAACTCAGTCCTCCCCTATCCTGGATTCTTTAGAAGAATCCTTGAGTGCTATGCCTGCTGCTGCTGGTAGTGGAACTTTATCCCAGAAAGGGAACCAGGAAGTAGTAGTAGTTCAAAAAAACAATTGACTGTTAAACAATCCTTTGCAAGGGGGAGCAAGTATGACAGCAGTCACCCAGTTGCACAATGGATCACTGACGCAATAACATCTATGCTGGAATTAGATGTGCATCTGATATCCACCATTAATGCAGTGGGTTTTAGACAGTTAATTGAAGTCCTTTGTCCCCACTAGCAAATCTCAACTAGGTTCCAATTCACTAGAAAAGCAATTTCTAGCAAAACTTAATTAGTGTCCTCCAAAATGCTGTTGTACCTACTGTCCACTTAACCACAGATACGTGGACAAGTGGAACAGGACAAACGCAAGATTACATGACTGTAACAGCCCACTGGGTGGGTGTATTGCCTTCAGCAGCATCAACAGCATCAGCATCTAAGAAACAGCAGCTCATTCAAAAGCAGGCTGTTCTGTGTATCACCGGCATACTGCTGACAACCTCTTAGAAAAACTCAGGGAAGTTATTGCAATTTGGCTTACCTTGCTTGGACTCTCCTCGGGATTTGTGATTTCTGACAATGCCACCAATATTGTGAGAGCATTAGAGTAGGGTGAATTCCAACACGTCCCTTGTTTTGCCCCCACAATCAACTTGCTGGTGCAATTTTTTTTTTAAATGACAGGGTCGTGCAGGAGATGCTCTCTGTGGCCCAAAAAATGTCTGGATATTTTCGCCATTCAGCAGGTGCATGTACAAGATTGCAGCACCTGCAAGAAATATTGAATTTGCCCTTTCACCAGCTGAAGCAAGTGGTAGTTAAAAGGTGGAACTCCACCCTTTATATGCTTCAGCAGATGGAGGAACAGCAAAAAGCCATCCAAAGCTAAACAATGAACTATGACATAGGAAGAAGAGAGGGAATGTACCTTTCTTAAGCTCAGTGGAAAATATTTTCCATGCTGTGCAAAGTGCTGAAACCCTTCAAAGTAGTCACCTGTGAAGTGAGTTCAGACACTGCAAGCTTGAGTCAGGTAATTCCCCTAATTAGATTGTTGGAAAAGCAGCCTGAAAAACTGAAGGAGGAGCTGAAACAAAGCGATTCTGCTCAGCTTGTCAGGCTTGTAGATCAAGTCCTTTATTCACTTCGCCAGAATCCAAGGGTTGTCAGGATATTACAATCGGATCAATACATTTTGGCGACCATGCTGGATCCTAGGTTTAAGTTATACATCATGTCTTCTTCCCAGCCGACACAGATCTGACGAGATGCAAAGAGCTGTTGGCAAATAATTGTCAGCTCAAGTGGCACGTGATGCAGCGATGGCTCCTCCTTCAGTTTCTCCAGCAAGTGTGGCTGCCAGGAAAAAACTAAATTTTCCCAAAAAAAGACCCACTGGTGATGCAGATGAGTCAACACAACCAAGTTTTGACATCTGGTTGGGTCTAAAAGAATTGCTTACAATTAATGAGACCTCTACCATGACTCCATCTGATATGGTCACCATTCAAAGAATGGTGGAGGACTATTTTAATAATAGCATCCAAATAGGCATGTCAGACTACATTGTCTACAGACATCTCACTACTGGCAGGAAAAAAAGGCAATTTGAAGGCCCTTGTACAAACTGGCTTTGCTTTACTTGAGCTGCCCACCCTCCAGTGTGTACTTAGAAAGAGTTTTCAGTACAGTAGGGAACCTTGTCAGTGATCGGAGTAGGAGGCTACTCAAAATGTGGAAAAGATGACGTTCATCAAAATGAACTACAAATTTCATGAGGAACACCTTTACCGCCAATTACATCCAAAAATTACAGAGGCACCTGAGGCTGTAATGGTGGATTCCAGTGGGGACAAATTAATATTGTGTGAAGATGATGTACACACTGATGAGGGTGAGGAATCAGATGATGATGGCGACAGCATCTTGCCTCTGTAAAGCCATTTTGTGCAGCAATGTCAGTTCCCATTGGTAGCTTGTTTTGTGGGGGCCTAAACAAACCAATCGCTTAAGCCACAATTGGCAGTCCTTGTCGTTGAAGTGATTGGTTTGTTAAACTGTGCATGTCTTGTTTACTATATACAACATAAGGGAAGGTGGAAGGGCCCCATGACAGTTTCATCTTGCACCTCTTTTCTTTGCATTATGTGCAGTTTGGGGCATTATTGCCTGACATTTTTATTTTTATAGTTTATTAAACTGCCATCCTGTCTGCCACTGCAGTGTGACTCGGTGTCATGTTGGAAGCTGAACTGCCACATGTTAGTGCCGCCAACCTCTGTCACTTAGCTTATTCAGCCAGCTAGCTCAATGCATCCTTTTGACCTAAACAGGATGAAATCAAAACTGTGAGTTGTGAGGTGGTCAAAATTGACTGGAAATTACTGGAAATAAATGTTATTGAGGTTAATAATACTCAACTTCTGCTGTTTTTTTTATTTTTTAGAAAAAATCCAGATCCAAAACCTTGATGGAGATACAGATACAAAACAAAAAACACAGGGGTCGGCACACATCCCTAGTAATGATTTATAGTACCTGATATTGGTTATAAGTACAAGTCCTTCAAATAAGAAGTCAGTGCTTCATCCCTTGTCCTGATGAGATCTAATAAGGCTGAAGGAGCTGTATGAAGATTGTACAGTATGTCATTACTCTCATGCTGTTTCAGTGCTATTAAACTAGTAATTCTAAATGCTTGCTTAGCAGAATGGGCATGTAAAGAGCAATGTGAGTGTATCTGCCCACTATTCCCTAAATGTAGATTAAATCCTTAATTTGCTGTATTTAGTTATATAAGGCAATGCAATTTAACAACAGGGACATGTGCATACCAACTGATTTAAGGACGCTTTTAATGTATTTAGTATTTATAGAGTGCTAATATACAATATTTAACCACACTGCACAGCAAACAATTCATACAATGTTATCACATTCTGAAATAAGGAGGGATGTGCACCGACCCCCGTGTTTTGGTTTTGGATCTGTATCTCCTTCGAGGTTTGGGTCTGGATTTTGTTTTGCTAAACCGCCCTTGCATGTATTGGTTTTGAATCTGTATTTTTATCAATAAATTATAAAAACAGTTAAAATGATTAACCTAGGCCTCACAGCTCACAATAATGTTTTCAATACTTTTTTCACCAATATAGGCCAAAGGCTGCAGTGAGCTGGCTGGCTAAAATAAGCGACAGAGCAGCGGCACAAACGCACGGCAGTGTAAAAAAATACAGGACATCTATGAAACATTGCCACACAGCAGTGTCAGACAGGATGGCAGTTTAATAAACTATAATAATGTCAGTCGGCAATACCCCAAATTGTGCCAAATGTAAAGAAAAGAGGTGCAAGATGGAATTATCCCTCCCACCCACTCTTATGTGGGATATTAAAAAGGACATGCACAGTTTAACAAACCAAGCATTCTAGCGACAAGGAGTGACACTTGTCCTTGCTTTGTTTGTGCCCCCACAAAACAATATTTTGGAAAGACTACCTCCAATCTTTATTAATTTTCAAATTATTATAATTTTGTTAAATAAATTGCATGAACTCGGTGCAAATTACATAACAGGATGGAGGTGTCTAGATGGTTAACGTTCCATCCTCTGCTAACTTTGGCTTTACAAATGGAACAGATGCCTTCACTACTGTTGTCAGAATTTGGGTTAAAACAATTCCACACCCAAGACATTGCTTTTCTGGTCAAGATTATTTATGAGTAAAACACTGCACTACCACTTACAGTGTCACAGTATTTTTTTATGAATACAGTGAGCTACCACTTACAGTGTCACAATACATGTTGAATATTACACTGTATTTCCACTTACAGTGTCACAATATTTTGTATGAATACACTGCACTACCACTTACAGTGACTCACAAAATGTGTTGAATATTACACTGTGATTCCACTTAGTGTCACACTCACAAAATGTGTATATTACACTGCAGTTACAATTACAGTGTCACAATACGTGTATGAATATTACACTGCATTACTACTTATAGTGTCACAATATGTGTATGAATATTACACTGCGGTCTGACAAGCAGCGACACAGTAAAAAAAAATAATATAGTACACTGGGCTACAGCACAAAAAAAGTTATATTATTTATCTTTTTTTTTTTTTTTACACTGGGCACCCTTGGATGGACAGAGCACCCCTGGATAAAACATAGCAGCCCACAGTAACCCATGGATTGACACAGCAGCCACTGCCCCTGGATGGACACAGCAGCACCTGTATGAACACAGCAGCCCCTGCCCAGGATTGACACAGCAGCCCCTGGATGGACATAGCAGCCACTGCCCCTGGATGGACTCAGCAACCCCTGGTTAAACACAGCAGCCCCTGCCCTGTACAGACACAGCAGCCTCTGGATGGACACAGCAACCACTACCCCTGGATAGACAAAGCAGCCCCTGGATGGACACAGCAGACCCTGGATGGACATAGCAGCCCCTGACCTGTATGGACTAGCAGCCCCTGGATGGACACAGCAGCCACAGCCCCTGGATGGACACAGCAGCCTCTGCCCCTGGATGGAAAGAGCAGCCCCTGGATGGATACAGAAGCCACTGCCCCCCGGGATGATGACGTTTTGGGATCCGAGTCTGGCAGGAAAACCTGAGCTGGACTCGGATCCCGGCCCTGATTGCAAAGTTCGGGTGGGTCCGGTTCTCTAAGAACTGGTCCCACTCATCTCTATAAATAAGAGTATATTACTCATATGAGTTTATAATGGGAAGATTTGAGACAGAGTGAGTGGACAAGGGTAGATTTCTAAATAGGAGAATCATTGAAGAATAAGTACAGTATACTGTACCAAGAAGGAGGGGTAAGTACAAAGTACCCAGAGGCAAATTATAATGAGGGTAGATGAACACAACTCCCCATTCAAGATGGGTTTTGGGATGGGTGCAGGTCACTGCATGGACCAATAGCTTCCTATTCTACTGAATGGTAAAATCCATCCTATAATGCCCACATAAAGCTGGGGATGCCCAAGTGTCTGCTCTCTGCAGCTTTGGAGATATATCATTGTTTTGCGAGAAATGAAGCTGCTGAAAACCATTAATCTTGTGGAGAGGTTGAGTGCAACATCCTGACAGGGCAGGACTAAGATATTGTAAATAGAATCAGAGAACAAAAGGTGGCACTTTGGGGAATGACTGGTACAGTACCTCATTCAAATGGAGATTCTAAGGATTTCTTTCATGCTGATGGAATGAGGTGACTGTAAACTGTTAGCAGGCTATCCTTGGTTTTACAGACAGTCAACAAACTATTATTCACCTGACAGCGGTGTAACCAGAGGTATGGGGTCCCCATAGCAAAATTTCCGCTGGGCCCCATAGGTATACCTACTGTATACCCAGTGCAGCATAGTCACAAGCTGAAGTGTGCCTGTGTCTAAAAAGTCATTTGAAGAAGGAATCATCAGCGGATTCTGTCCTTGTAATCCCACTGAGGTTAGATGGGTACAGGGGGAGATGGGCCCCATAGCAACCACACCTCCTGCACCCACAATAATTACAAGCCTGCCACCTGAAGAGGGAGCTCGCAGAGCAGATTCACTGATAGCAATGGCATTTAAGACAATACTGTCACCTGTAAGATACTAATTCATGTAAAGGCCGTGATCATTCTCTGTTGCCGCTGGGTTCCCTGGAACTCCGTACCGTAGGCAGAGGTGCACTGACATCACAGCGCGACCACCGACCTGAATGCTCTACGGCACATGTGCAACATGTCCATGCATCTGCTTCCGCCATGTCCTGAGTGGAAGAAAGTGCCCCCGAGTGTCCCCTGAGTGGACACTAGAAAGTCAGTAAACTACTGCTGTGTCACCACCACTACATAGAGCTTATACTTCACTGGCACCACTGTGTACAGTATATGTACTGCTGTGTGCTTTACCAAATCACATGGGATGTAGTTGGGATCCCGGCACACAGAATGCCAGTGCTCAACATCCTGGCACCAGAATCCTGAAAGGGGTGAGAATGCCGGCACCAGCATCCTGGCGCCTGCGATCCCAGTGGATAAGTGGGAGGGTTAGGGTTCAGTTTAGGGCTAGAGTTAGGCAAAAGAGTGAGGCTTTGGGTTAGGCTGCTGGGGAGGGGATTAGGGTTAGGTTGCAGAGAGGGAGGGTTAGGCTGCATGGTGGGTCTCGGTTAGGGTTAGGCTGCAGCAAAGGTGGGTCTCGGTTAGGGGGAGGGTTAGGGTTTAGTGTAGTGGTACTTAATTGGGTATCGGGATGCCGCTGTCGGTATTCTGACCACTGGCATCCCGACTGCTGGGATCCCGAACCCAACCCCATCACACACTTCCTGTATTAACCCCACACGTTCCTGGCTAAGCTAGTTCTGCCAATATATATATATATATATATATATATATATATATATATACCCCACTGTTACATTATGTAAAACATGAGCTGATTGTCCATTAACTCCTTCTAGTGTCTTCTACCTGAGCTGTATCTAATCAGTGGAAATGACTGCAAGTGGAGAAGTTGGCCATAACAACCAATCAGCTCCCTCCTATCATTCCATTGAATGTACTTCTAAATGTTTGCTAGAAGCTGATTGGTTGTTATGGGTAACTTCTACACTCTTCAATGGGTTTAATACATGTATACCTGACTATTACCAGAAGCCAAAGGGTTTCTGTGAGAGAAGGAGGATAGCATGAGCTTTACAGATCTTCTCAAGCACGGGTTGGGTATAATATCCCAAAGGGTAAAATCCCAGCAGTCAAAATACCGGCACCAAAATCCCGACTAGCAGGGGCATCTTAAGAGAGGAAGTGGCCACCTCCTCTCTCCCCGGTAGCTGGCAGCCAACTGAGGTGGCTGGCCAGCCACCGGATCATTAGTAGCCTCCGGGCACTAGAGTGTGCCCAGAGTCTACTGCTCATGTGCAGAACACCGGAAAAATGGCAGCGGCAGCCATTTTCCGGTGTTCTTAGCAGCACTGACACCCGACGCGGGACCACGGACAGGTGAGTTTAACATAATATGGGTGCAGCGTGTGCGGTGCGGGGCCCCCTTGGACCCGGGGGCCCGTGTGCCCTGCACACACTGCACCTATTATAGATTCGGCACTGCCGACCAGGTCTAAATCCCAGCAACCATATTCCTGACACAGACTAAATACCAACAATCAACATACTGATTGACAGGGGCATAAGATAGAAATAGACAAAATCAAGATACGACAGGTCACTATACAGACATGGAAAAAATACTGACAGGTCACTCTACCGACATAGACAAAATACTGACAGGTCACTCTACCGACATAGACAAAATACTGACAGGTCACTATACAAACATGGTAAAAATACTGACAGGTCACTATACTGATATGGACAAAAAAAGACAGGTCAAAATACTGACAGGTCACTCTACCGACATAGACAAAATACTGACAGGTCACTATACCAACATGGACTAAATACAGACAGGTCACTACTCCAACATGGACAAAATACTGACAGGTCACTATACTGACAATGACCAATATTTACACTCCATATGTGTGACAATTGTGCAACAAAAGAAAAAAATATCTTTAGATGTTTCCTTCAAAATGGGAAAACATCTGGATGAGAGTTTAAATCGTGAGAGTTTCTTTAGTCGTAAACATATTGCGAGTTTGCCTGTTCTCGGACTCTATTACATTGGCCAAGTTTAAAAAGTGCGAGAGTTTACTGCTAAACTCTCACAGTTTCTAAACCCTATTACATTTGGCCCTCAGTGTTTAATAATAAAGATGTATTTAGTCAGGTGGGATTTTGACTACATCCCCCCAAGCACTAAATAATGAAAAATAAAAAAAACTTTATCCACTGTTTTTGTTCCAATATATCTAACATGCATTTAACAGCAGACTTGATATTGTTTTATTTGCACTTCAATCTTAAAAGGTGAGAGGTGTAGGGGTGTTGAATAAGTTCCACGATCAATAAAAAAAAAATTGCCATGTACAAGTCCAATGTTTTCAGATAAGGGTCTCGTTTATCCTTCAAAGTGCATTGATTTTAGAGGAGGAGAGAGTGGCATTTGTAGAAGATGAAACACCTACAACCTTTGTCAAACAGCACCATTAAACTTGGATTCAAATTGGAATTTTCAGTTTAAAAAAAATAAATAAATAAATCCCCAAGCTCGCGTCAATGCAATTCTTTTTTTTTGCTTTATTCGGACAAGTTTAGACAAAAATAAAAAAGATGTTTTATACAAGGCCCCAGCGTCACATAGTCTGTTCTATTTACAATCTTAAATCGCGCCCCGTACCTACACAAAGGCTTAATTCCAATTAGGTGTGAATTGCAGGGTCCGAGGTGCAATTTGCATTTTTCTCTTCGAATTTGCACAGCGAATTAACTTTGCAATCCAATTAGAAACTGGCACTGAACCAGTCAGAGTGAATTCGCATTTTTCCATTCGCATCTCCCTGTGGATGAGAGATAGAAATTAAAATCTTTATTTTATGGTTAAAATGTCGGGACATCGGGCTAAACCCCTTGGACCCCCCTAATGACTAATTAGGCAATTGGAAATCTCCAATTAACTTAATTAGTCCAATAATTACGTGTCATTTTTCTGAGTAAAAAAAACGGCCTCAAATTACCTCAAATTCAACTTTTTCGTTAGTAGAGGCACCCCAAATTTAATTACAGTAGTTGTTTAATTGAAATATAATTGTTTTTTTATAATTTTATTTACAATTTTTCAAAGTGCCCTCAAAGTACCCCAAAAATCACCTTTTTTTGCATTTTTTGATTAATTCATTTGAGATTAAACAAAAAAAATTTGCTGTTTTATAACTTTTTTGCATTTTAAAAAAAAGCACAAATCAGCCATTTGACCCCATTTAAAAACCTTCAGTATTGTCCTAATGCCCACAAAAAGCCTTCTATACAGACCTGTTAATGAAATTATCAATTTTGGGGGGTCCAGGATGGTCTCTCCACTTTTTCATGAACTTCGCATCAGCATTTGGCAGTGAATTCACTAACCTCCGCTGCGAGTAATGCGAATAGGCATTTTTAATTATATTGGAGAATTCTCGTGAGCGCACATTCGTGCGAAGTCTGTGAGTTTCATGAAACAAACTCGCTACTCGCAATTCACACCTAGGCCCGTATTCAATTTGAGCCGAGCCGCATGAACCTTAACGCGGCCCGGACTTAACGCTGGCTTCACCTGTTTTCCAGGCGTTAAAGTATTGCGCGCGTGCCCGTGTATCCCCATATTCAATTTGAAAGTAGGCAAAAACGGGAAGCGGCGATACTTGGATCGGTGAAAACAAACGGGAATTTTTGGGAAATAATTGTAGAACCCCCCTAAAGATGTCCAGACCTCAGGGATCACTATGGGTACCCCCGTTTTTGCCTGCAGAAGAAAGTCAGGGTTTTTAAATAGCCGCAGCTGCTGTTTTATTCCCGACATTGAAGAAGTGATGCAGAAGAGCATCTAGCTTTTTTTTTTTCGTTTTTAAAAGTGGTCCCATCAAATTTTGGGTACATGAAAATGGGTACTAGCATATTTTTAAGTCCCTAAAAGGTAATTTTCTAAATTCTGCAATAATACACCTGCAGCTACTTTGCGCAATAAAAAAAACACCTGCCACATACTTGGGGACCCCACCAGTATTAATTTTGTTAGTTTGGCTTTTTGTTTTAATTTTTTTTTTTGTCACCTCAAATTTTTTTTGGTGGTGTCCCGATTTTTTTTTTTTACATTTTTTTTGCAACATTTCGTTTTAAGGGGGCATTCCCAAAAGTACAGGCTAATTTTTATAAGCCTGCACCCCTAAACCCCAAATCTAAACTTTATTTCACTTGCTATAGTTAATTTAAAAATGATCCCTGTTTTTTAAAAATGACCCTTGACCCCATTTATGAAAAATAACGGGAATTTTTGGGAAATATGCCTGGGACCCCCCTAAAGATGTGTAGACATGGGGGATCACTCTGGGTACCCCCATTTTTAACTACTGAAGGAAGTCGGGGTAGGTGCATAAATGCGGCTTTGAATAAGGTGATGCAGAAGAGCATTTAGAAGTTTTTTTGGGCAAAACAACTATGGGCATCAAATTTGGGGTACTTAAAAATGGGGTTCAGCATATTTTAAAGTTGCTAAAGTGACTTAAAAAAATGTGAAAAACCCACATGCCGCAAACACCTGCAATCAAAAAAACACCTGGGTCATACTTGGGGACCCCCCCCCAGAGTAAAGTTCTCTATTTTTTAAGTTTGTACCCCAACTTTTTTTTTTTTTTGACACAGATTACCTTTGGGGGACTGTCTGAAGGCTGCACGGGGGGTTCCCAGAATGTTGCATCCCCAAACCCCAATTCTGCACTTTTTAACGCCTGCCATTCATAGGCGACACTTTACCGCGTATTACATTGCATTGACTTAACGCCTAGGCAGAAAGTCTTTCAAACTGAATACGGAGGACAACTAAAACAGGTGACAATGACATCATCGGCGGTAAATTACCGCTAATCCGGACTTAACACCTCAAATTGAATACTGCCCCTAATTGGCTTGACCCCAAAGAGTCCTTCATACATATATTATTAATTTATTTTTCAATTGATTTCTTTTGCTTGCAGTTACTCCAAGTGCTGGCGACAGCAATACATTGAAATTCCTCTTTTTAAAATCATATTGTGAAAGGTTTATAAGTGATTGTAAAATACTCACAGAGTGATCTAACTATCAGAAAACAATGAGAGGCATACATCAAGTATCCTAAGATATATCTACATTACTGTAGTATGGCTTACATTTCTGAATATGTTGAATATGTTGACAACACCAATAATTGTGGTAGGGGGTGTCTACGTCCTGATGACATGCATAACATAAACTTTAAACTCTTTTATTCTATTAAAACTACACCAAGAGAAAAATCTTCCTCTGCTCTGGATTGGAACCAAAAAAACACATCAAGCTCAATGTATGGGAAAACGCCCTAGCGGCATGAACCCAGATACTATGCAGTTAATACTAAATTTCTCTATAATAAAAATACAGACACAGATGTGGCATTAAAACTGGTCGGTCTATACATTTAAAATATCAACAATAATCTGTATATGGTGGCGACCGAAGGAAACAGCAGCCGACAGAGGTCAATGCCTACCTATTAGAGGATGGCAAAAACTACCAATTGCCCTTTCAAAGCAAGTACCGTACATAGGTCAAACAAATCCCAAATACCATCAAAGCCTTGTTAGGAAACCAAGGCTGCTGATCCTAGTAGGGACAATCAGCGAACAGGCATATTAAGGGAGAGAGACCTATTAAGCAGCTCACTGGCCCCTCGGCTGTAGTTCTTTTTCGCATTCACGCCAAAGAGAAAGAAAAAAGAACAGAGGGAAAAATACTAAATCAACAGAAAAAATGCTACAACAATTTGTGGTTAGTATAGAACAATTTTAGCAACAGCAATCGTACCTATTATAAGCAAGGTATGACTCTGCACAGCTACTCTGCTAATTATCAATAGCTTGCAACCTAGTCCCGATTTTGTGTTACACAATTGTCTCATCACATCACTTTATATTTTATATTTATTTGTGTACATACCACATATAGGGCTCTATTTATTAACATTATTTTTACTAAAATAAAGTGAAAAAGGGTGTTTTCAGACCCTTTTCACATTATTTTAGTTTCACCTGTAGTTATTACAGGGCAATTGGAGTAGAATTAGTAATTCTACTCCAATTCTACTCCAACCACTAGGTATCACTTATTTTTAGTAAGCAGATCGCATTTCCCATAACTGTAATGGGAAATGTGATCTGACCAGAGTTACTAAAAATAAATTGTAAAAAAATACTGGGGAAAGCCTTGTGATAATAACGCCACCTGGAGGTGGCATTATCCAGGGTCTCCCCCGGTTACCGGGCTCCCACTCTGCTCTAACGGGGAGAGCAGAGCCGGGAGTCAGTACCAGTAATCAGCTGTGTGGTCTAAACAGACGGCAAGCTGATTGCTGTAAAAAAAAGAAAAAAAAAATTTGAAACATTTTTTTTTTACTTACCTGACTCCAGGGACCGGTGATCAGGCCTCCTGTGTTGGCTCCTCTCCGGTCAGCTGGTCTCCCACAGTGCACTGCGGCCCGGTCATCAGGTGATCGGGCCCCAGCGCAGTATGGGAGATCACCTGATCGGGAAGCCCGGAGAAGATCACCGGAGGCCAGGAGGATGCAGGTAAGTGTAATGAAGGGAGGTGGGGGGATTCGCGGGTTTCCGCAATTGTGGGGGGCAGGGCTTAGTGCCAGGGGGCGGGGCTTAGCATCGGTGGGGGGTAGCAGCGACGGTGGGTCGGCGCATGCGCGGGCTCTTAGTCGCGGTATTTTTTCCGAAAATACCGCGACTAGAGTGCGGATGGTATCCGCAGGGACAGAGCTTTATCGCAAGCTCTGTCCCTGCAAGGGATTTATAGTAAATCCCTGTGATATTGCCTGAATTCGCAATGCGAATTCACTCGGTAATATCACACTACAATCCGCATTCAATATGCGGATTGTAGTAAATAGAGCCCATAGAGTTTTCTAGCAGCCAGCAATTCTCAATAAAAGCCTCTTATATTCTCTGTTCTATAAGCCCTTTTCCCACTGTGCTCCCTCATATATCTGGTCAAGTAAATATTACTAAAAGCAATTTGATTATTATTGAAAGAGAAAATAAAATCACTTTACAATGTTGCTCTTAAGATTCAGTTGACAAAGGAAAATTTGCTTTAAATCAAATAGTAAATAAGCAAAACATACAGAAACCTGCCAGTCCACTCTCCATCATTAAAATCCCCTCTCTTCCCTTATGTCACGCTCCTTGGTGTAAATTTACTAAACTGAAGGTTTACAAAACTGGAGTTGTTGCCCTTAGCAAACCAATCAAATCGTAGATATAATTTTAAAGAATGTACCAGATAAATGACAGCCAGAATCTGGTTGAGTGCCCTAGGCAGCACTCCTAATTTTGCAAACCAGAACTGTAGTAAAATGTATATTTTTATTTCACTCAAACTTCTCAAGTTATTTTTGTAAAGGGCCTTGGGGCTTCCTTAATTCTCCAATCATTCTTGAATTCCATCCTTGTATTTTGTGGACTCATATACTAAGGGTGGCGCCTTCTCTGCCTTGCAAGGCAAAGGGGTGGCACCATTGCCTGTCTCTGGATCTTGATGAGGCTCCCTGGTTTAGAAGTACTTAGTAGTCCTTAGCCCTCCAGTTTTAAACTGGCCCTGATTACGATAATGTACTTTATTTATTTATTTATTTATTGTACATAAGACTTACCCCACACCGGATGTAATGCCTCTGCATTCCATAATGGAACTCGGAAGTGACTCAGGGCCTGATTCAGACCCGCTTGCAAGCGCATTGTGCTCCCAAGCGGGTCGATGGTGGCCCAGTGCACATGCGCGGCATGCACGAGCCCCGGAGCGAGCGCAAAAAGCACTCGCTCCGGGACTCACTACAAAAGGGGCGGCTGTCGATGTTGATCGACAGCTCGCCCCGTTTCGTAGGCGTGGCCGGGGGTGGCTTCACAAACGGAGGCGTTCCAAAGCGAACGCCTGCTGTTTGTGGGCGGCCCCACTGACATCACCAGTGATGTCAGTGGGAGAGCTTCTAACAGCTCTCTGGGGCTTGCGGCCATGAGACCCTACCCCAAAGGTTTTAACGCAAGCACGAAGGTCGCGATGGTCTTGACTAGGGGTGTGCACCGGCCACTTTTCGTGTTTTGTGTTTTGGTTTTGGATCTGGATCTTTCTTCGTGTTTTGGATCTGGATTGGTTTTGCCAAAACCACCCTTCCGTGTTTTGGGTTCTGGGTTTTGTGTTTTGGATCTGTATTTTTTTTTAAAAAAGCATAAAAACAGCTAAAATCACAGAATTTGTAGGTTTTTCTGCTCCTATGCTATTATTAACCTCAATAACCTTAATTTCCACTAATTTCCAGTCTATTCTGAACACCTCACACCTCACAATAGCGTTTTTATGTCCAAAAGGTTGCACCGAGTTAGCTGGATGACTATGCTAAGCGACACGAGTGGGCGGCACAAACACTTGACCCATCTAGGCATGATACTGCAGTGGCAGACAGGATGGCAGTTTGAAAAACTAGGCTCCAAACTGAACATAATGCAAAGAAAAAAAGAGGTGCAAGATGGAATTGTCCTTGGGCCCTCCCACCCACCCTTATATTGTATAAACAGGACATGCACACTTTAACAAACCAATCATTTCAGCGCCAGGGTCTGCCACACAACTGTGGCTGAAATGATTGGTTCGTTTGTGCCCCCACAAAACAAGCTGGCAATTAATCTGTCCCTGCACAAACTGGCTCTACGGAGGCAAGATGTCATCCTCATCCTCCTTATCCACCGATTCCTCACCCTCTTCAGTGTGTACATCCTCATCCTCACAAAGTATTAACTCGTCCCCACTTGAATCCACCACCACAGGTCCCTCTGTACGTTCTGGAGGCTGGTCTTCCTGGAAGAGCTGATAATTCATTTTGATGAACATCATCTTCTCCACATTCTGTGGAAGCAACCTCCTACGCCTTTCGCTGACAAGGTTCCCGGCTGCACTAAACACTCTTTCGGAGTACACACTGGAGGGGGGGCAACTCAGGTAAAATAGAGCCAGTTTGTACAGGGGCCTCCAAATCTTTTTCCTGCCAGTACAGGTATGAACTGTCTGACATGCCTACTTGGATGCTGTCACCGATGTAATCCTCCACCATTCTGTCAATGGTGACAGTATCATATGCAGTGACAGTAGACATGTCAGAAATTGTTGCCAGGTCCTTCAGTCCGGACCAGATGTCCAAACTTGGTCCTGCCTGCCCTGCATCACCGCCAGCGGGTTGCTTAGGATACCTAAGTTTTTTCCTGGCAGCCCCAGTTGCGGGAGAAAATGAAGAAGGAGCTGTTGACGTGTCACGTTCCGCTTCAGCTGACAGTGTGTTCACCAGCAGGTCTTTGCACCTCTGCAGGCTTGTGTCGGCCGGAAAGAGAGACACCACATAGGCTTTAAACCTAGGATCGAGCACGTTGGCCAAAATGTAGTGGTCTGATTTCAACAGATTGACCACCCTGGAATCCTGGCAAAGCGAATGAAGGGCTTCATCCACAAGTCCCACATGCCGGCGGAATCGCTCCGTCTTAGCTCCTCCTTCACTTTCTCCAGCTGCTTCTGCAAAAGCCTGATGAGGGGAATGACCTGACTCAAGCTGGCAGTGTCTGAACTGACTTCACGTGTGGCAAGTTCGAAGGGCTGGAGAACCTTGCACAACACAGAAATCATTCTCCACTGCGCTAGAGTCAGGTGCATACCCCCTCCTTTGCCTATGTCATAGGTGGATGTATAGGCTTGTATGGCCTTTTGCTGCTCCTCCATCCTCTGAAGCATATAGAGGGTTGAGTTCCACAGCGTCACAACCTCTTGCTTCAGGTGATGGCAGGGCAGTTTCAAGAGTGTTTGCTGGCGCTCCAGTCTTCGGCACGCAGTCGCTGAATGGCGAAAGTGGCCAGAAATTTTTTGGGCCACCCAAAGCGTCTCCTGCACGCCCCTGTCGCCTTTCAGAAAATTCTGCACCACCAAGTTTATTGTGTGAGCAAAACATGGGACGTGCTGGAATTTGCCCAGATGTAATGCCCGCACAATATTGGTGGCGTTGTCAGATATCACAAATCCCCAGGAGAGTCTAAGTGGGGTAAGCCACTGGGCGATGATTTCCCTCAGTTTCTCTAAGAGGTTGTCGGCGGTGTGCCTCTTACTGAAACCGGTGATACACAGCGTAGCCTGCCTTGGAACGCGCTGGCATTTCTGAGATGCTGCTACTGGTGACGCTGCTGCTGTTGCTGCGTAAGGTGATACATCTACCCAGTGGGCTGTCACAGTCACATAGTCCTTAGTCTGCCCTGTTCCACTTGTCCACATGTCCGTGGTTAAGTGGACATTGTGTACAACGGCATTTTTCAGGACACTGAGGACACTTTTTCTGACGTTTCTGTACAGTCTCGGTATCGCCTGCCTAGTGAAGTGGAATCTAGACGGGATTTGGAACCGGGGACACACTACCTCCATCAATTGTCTAAATCCCATTGCACTAATGGCGGATACCGGACGCACATCTAACACCAACATAGCAGTCAAGGCCTCAGTTATACGTTTTGCTTCAGGATGACTGCTGTCGTACTTCATCCTCCTCGCTAAGGACTGTTGGAGGGTCAATTGTTTAGTAAAAGTAGTGGTGTTCCTACTTCCTCTCTGGGATGATGAATGACTCCCAGCAGCAGCAACAGCAGCAGCGGCAGCAGTAGGCGTAGCAATGCAGGATCCTCCGGAGGAATCCCGGATAGGAGAGTCAGTCATGCCAGTGACATGGCCTGCAGGACTACTTCCGATCCTGGCTAAGGAGGAAATTGACGAGGAGGGAGTTGACGGTGTGGTTTGCAGGCGCTATGATACAACAGGACAACGGGATTTAGGTGTCCCTGGACTGCTTACGGTCTTAGCCAAAGTTTCTGAACTTGACAGTAACTTTTTATGAACGCGCTGCAGGTGCCGTATAAGGGAGGATGTTCCTAGTTGGTTGACGTCGCTACCCCTACTTATTCCACCTTTACATATGGTACATATGGCAAGACAGTTGTTGTCCGGATTTGGATAGAAATATTGCCAGACCAAAGAGGTGGAATGTTTGGTCTTCTGTCCAGACATGACCGTGATGGGCTTTTTCATCCCACGGACAACAACTGTCTCCCCCGGAGCCTGATTTAAACAAACCACATCACCATCAGAATCCTCCTCGCCAACTTCCTCCTCAGCGCCAGCTACACCAGTATCCTCATCCTGTTGTACTTCAACAGTGACATCTTCAATTTGCATATCAGCAAGTGGACTGTGGGTGCTCCTTTCAGCACTTGCAGGGGGCGTGCAAATGGTGGAAAGAGCCACCTCTTCCCGTCCAGTGCTGGGAAGGTCAGGCATTGCAACCACCACCACACTTGGACTCTCCTTGGGGATTTGTGATATCTTCTTAGAAAGCACAGTTCTTCGCTGTGCTTTTGCCAGCTTAAATCTTTTGATTTTTTTAGTGGGAGGAGGGCTTCCATCGTCATGTGAAGCTGAACCACTAGTCATGAACATACTAGGGATCGACCTTAGCCGTTCCTTGCCACTCCGTGTCGTAAATGGCATATTGGCAAGTTTACGTTTCTCTTCAGCTGATTTAAATGTTTTTTTCAAGGTCATTTTCCTGAACTTTGTCATTTGGGATTGTATGTGCACTCTATTATGACATTGGGCATCGGCCTTGGCAGACGACGTTGATGGCATGTTATCGTCTATGTCATGACTAGTGGCAGCAGCTTCAGCACTAGGAGGAAGTGGTTCTTGATCTTTCTCTATTTTATTTTTATCGGAGAAAGTTTGGTCCTCCATTTATGTTATATCGATTTGATATATACGTGCGGCTAAACACAGAAAATATTTTTTTATTTTTGCTGGAGAGTAGTGCACTTTGTGGGTTACACCAGCCTTTAAGAAATGAGCCAGCTGGCTCTTTACTTATGGGACACAGGCGCACGCTTGGCGCTGCTCCTTTGTTGATGCACGTGCGGCTACTGCGCACACAATTCACAAACACAGAAAATAATTTTTTTTTTGGTTTGGACTGGAGTGTACTTTGGGGGTTACAGCACCCTTTAACGGTCAAGCCAGCCGGCCCTTTACTTATGACACAGGCGCACGCTTGGCACTACTTTGTTGATGCACGTGCGGCTACTGCGCACACAATTCACAAACACAGAAAATAATTTATTTTTTGGTTTGGACTGGAGTGTACTTTGGGGGTTACAGCACCCTTTAACGGTCAAGCCAGCCGGCCCTTTACTTATGACACAGGCGCACGCTTGGCACTACTTTGTTGATGCACGTGCGGCTACTGCGCACACAATTCACAAACACAGAAAATAATTTATTTTTTGGTTTGGACTGGAGTGTACTTTGGGGGTTACAGCACCCTTTAACGGTCAAGCCAGCTGGCCCTTTACTTATGACACAGGCGAACGCTTGGCACTACTTTGTTGATGCACGTGCGGCTACTGCGCACACAATTCACAAACACAGAAAATATATATTTTTTTGGTTTGGACTGGAGTGTACTTTGGGGGTTACAGCACCCTTTAACGGTCAAGCCAGCCGGCCCTTTACTTATGACACAGGCACACGCTTGGCACAACTTTGTTGATGCACGTGCGGCTACTGCGCACACAATTCACAAACACAGAAAATATTTTTTTTTTTGGTTTGGACTGGAGTGTACTTTGGGGGTTACAGCACCCTTTAACGGTCAAGCCAGCTGGCCCTTTACTTATGACACAGGCGCACGCTTGGCACTACTTTGTTGATGCACGTGCGGCTACTGCGCACACAATTCACAAACACAAAAAATAATTTTTTTTTTGGTTTGGACTGGAGTGTACTTTGGGGGTTACAGCACCCTTTAACGGTCAAGCCAGCCGGCCCTTTACTTATGACACAGGCGCACGCTTGGCACTACTTTGTTGATGCACGTGCGGCTACTGCGCACACAATTCACAAACACAGAAAATAATTTTTTTTTTGGTTTGGACTGGAGTGTACTTTGGGGGTTACAGCACCCTTTAACGGTCAAGCCAGCCGGCCCTTTACTTATGACACAGGCGCACGCTTGGCACTACTTTGTTGATGCACGTGCGGCTACTGCGCACACAATTCACATTCACAGAAAATAATTTTTTTTTTGGTTTGGACTGGAGTGTACTTTGGGGGTTACAGCACCCTTTAACGGTCAAGCCAGCCGGCCCTTTACTTATGACACAGGCGCACGCTTGGCACTACTTTGTTGATGCACGTGCGGCTACTGCGCACACAATTCACAAACACAGAAAATAATATTTTTTTTGGTTTGGACTGGAGTGTACTTTGGGGGTTACAGCACCCTTTAATGGTCAAGCCAGCCGGCCCTTTACTTATGACACAGGCGCACGCTTGGCACTACTTTGTTGATGCACGTGCGGCTACTGCGCACACAATTCACAAACACAGAAAATTATTTTTTTTTGGTTTGGACTGGAGTGTACTTTGGGGGTTACAGCACCCTTTAACGGTCAAGCCAGCCGGCCCTTTACTTATGACACAGGCGCACGCTTGGCACTACTTTGTTGATGCACGTGCGGCTACTGCGCACACAATTCACAAACACAAAAAAAATATTATTTTTTTAGCACTTGGGGGGAGCACCCCTGATGGACAGAGCACCCCCTGGACAACACTACAGCACCCCTTTAGGACTGGGACACTGCACAGGACTTTGGAGTGGACACAGCCCCTATGGACAACTGACTGCAAAACACAGTCCAGCCAGCCCCTATGGACTTTGAAGTAGTGGACACAACCCCTGTTAACAACAGCAGCACAGCACAACACAGCCAGCCCCTATGGACTTTGAAGTAGTGGACAACAGCAGCACTACACTACACTACACTACACAGCCCAGCCAGCCCTAACTCCCACCCTCCCTCTTCACTGTCCACAGCCGAGTGAGAAAATGGCGCCGACGCGGGTACCTTATATTGGATCCAAAACCCGCGAGACTCGGAAGGCGGGAAGATGACGTTTTGCCTCGATTTCAGAATCCGAGTCAGGCGGGAAAAGTCGAGCCTGACTCGGATCGGGGGGGCTCGGGGGGGTTCGGATTTCAGAAATCCGAACCCGCTCACCCCTAGTCTTGACCATCGCGACCATCATCCTGTCCGCTCGCAATAGCTGTGAGTGGTCACCCACAGCTATCTGAGCAGCCAGGAGGCCGCAACTAAAAAAAACAGCGCCCGCCCTGATTCAGAGTTAGCAGTCGCTTTTTGCGAGCGCCTCTGAATTAGGCCCTCAGTACCAGTCTTAAGGCTGCAATTAAACAGATATGGCCAATGTGTTTCCGGTCCAGATGTGACACAACCATGTTTCATGCTGGAACATGGAAGTGTCACTGGCCAAACCAGACACGCAGCGACTGCTAGTGCCGGATAGGTGCCATGGCACTGTGGCCACAGGAGTCTGGTTGTTGAGGGGGCTAAAGTATGCTCCTCTGGTATAGCCCATGATATTTTGTTTGTATGGGGGTTTTTTTGGATGTTTCTAGCAACATCCAATAAACCGGAGGTGAAGCTATACAGTATGTGTTCCAGGTGGAACGCGGAAATTGCATTGTTTGGAGCCAAACTGTTTGATCTGCTATTTAGTGAGCCAGATGACCAGGGTAAGTGATGTGTTTGTTTGGGTGGTGGTTTTCCGGTATCCATCCGATGTGCTGTGACCAAAACGTTGAGACTACTTATGAATTGTGAGGATTAAAAATGACTTTTCTGATTTAGCAAAACCTTGATGATATTCTGAATATAAAATTAATTGTTTTGTTTGTTTGTCCAGTTGTGCATCAGTGCACCACTGCACCAATTGAATGATACTGGTGGTCCAGTTGGATCCTGGCAGGTTTTAGGGGGACAACAGAAAAAAAGGGATATTCCCTCCAGCACACTGCAGCAACATTGGCAAAAATACTTGAATCCTACATTATAATAGAAATTCAGAGGTATTAGTTGCATACATTTGCAAATATATGATTAAGCGCTGGGCCAGCATCAAGGCCCCTCTAACATTAAGGGCTTCACGTCCGAGGCGCAGGGCATCCCTAAAGAATCCAGCCAAGGACCATTCCCAGGGCATCATATGAAAAATGGAAGTTGACGGGGTTGAGGTCCTGGTCAGACCTCCAGTTGGTGTATGCTGGGCAGAAGTTTGACCCAGGGAGCCTGTTCTGGGCCTTCCATTGGATGGATTTGGATGACATAATAAAACTTTAAAAAGATTTAAACCTGGTCAATGGTGGGTACTTCAGCTAGTATACATATATATATATATATATATATATATATATATATACATATACATATATTATGGATACCTATTTAAAACCTCTATACAATCCTGCCTATAACCTCTAAACCCTAGATGATGCTAAATGGCATTATCAATAGTCGCACACAGAAATAAACACTTTCAGACTTTGATTGTGGTTCCAAAGCACCAAAAGTTATTATTCAATATAAAAACAGATAGTTACATGCTGTGATCTAAATACAATTGTCGCAAATAAATCATACAGACCCAAGGTACAGTCGTTACATACGTCAGTGCACCAGTCCCAGTTACAGTCATCAATCCAGAAGCCTGCGGTCATCCAAGAAGAATGGCTCCTAACTGGGGTCGGGACGAGGCTATATACCTTACAGATCATGATAACAACAATGTAGACAGACAAACATAATTCCATTGGTTCTTGCTCGTGGGTGATCTTCTTATTGGGCAGTTCTAGGGGTATGTCCAATCTTCTCTATATTGTATTGTCTTTCTTTCATTGATTTAAATTAACCACAGGCTCAGCATACAGAGTTTTATATATCAACCAATAATTCACTATGGTCCATAACTCCCGAACGCATGATCCGATTCCCTTGCCGATATAACCGGAGATCTGCAAATAAACAGCGGATCAGAATGGCGCCAAACATGGTCTGCTTATCATGTAGTAAACCATAGATATCATATAACATTTATTTCACAACATTAATAACACTGAATAAACCTTGAATTTTAACCTACAATACTGCAGAACCTTTCAATGTAATTGTGTGTATATTTATGATTATATGTAAGTATGCATTGTGTGTCTGTTTATATCTGAAATAGCAACTGTATATATATATATATATATATATATATATATATGCACGCATTGTGGGTACACATGCAATTGTCTATGTGCATGCATTTATTCATCATGAATTAATATATATATATATATATATATATATATATATATATAGACACATATCTCTCTCTATGCATTACTTGGTTTTGATATTACTGGGCTACAACAATGACAGGCAATGTGTTTACACTTGTGATCAAAAAGAGGCTTGATGAGATCACACAGGTAAGGCTAATTTGTTTAAGCCTCAGACTTAAATACAATGGTTTATTTAGCTTAACCCCATCAGATATCATGTCTACAATGGCTAACGATAGCTTAAATGCCTAACAATTGTTTTCAAATGCACTCTGAGTAAATAAGTGTTTTGTGTATTCTTCAATTTTCATAATTGATCACCATACCTTTGTGTATTCTTAATTATTTGTTACAGACAAATAAAAAAAAACCTGTCTTGTCATCACTGAATATTTAATGTAAGGATTATTTTAGTTGTAGCTAAAATGGTGTCTTGCAGATCTTGATTTTAAACAGATTCTGTCTCAGCCAATCATCCGGCTTTGACAATATATAAATATATATATATATATATATATATATATATATATATGTGTGGGGGTGTATATATATATTATATATATAATATATATATATATATATATATATATATTATATATTTATATATATATATATATATATATATATATAGTAAGAATACAGTGCCACTAATGACTGTTAATTAGCACACAAAAAATATCAACTTAATATCAACTTAATAGCAATTGTTCTGAAAATTACTATTTTCACTGTTTAATCAACACATATGGCTTTTGGTGTACCTGATGTTATTCCATCTTGTTCTGTTGCCTAGATTATCTATGTTCTCTTGTGAATTCTTATTAGAAGTTTGCCTTTCAATTACCTTATCTCTAATACCATTATAATTATCTGTAAGCATTTCTGAAGTCAGCTCTGCAGAACCTAAACCCATATTGTACACAGTAACAGTCTCTTTGATATTTTCCAATTTGTAATTTATTTTATCAAAACGTTTTTAAAAAATAATCCACTCCAGAAGATAATCCAATAACAATAGCATCTTCTATTGACAATGGATCAAACATCAGAGGTTCAAATGTGGATTTAGAGGCTTCGCTCACCCCTTTCTGGCTATTAATTTGCTTCTGCTAAGAACTAACCTTTTGTTATATAATTTTTTGGTGTGAAATATGTTTCATTATATCTATCAGGATCTATAAATAAGTCATGGGGGTATATTTATCAAAGTTCGATTTTGTATTCGATTTTACGTTCAATTTATCTCACCTCAAATCAAATCGAATTTAGAAATTCCTGTCAAAATCCCACATTTTCTAAAATTGGATTTTAGAAGCCTTTTCTAAATCAAATTCGATTTGGTTTGATTTTGAACAGTGATTTCAGGTTCGATTTTGCAAGCCCCTGTACAAATCGAAAACCAAATCCTACTCAAAAACAAACTTCAAATCCCCAATTTAATAAAACCTGCTTCATGCTTGCGATTTTAGCATGAGCAAATGTTACTTTACTTCACATGGTGGAATCCATATTGTGATCTTTTTGAGGTGCTGTTATATGCGGAAGAAGTTGTCAAGGAAGCGATTCTGGTAACTAGGAGGATCTAAGAAACCAGTTTTCACTGTTTATTAAGGAATTTTAAAAGAAACCAGTTTTCACTGTTTTTGGGAAACTGACATTTATATGTTATATATTTGACTTACTATTTTAAGTGTTTTTCACTACTGTAATTATATTCCCTATATCCCCTAGAGGGAGCGCTGGTATTTTCATTTACTTCCTATATATCTCTTAGATATGCCTGGGCTGAGTGTTCATTGACTGAGAGAGGTGAGACCCTGATTCAGAGCGAGCGTTCTTTCAGCGTCAGTCTCTGAATCAGGCCCACAGTGCATGCTGATGTATGCTATGCTGTACTCTGCTTTTTAAGTGGCTGTGTCCAGACTTACAAGTGGCTGTGCTGGTAAAGTGACTGTGTTTAGGGGGCACACTGCACGCTGATGTATGCTGTGCTATACCCTGCTGATTAAAGTGGAGCCCGAGACTCACAAGTAGCTGTGTGTACAAAAAAAAGTTAAAAAAAGTAAAAAAATATATAAATATTTTTTGGTACTGTACACCACTGTGTATACAGGCACCGTAACTCCTTGGGCAATAGCCCTCTGTGTGTGTAAGCACCGTAACTCCTTGGGCAATAGCCCTCTGTGTGTGTAAGCACTGTGACTTCTTGGGCAATAGCCTTCTGTGTATAAGCAATGTGACTCCTAGGGCAATAACTCTCTGTGTGTCTAAGCACCTTGACTCCTTGGGCAATAGCCCTCTATGTGTATAAGCACCGTAACTCCTTGGGCAACAGCCCTCTGTGTATATAAGCACAATGACTCCTTGGGCAATAGCCATCTGTGTGTATAAGCACAATGACTCCTTGGGCAATAGCCATCTGTGTGTATAAGCACAATGACTCCTTGGGCAATAGCCCTCTGTGTGTGTAAGCACCGTAACTCCTTGGGCAATAGCCCTCTGTGTGTGTAAGCACTGTGACTTCTTGGGCAATAGCCTTCTGTGTATAAGCAATGTGACTCCTAGGGCAATAACTCTCTGTGTGTATAAGCACCTTGACTCCTTGGGCAATAGCCCGCTGTGTGTATAAGCACCGTAACTCCTTGGGCAACAGCCCTCTGTGTATATAAGCACAATGACTCCTTGGGCAATAGCCATCTGTGTGTATAAGCACAATGACTCCTTGGGCAATAGCCATCTGTGTGTATAAGCACAATGACTCCTTGGGCAATAGCCCTCTGTGTGTGTAAGCACCGTAACTCCTTGGGCAATAGCCCTCTGTGTGTGTAAGCACTGTGACTTCTTGGGCAATAGCCTTCTGTGTATAAGCAATGTGACTCCTAGGGCAATAACTCTCTGTGTGTATAAGCACGTTGACTCCTTGGGCAATAGCCCTCTATGTGTATAAGCACCGTAACTCCTTGGGCAACAGCCCTCTGTGTATATAAGCACAATGACTCCTTGGGCAATAGCCATCTGTGTGTATAAGCACAATGACTCCTTGGGCAATAGCCATCTGTGTGTATAAGCACAATGACTCCTTGGGCAATAGCCATCTGTGTGTATAAGCACCATGATGCCATGGGCAATAGCCATCTGTGTGTATAAGCACCGTGACTCCTTTGGAAATAGCCATCTGTATATATATACACCATAACTTCTTGGGCAACAGCCCTCTGGGTATACAAGCACTGTGACTCCTTGGGCAACAGCCCTCTGTGTGTATAAGCACCAAGACTCCTTGGGCAGTAGCCCTCTGTGTGTATAAGCACCATGACTCCTTGGGCAATAGCCATCTATATATATATATATAAATATATATAAGCACTGTAACTTCATGGGCAGTTGGCTTCTGTGTGTATAAGCACTGTGACTAATTGGGCAACAGCCCGCTGTGTGTATAAGCTCCGTGACTGCTTGGGCAATAGCCCTCTGTGTGTATAAGCACCGTGACTGCTTGGGCAATAGCCTGCTGTGTGTATAAGCTCCGTGACTGCTTGGGCAATAGCCCTCTGTGTGTATAAGCACCGTGACTCATTGGGCAATAGCTCTCTGTGTGTATAAGCACCGTGACTAATTGGGCAACAGCCTGCTGTGTGTATAAGCTCCGTGACTGCTTGGGCAATAGCCCTCTGTGTGTATAAGCACCGTGACTGCTTGGGCAATAGCCCTCTGTGTGTATAAGCACTGTGACTCCTTGGGCAAAAGCCCGCTGTGTGTATAAGCACCGTGACTGCTTGGGCAATAGCCCTCTGTGTGTATAAGCACCGTGACTGCTTGGGCAATAGCCCTCTGTGTGTATAAGCACTGTGACTCTATGGGCAATAGCCCTCTGTGTGTATAAGCACCGTGACTGCTTGGGCAATAGCCCTCTGTGTGTATAAGCACTGTGACTCCTTGGGCAATAGCCCTCTGTGTGTATAAGCACCGTGACTCCTTGGGCAACAGCCCCATCTGTGTGTATAAGCACTGTGACTCCTTGGGCAATAACCATCTGTGTTTATAAGCACTGTGAGTCCTTGGGCAATAGCCCTCTGTGTATATAAGCACTGTGACTCCTTGGGCAATAACCATCTGTGTTTATAAGCACTGTGAGTCCTTGGGCAATAGCCCTCTGTGTATATAAGCACTGTGACTCCTTGGGCAATTGCCCTCTGTGTGTATAAGCACTGTGACTCCTAGGGCAGTAGCCCTCTGTGTGCATAAGCACTGTGACTCCTTGGGCAATAGCCCCCTGTGTGTATAAGCACCATGACTCCTTGGGCAATAGCTCTCTGTGTGTATAAGCACCGTGACTCCTTGGGCAAAAGCCCGCTGTGTGTATAAGCACTATGACTTCTTGGGCAATAGCCATCTGTATATATAAGCACCATAACTTATTGGGCAATAGCACTCTATGTGTATAAGCACCGTGACCCCTTGTGCAATTGCCCTCTGTGTATAAGCACAATGACTCCTTGGGCAATAGCCCTCTGTGTGTATAAGCACCGTGACTCCTTGGGCAATAGCCCTCTGTGTGTATAAGCACCATGACTCCTTGGGCAATAGCCATCTGTGTGTATAAGCACCATGATGCCATGGGCAATAGCCATCTGTGTGTATAAGCACCGTGACTCCTTGGGCAATAGCCCTCTGTGTGTATAAGCACCATGACTCCTTGGGCAATAGCCATCTGTGTGTATAAGCACCATGATGCCATGGGCAATAGCCATCTGTGTGTAAAAGCACTTTGACTCCTTGGGCAACAGCCCTCTGTGTGTATAAGCACCGTGACTCCATGGGCAATAGCCATCTATATATATATATAAATATATATAAGCACTGTAACTTCATGGGCAGTTGGCTTCTGTGTGTATAAGCACTGTGACTCTATGGGCAATAGCCCTCTGTGTGTATAAGCACCGTGACTGCTTGGGCAATAGCCCTCTGTGTGTATAAGCACTGTGACTCCTTGGGCAACAGCTCTCTGTGTGTATAAGCACTGTGACTCTATGGGCAATAGCCCTCTGTGTGTATAAGCACCGTGACTCCTTGGGCAATAGCCCTCTGTGTGTATAAGCTCCGTGACTCCTTGGGCAACAGCCCCATCTGTGTGTATAAGCACTGTGACTCCTTTGGCAATAACCATCTGTGTTTATAAGCACTGTGACTCCTTGGGCAATAGCCCTCTGTGTATATAAGCACTGTGACTCCTTGGGCAATAGCCCTCTGTGTGTATAAGCACTGTGACTCCTTGGGCAATTGCCCTCTGTGTGTATAAGCACTGTGACTCCTTGGGCAATAACCATCTGTGTGTATAAGCACCGTGACTCCTTAGGCAACAGCCCTCTGTGTGTGTAAGCACTGTGACTCCTTGGGCAATAACCGTTTGTGTGTATAAGCACCGTGACTCCTTGGGCAACAGCCCTCTGTGTGTATAAGCACTGTGACTCCTTGGGCAATAGCCCCCTGTGTGTATAAGCACTGTGACTCCTTGGGCAGTAGCCCTCTGTGTGTATAAGCACTGTGACTCCTAGGGCAGTAGCCCTCTGTGTGTATAAGTACCGTGACTCCTTGGGCAACAGCCCTCTGTGTATATAAGCACCAGGACTCCTTCTATAGTAGCGCTCTGTGTGTATAAGCACTGTGACTCCTTGGGCAATTGCCCTCTGTGTGTATAAGCACCGTGACTCCCTGGCAATATCCTTCTGTGCGTATAAGCACCGTGACTCCTTGGGCAGTAGCCCTCTGTGTGTATAAGCACCGAGACTCCTTGAGCAGTAGCCCTCTGTGCGTATAAGCACAGTAACTCCTTTGCAATAGCCCTCTGTGTATACAAACACCATGACTTCTTGGGCTGTACCCCTCTGTGTCATACTTACCTACATTGCTGGGCAGCTTTCCGGGAGCAGCAGGAGGGGACCTGCTGCTCTCCTCTTCGGAGGGCGGGACCAGATGATAGATGGCATTAGGCCCCACCCCCTTTACAGAAAACCCCCGTGATTCGCGGGTCCGTGAGGAGGGGCGGGGCTAAATGACGCGATTTGCCTAATTTAGCCCCGCCTCTTCCCGACGGACCCGATCATTTCAGGTAAAATCTCCCCATCCTGCCCACTTCACTAGGAAGTGGGCGGGATGCGGGAGATATACCTACTCTTCTGGGATCGCGGGGGGTCACCCGAAAAATCGGGAGCCTCCCGCGATTCCTGGGAGAGTAGGCATGTATGCTCTGTGTATACAAGCACAGTTACTCCTTGGGCCTTAGCCCTCTGTGTGTCCATAACACACAAGTACTGTGACTCAGTAGTGAGTGGCATAGAGTGGCAATGTTTCATAAATGTGCTTTAAACTGCGTTGTCTGTGCCGCTGCTCTGTCCCTAATAACCAGCCAGCTCACTGCAGTCTTTGGCCAATAATGATGAAAACAATATTGTGAGCTGTGAGATGCTCTAAATTGACTGAAAATGACTGGAAATTGATGTTATTGTGGATAATAATATGCTAGGAACAAAAAAAAAGCTCAAATTATGTGACTTTAGTATTTTTTTGTAAATTTTTGTAAAAAAAATCCAAATCCAAATCCCAAACCAGTCACAGCAGGTTTGGCAAATCCAATTCCAAAGCCAGACTATGAATCAGAACCATATCCAGCAAAAATGGTCCGGCACGCATCCCTAGTAGGAACATCTGTCATCCTCATCTGACCCCCAATTGGCGTCACATAAAGCTTGTAGATCCAAGCTTCCAGTTTTCTTGGGATATGTTTAACAGCAATACAATGCTCTCTTCCAGGATTGATAGTGAATTAACAGACACAACTAACCACATGTGTGGTGTCTAGATGTGTATTAACACTTACACTAGAGTTCCAATGGCAATTTGGTAACGAACTCCTCTCATTTCCTCCATTTCTGCCTCTGAAGTTGGACACATAGCTTTACAAACTGTTCTTGTGTCCGTTGTTGTATTGACAGGGGCTGCAGGGCCCCTTGGCATATTTTGCAATAGTAAAAGCCCCAGACCTACTGTAATAAATGGTGTACTGGCCCAAAGACTTTTAGTTTGAACTTGTTACTTAGACTTTAGCTATTTGGCTTTCTTGTATAGTTTGAGATTCACAGCAGACAAAGGCCCTGATTCAGAGCCGGACTCTCTGACAAGAGTGCTCGCTCTGAATCAGGGCCCACCTCCATTAATATGGAGCGTCCTCCTGGACGCTCGTATAGCTGTGGGTCACCACCCACAGCATATACGAGCGTGCAGGATGATGGTCGCAATGGTCTTGACCATCGCGACCATCGAAACTGCGAGCAAAAGCCCGCGGGTGGGTTTTTCAACTGCAAGGCCAGGAGTTATTTTGGCTCCATCAGAGCCAAAATCACTCCCACTGACATCACTAGTGATGTCACTGGGGCTGGCTTCAGACGGTAGGCGTTCCCTTGGGAACGCCTATATCTGGCAGGCACGCCCCCGGCATGCCCACCAAAGGGGCGTGCTGTCAGTCACCATCGACAGCACGCCCCCTTTCATGAGACACTCCGAGCGAAGGAAAGTCCTTCGCTCATCAGGTCTCGCGCATGCGCACGACGGAGCTCCCTCCGTCGTACGCATGCGCAGTGGGGACCATCGACCCACTTGCGAGCGGACAGCCGCTAGCGAGTGGGTCTGAATGAGGGCCAAAGTTAAGAAAATTCTTGTTATATCTTTTAGGTGGTCTACCATTGTTGCTCCTCATAGAGCTTCTGCTCAGTGGTTGATCACTCGCATCTGTAATCTGAATCTC